>JAWNNK010000813.1:5280000-5880000 GCA_035045065.1 Hirtodrosophila trivittata | reverse complement strand
ATAATATTCCGAGCTCTGAAGACTTCAAGAAGTTTAAGGTTAACATTTAATATATTATTCTCAAATCAGAAATTAAATTAAACTTTTCATAAAAAAATGTTTATACCCGCAATTCCTAGAATCAATTCCTCCGAATCAATAGCAAAAAGGAATACGCAATTGAAACAAATATCATACGAAACTCTATCAAGAAGCAAGATCAGAAAAGCGATCGAACAAACTATCAAATCAGAAAGCAAAAGCATCCAAAAATTTACAAATTTCATATCTTTTCAGCTACGATCACCACCGATTGGCAAACACCATTCTGTTTGGCAATGGTACGTGAAGAACAGCTCTTCTCGATCAGGCACGCAACTCTATTTTCAATTCATGAAGATATTTTCATCATTTGTATGCAAAATATCAACAATTTATTGTAAATATGAGAGCAAGAAACTCGTTTTAAATTTCTCTTCGAACCACAAGAATAAACATAACGGTAAATCTGCATGATTTTTGCTGATAAAAGAAGTGCGAGAGCGAAAATAATGGAAGACCGAAAATAATGGGAGAGCGAAAATAGTGGGAGAGCGGAAATACTGGGAGAGCGCAAATAGTGCAATGTTATAGGTGCAATCCATGAAGTGTGCCAAAATGCATTTATGCGCGTTTTTTTGTTTCTTTTCTTTCAAAATATTTGAAATAATCTCATTTAGTTTAGTTATTCGTTATATTTGTTACGAATAAAGCAATTAATATAAATATGGATGACGAAACTCAGATTCGTGAACGTGCACTTTCGCTACTGTATGATCCAAGTACGTCATCAACTAAGCACCTGCTTACTACCTATAAAAGACGATTCTCTAGTGGAAAGAACTTATACTCCTCATGAAAGTCATCATGAAAGTACTCATTGTATTCGCTCTGGCCGTGGCCTGTGCCTCGGAATCAGATCTGCCTAGCGACCAGAAAATACAACTACGTAATGTGTTCGTGCCCGCCTTGGATGGCCCCGTTACTAGCATCACCCATGGACATGACGCTAAACCTAATCAGTTCCCATATCAAGCTGGACTAGAAATAAGGGTTGGCACTAAAGTTTATTTGTGTGGTGGCTCTCTGATCTCTAATGAGTGGGTTATGACTGCCGCTCACTGCACGCATGAGTAAGTCTTAACTCAAAGTTGAATGTCTATAATCAAATCCTTTCTACAATCTTTTCAAATAGTTCCGATGAAGTCACCGTTCGACTCGGCAGCACAGAGTTCTCGAGCCCCAAGGTGAAGCATACCGTCAAAAGGGACAAGATCATCGTCCACTCTGGTTGGGATGAAAATACTTTGAAGAACGACATCGCCGTCATAAGAATTCCATCTGTACAGTTCAGCAAATCCATCCGCTCTGTCCGACTACCCAAAATTTCCTCCCACCCGTCCACCTACACCAATCAAGGGGCTATCGTCTCCGGCTGGGGTCGTACCACGGACCAATCCCAGGATCCTGCCAATCATCTACAGTTTGCTGAAATGAAGACCATTTCCAACTCAGAATGCAAGAAAACCTTCGGAAATTACATCCAGTCCTCCAACATCTGTGTTTCCACAGCAAATGCTGCTTCCACCTGCAACGGTGACTCTGGTGGCGCACTGGTCCTAAAGTCGAGTAAGGAACAGATCGGCGTGACATCCTTCGTTGTCGCCGCGGGCTGTGAGAAGAAGTATCCAGCTGCTTTCACTTGCGTGACCAGCTACCTTCAATGGATTAAGGATCACACTGGTGTTCACTCCTAAACGTAATCCTTGAAGTCTGGACTTCGTGGGTCCGAGACTAACTTTTCTATCATCTTCGGTATATATATATATATTTATATATTAATATTATATATATTTTGAAACAACAAAGCCTTTTTTATTTAATAATGTTTGTTATTATTTGCTAAAGCTCTCACCAGAACTTACATCAGAATGACGAACAGACCAAATTTTAAATCAGAGCTTTGACCTATCGAAGTGATAAAGATAGAGATTTTAGCACTTAAAAAGAATGCCTTTAAATTGAAATAAAAATCTAGGCCTTAATGGTTGGTCTCTACAGAAAGTACTAATAAACATTTTCAAATATATTAAAATCAAAACAACTACTAAACAAATATACTTACGTAAAGCAGTTCTACCCGGGGATATTGTACAATCGATATATCGATATCTAGTAGCCTAGTAGTGAAATTTTTCGCGCTCTGTTTAAATTAACATTTTATCCTTTTTTACCTACTTCTTAAATTGTATATAACTGTGCTTTCGACTTATTTTATGTTTCCGCGCACTTTGCGACTTTTTATTTCGTTGAAAACTATTCTTGTAAGTACTTATTTACATTTTTTTCCCAACGCGGCGTCTGTGTTGTGTTTTGTTTTTGTTTTTAATTTCGTTTTTAGCGCATCACCTAACGCGGCGTCACTGCTGTGTTGTTGTTGTTTCTAAAATTCGACAGTAGTTGCTTCTCTATTTTTATTTCGCTTTCGCGCTTTGCGTTGCGTTTCTACCAACTTGCACTTTGTTGTTGTAGCGTTTTTGTTTACTTTTCCTCTGTTTCTTTTACTTGAGTAAATTTTTCTTTCTTTCTACTAATCACTCATTATGTCTTGCTGTTTTAAGTCGTGCTCACTCAAAGTGTCTGAGTCAGCTCAACCTCAATTTATTTATTGTTGGTTGTGTGCCAATATGATGCACTCTGAGTGCGCTGGTTTATCCGGACGCGACTGTGATAAAATTAATAAACTCAGTTCCGCTTCGGCTAAACCAAAAGGCGGCATTCGATGGGCGTGCCCATCTTGCTATGTTATGCAGCGCGACTTCAGCAAGATGTACAATATGGTACGCAATCAGTTTATTAAAATGAGCAAAACAGCGAAACGACTGGCGAGCGAATTTGACTCAAACATTGAATTCAAATTTGAGCCGCGTCGTACAGAAGTAGCTGAGCTTTTAACTGTGCCCGTACCTATTTCTATTTCTCCATCCCCCACCCTAAATTCCTCTCCCAACATATTAGACATTTCCCCTGTACTTTCTCTGTCTCCTTCTCCTTCGCCTGTTGCGGCACCCACTGCTCCAGTAGTTGATCCATCACCATCTACTGGAGCTGTGGCGAAAGCTAGATGTAAAAATAAGCACTCCCCTATCCCAGCTCCTTCTAATGGAGTTGGTCCCCCTTCTTTACTCCCTACTCTATCTGTCATTGCTCCTCGCAGACAAGTTTTTGTGTCTAGACTATCGGCTGATACAACTTGCGAGTCGATAGTTAGATACATAGCTAGTAGATCTTCTGCACGTTTATCGGTTACCAAATTTAACTTCTCTAGAAGAGAAGTCTCTTCTTTTAAAATTAACGTATCTTCAGATTTCTTTAACATTATATGTGACTCTAATTTCTGGCCTCCACACATGATTATTCATGAGTTTAGGCCAAAGAAACGAGCGCATCCTTCTCCTGTAGTTCTTTCTACTAACATTGCAAAAAACTAATACTAACGTATCAGAATGTTAGAGGGCTTAATTCTAAACTTAATAAGCTTTATGTAGACAGCTTTTCCTTTGATGCTAACATTATTATCTTTACTGAAACCTGGCTAAGGCCCGAAATTTCAGACTTTTCATTGTTTTGCAATAAATACACATCTTTTAGATGCGACCGTTTGTCGCGTATAGGAGGTGGTGTCCTTATTGCCGTAGACTCTGATCTTCTATCAGAATCTATTTACCTCCTTGCCTAACTAACATTGAATTGATTGCCGTTAAAATTATATATAAAAATATTCCTATATATATAACGTGATCTTATATTCCGCCACAGTCCGATTTGTCTGTATACCTAGCGCATATTTCTGCTATTGAGTCCATTTCGTCACTAATTTCTAGTAGTGATTACCTCTTTGTATTTGGTGACTTTAATTTGCCGGATGTGGTATGGTCTGATTCTCCAAATGTTTTGATGCCAACCACATCTCACAAATTTATCAATTCGCTTTTAGAGATGTCTCTCTCTCAAATTAATCCGGTTCGAACCTGTAATGGTCGTTTACTTGACCTTATTTTTGCATCGGATCCTTCTTCTAGTACTGTAAAACAAACTTGTCCTTTAGTTGTCCCCGAAGACCCCTATCATCCTACTTTAGACTTAGTTTTTGAACTGCCTACATGTGAGCATATTTGTTCTACTAACCCAGTCGTTAAATCACGCTGTTTTCGTAAAACAGATTTTGTAAAACTTAATTCATTACTTTTAGAAACAAACTGGTCGCAACTGTACTCTTGTTCTAACATTAACAGTGCTACTTCAATCTTTTATAATATTATAAAATCACATTCTGACCAATGCGTTCCAGATGAGCTTCCCAGGAGAACTAATAGACCTCCTTGGTTCTCTAAGGAATTAGCAATGCTTAAAAATGTGAAGAGTAGATATTATAAAAGATTTAAGAGTTCGAATAATCCTTCAGATTTTTCTCGTTATGTTATCGCCAGAACAAATTTTGTTGTTTGTAATTCGCGTTGTTACAATAACTACCTAATTCGTTGTCGTTTGCAATTTGCTCAGAATCCTAGACAGTTCTACAACTTTGTCAATACTAAACGAAAAACTTCCTTACTGCCCTCATCTGTTTCTTATGAAGACATGAAAGCAAATACTGATCAGGCTTCAGCCGATCTTTTTGCAGAATTCTTCCAAACTTCTTATTCATCTTCTAACTTTCTGCCTCATTCCCCTTATCCGTATACCTTGCCGAAATCTAACTGTATTTTTAGTCCTGTGATCTTGGAAAGTTCGTTACTTAACGAACTTAACTTAATCAAGCCAAGTTATTCACCAGGCCCAGATGGAGTACCAGGATGTGTACTTAGGTACTGTGCTGATTCTCTATGTAAGCCCTTGCTTAGATTATTTAAATTGTCTGTTAACTCGTGCTCTTTCCCAACCATTTGGAAGGAATCATTTATAATTCCTCTTCACAAACATGGTTCAAAGTCTGATGTTAAAAACTATAGGGGTATTTCCAAATTATCCGCGATGCACAACACTCATGTAGCTCTATCATTTCATCCTGCCAACATGGTTTTGTGAAATCGAAATCTACTACCACTAACTTACTTGAGCTTACCTCCCTTGTTATTAAAGGTTTTCAGAACAAAAAACAGACTGACGTAATTTACACAGATTTCAGCAAGGCTTTCGATTCCGTTAACCACTATCTCTTGCTTAAAAAACTTAGTACTATCGGATTTCCACACAGCCTTCTTATGTGGATTTCCGAATATCTTTCTTGTAGAACCCAAAAAGTTCTTTTCAAATCCTCACTGTCTAAGCCTGTCTTTGTTACCTCTGGTGTACCCCAGGGTAGCCACCTTGCGCCTTTACTTTTTAATTTATTCATTAACGATCTCCCGTCTATTTTCCTTCACTCCTATGTACTAATGTACGCCGATGATGTGAAGCTGCGCTTATCATATAATGACAACAACTGTCCTTATTTATTGCAATCGGACCTGGATTTGTTTTTTGCTTGGTGTAAATGCATCTTGTTGTTTCTGAATTGCTCTAAATGTAAGGTTATGTCATTCTATAGAAGCACGCCTCACACATTTAATTACATGCTCGACCGGGTTTCTCTTGAGAGATTAGACTGTGTCACCGATTTGGGAATTCTTCTCGATCATAGATTAAAATTTGACAAACATATCGCGCTTACAGTCAACAAGGCGACTCAATCTCTTGGATTTATCAAACGATGGTATAAGGAATTCGACGACCCTTATACGACTAAGCTGCTATATACTTCACTTGTTCGGCCTATTCTGGAATACGGATCTTGTGTGTGGTCCCCTAATCACTAATCATAGTGATCTGATTGGGTTTTTCTGGGTTTTTCCCAATCCTCGCAACAAATGTTGGATCATTTAATATTCTTATTTTGAACAGCCCAGATATTAACTTTAATTTTTTACATAAATATTTAATTTTAAATTTAAATTATATTTTTTCACTTTTAATTTATATTAAAAATTGTAATTTTTGGTCGACTGTTAATAGTTGACATTAAATAAATAAATAAATAAATAAATTCCTCTAAATTGTAGCTCCTCGGGTAACTTCCCGGCTTAGCACCTTTCACTGCCGCTGAAACATATTTAAGAAAGTACAATTTTAGTTTTATTATCATATTTCGATAGATGCGTGTCTAGTTCCTCTGTACTGCATTGCGAACTCTTCAAGGTGCTAAAGGTAGCCAAATCGCCATTCGACTTAATTATTTACATATCTTTCTCTATAGACATCAATAAAAATAAAAAACTAATCTCCGAATATAAATGTTGTAAAAGATATTGTTGGCGTGTGTAAAAACACGCTTGACGCGGTGTACGGGGGGCACTTACTTCGAGCTGCAATTGGTACCAAAACGCAGTTTATTAAATAAAACACGCAGTTTTGGTGCTTCAATAAAAAGGTTGCTGATACTTTATTCAATTATATGAGTACAATTATGCTCTACCCGCGCCTTTGCTTAAATTCGACTTCTCTCGTCGATCTTCTTTTTGGCTTGGCGCGGGCAGCCACAACTCAACTTAAATGCACAGCTGCACACTGGAAGCTGCCGCCGTTCGTGTAAGTGCGAACGAGATGCAACACAAAGGGGAAAAAGGGAATTGCCGATTACAGTTGAAGGGGTCCCGTATGATAGATTCATACGGTGGGCAACATTGGATTAGGCGCGCGCTAAATTATTAACGAATTAGCGACGCAACAGATATTATATACCAAATCCATTTGGTGAAACAAATCCGGAATGTAGACTCATAATAGTTACAGACATGCGCCGTCATATCTTTACACTTAGACTAATCTGAAAATATAATAGATTTTAATGATATCAGACAAGGGGGGAAGAGGTACAAGACGATCCCAAGCACTTTAACAGGTGTCTGAGTACCAAGTGCATCATCCATCAAGTACCTTCTACCTTCCTATAAAAGCTGATTCAAGAATCAATTAAACTTATAGTCTATAGTCTAAAGCAGTCCCTCGGTTTCAAAAAGGGTTGTGAGAAGAACTATCCAGCTGCCTTCACTCAAGTGACCAGCTACCTTGACTGGATTAAGGACCACACCGGTGTCTCCTACTAAGTGTAATCCTTAAAGAGTGGGAACTTCTTTCATTAGGGATACACATTGTCTCATTATTTAAAATAAAGTTCAACACCCCGGCAGGCTATACAGTAAATTAATCTTACAATCAAATGGTATCAAACTGTTGTTTCGTCTTTGGGTTGCCTTTAAATTATAGTTTTATATAGAATTACCGCTGGGTAATCCTATTGTATATAATATATAATATGAATTAAGTTCATAAAAACCTGGGAAATATTTCAAGCTAGTTGGATCTGCTGGACAAGGAGATTATCACCGAATACGAATTGTATGCGGGAGCTAACGAATCAATAGCAAAATTGAATACGCAATTGAAACAAATACCACACGAAGCTCTATCCAGAAGCAAGATCAGAAAAGCGATCGAATATCAAATAATGTTCGCATTTCTTCTCTCTTCAGCTGTGATCACCACCAACTCTTTTGGAAATGTTACGATAAGGCACACATTTTTTTCAATTCGTGAAGATATATTCCTCATTTGCATGCAAAATATCAACAATTTATTGTAAATATAAGAGCAAGAAACTCGTTTTAAATTTCTCTTCGAACCACAAGAATAAACATAACGGTAAATCTGCATGGTTTTTACTGATAAGAGAAGTGCGAGAGCGAAAATAATGGAATAGCGAAAATAATGGTAGAGCAAAAATAGTGGGAGAGCGGAAATACTGGGAGAGCGCAAATAGTGCAATATATTGGGTGCAACTTATGAAACGTGCCAAAATGCATTAATGCGATTTATTTTTGTTTCTTTTCTTTCAAAATATTTGAAATAATTTCAGTTAGTTTAGTTATTTGATATATTTCTTACGAATTATGCAATAAATATAAATATGAATAACGAAACTCAGATTTGTAAACGTGCTCCTACCTTTGTTCGCCACTGAATAATCCAAGTACGTCATCAACCAAGCACCTGCTTAATACCTATAAAAGACGATTCTCAAGGGGAAAGAACTTACACTCCTCATAGAAGTCAACATGAATGTACTTATTGTATTCGCTCTGGCCGTGGTCTTTGCTTCGGGATCAGATCTGCCCAGCGACCTGGAAATACAACTACGTGATGTGTTCGTGCCCTCCTTGGATGGACCGGTTACTAGCATCACCCATGGACATGACGCTAAAGCCGATCAGTTCCCATATCAAGTTGGACTAGTACTAAAAGTTGGTCGTACTTTTTATCGGTGTGGTGGCTCTCTGATCTCTAATGAGTGGGTTATGACTGCCGCATTTTGCACGCATGAGTAAGTTTTAACTCAAAGTTGAGTGTGTTTTTTCTAATCCTTTCTACAAACTCTTCAAATAGTGCCGATGAAGTCACCGTTCAACTCGGCAACACAGACTTCTCCAGCCCCAAGGTGAAGCATACCGTCAAAAAGGACAAGATCATCGTCCACTCTGGCTGGGATTCAAAGACTTTGCACCACAACATCGCCCTCATCAGAATTCCATCAGTGCAGTTCAGCAAATCCATCCGCCCTGTCCGACTACCCAAAATTTCTTCCCACCCGTCCACCTACACCAATCAAGAGGCTATGGCCCCCGGCTGGGGTCGTACTGCGGACCAATCCCACGGTCTTCCCAATCATCTACAGTTTGCTGAAATAAAGACCATTTCCAACTCAGTATGCAAGAAAACCTTCGGAGATTTCATCCAGTCCACCAACATCTGTGCATCCACACCAAATGCTGCTTCCACCTGCGGCGGTGACTCTGGTGGCCCACTGGTCCTGAAGTCGAGCAAGGTGCAGATCGGCGTGACATCCTTCATTGCCGCCGCGGGCTGTGAGAAGAAGTATCCAGCTGGATTCACCCGCGTGACCAGCTACCTTCAATGGATTAAGGATCACACTGGTGTTCACTCCTAAGCGTAATCCTTGAAGTCTGGACTTTGTAGGTCCGAGACTAACTTTTCTATCATCTTCGGTGATACCAACTAACACTCATACATATTGTTCTGATTGGGTTTTTTTCTGGGTTTTCCTATTCGTTGAAACAAGTGTTGGATTAATTCAAATTTAAAATCATTTTTAATAATACCCCCAGAGATTTCACACATATTATTGCTAAAAATTAAATAAACTTTGATCTTTAAATTTCAAAAGAAGGTTTTCATTGGGTGCTTTTGACGTTGAGCTGAGGTCTTTCTATAGCGATAAAGTACCATAACAAACCACCGTGTATCGCTGGTTTTCAATGAATTTGATTGTGGTCGTAGTTCGGTCGCCGCCGAATTCCGTGAAGGTCGTTCCAAATTGGTGCAAGATTGCCATGTGACTTATCGTGAGATAGAAGCAATCTTGCACATTAGTTTCACTTGAATACACTCAATTTAGTATGAACACTTGACTGTAAAGGAAATTTGCTCTCGTTCGATACCACAAAATTTATCTATCACTCAAAAAACAAAGCTCGCGTTCATGGGTGTAAGATAAAAAATAAATAAAAAGTTCGACCGTGGTGCTACACGTGTATAAGATCGTGACAGGTGACAAATGTGTGATATATGCGTATGAGCCGTATGAGCCGGAAACAAAACAGCAATCGACCATGTGGGTATTTTAAGACGAGCCAAATTCAACAAGAGTTGTTCGTGAACGAAGCACAGCGAAGCAAATGGTCGCCTGTTTCTTCAGCCAAATGGGTCATGTGGCTACTATTCATCTTGAGCAACGTAGGACGGTTGATTCTGAGTGGTACACAACCATTGTTAAAACCAACCTGAAAAAACGAATCATTCTCTATCATGACAATGCAGTCAAAATATAAGATGAATCATCCACCGTGCAGTCCTGACTTGGCACCCAATGACCTTTTCTTGTTCCCGAATATCAAAGGTAAACTGCGTGGTCAACGATTTCCGAACGCCGAAGAAGCAGTTGAAGTGTTCAAATATCAGATTTTGGAGGTGTCTCAAGAAGAAAGCATAAACTGTTATGTCAAAGGGTTTGAAAAATTTGAAGAGTGTATTGATTATCAAAGGGAATATTTTGTTGATGTATATTTATATATATAAGTTAACACATTAGAATTGCACAACACTGGCAAGTTAGTCTGCACGGTTGCACTGGCTGCAGGCGATGCAACTCTGAGATGTCACGCTTGCAGAAAAGAGGTTATAGCTTCCTGTCTAAGACAGCACTCTTTCACTTCGTTCAAGCTTCTTGCTGGAATAGTATCAGCATCGACTATAATTCCTAACTTATTATTAAAGCCCATCCGATGGCAAAACGTGCTTACTAAAGCACATTGCTCCTAATACCCATTTAACTCATTCGATCAAGTCGGATGTCAAGTAGCACCTACACCTAACCTGGAACAGCATCAGCAATTGCACCTGCATCAGCATCAGCAATTGCACCTGCGTCAGCACCAGCAACTGCACTTGCATCAGCATCGGCAATTGCTCATGCACCAACATCAGCAATTGCTTATGCATCAGCACCAGTAATCGCATCATCAATATCATCACTACGTCACCATTACCATCCGCATCATCATCATCCTCCGCAGCATCATCACCAACATCTCCTCATGTATAATTTTATAACTGGCGCCCAACGTACAAGGATCCTTACTAGTTAGAGCTACATCTACTCTACTACCCAATCTGCGTAAGTTAATTTAAGATTTGTCTCCAAATTATTCTCACCAATATTGAGAACTAACTGCTGTCAGCAGCAAATGTAATTGTGATCGGGCTAGACCGTTTCATTTAGAAATGTTCAATTTAAAAATAAATATAATGTGATATGAATATCTTGATAAAATCTACGCTGTGTGTCATATTGTTCAACTAAATTTGGTAGAGGTTAGGTACCACATATCACGTGTTTTTGCCTTAGAAAAATACAAAAAACGTTATCAGTCTAAAGCAAGTTCAAAGCCACTGCTAAGCTAGCCAGGTACATAACCAGACGAGTCTCACCATGGACACAAATCAGGTACAAGCATTGATAGTAGCAGCTGTTAGCGAAGCATTAGCGCAGCAAGAGCAAAATTTCAAGCTCAGATCAACGGTGTGAGTGAGCGAATAAGTAACTTACGTGTTGAGTCACCACAAGTTGAACCCTATAGGAGAATTACGGTTGACCCGCAGATCAAGTGTGATATTCCATGGGACATAATAAAATCAGTTCCAGAATTTTGTGGGGGGTCAGACGAATACGTAGCATGGAGGTAATCAGTCGTTGATGCGTACGAATTATTCAGATCCTTTGACGGTAGCTGCACGCATTACCAGTCAGAGGAGTGGCCAGAGCGGCATTGGTGTCACACAATACTGTCCTGAATCTTGATGCAATCATAGCCAGATTAGATTGCTCTTACGCCGACAAAACCTTATTACGACTTCAAAGGCAAGGCCTCGAGATGGTTAGGCAAAGGTGATATGACCCTAATGGAGTACTATGACGAAGTCGAAAGGAAGCTGAGCTAACGAACAAGATTATAATGACACACGAAGCAGTGCAGGCGAGACTTCTCAATGATGAGGTCAGGGCTGACGCGCTTCACGCTTTCATTTTTGGTCTTAAGAAGACACTCAAAGCCATTGTATTTTCGGCACAGCCGAGGGACCTGGCATCTGCTTTAGCGTTAGCTAGAGAAGCAGAGGCCAGCATCGCGCGTAGCATATTTTCGGCATCATACGTCAAAGAGAGATCAGGACCATAGAAACCACCCCCATGCAAAGCAGGAAAGGTACAATAGGGACGAACGAGGTAGTGAGAAAAACCCTCACTATATAAAGAAACAACAAAACAATAAGGGTTACCATGAAAAAAATAGAAGAGAGGAGGGACAAGCTCCAGAGCCAATGGAAATTGACTCTTCTTCCAAATTTAGGCAGCACACTAACTTCTCCAGACCTCAAAATAGCACTGAGCAGGCTGAAAAGAGGCCAAACACGTCCGATAGGATGACAGGTCCGAGACGCCAAAAGCTGAACTATGTAAGTCAGAATGGCCCTAGTACGAAAGGGCAGCAGAGGCTGCTGTAATTGAGCTTGAGGAAGATTTGGAATCGCTGTGTGACATGGACTCACTATATTTTTTAGGGAACGGTCCCAACTGCCGTACATCAAACGACAGTTGGGTGGGAGAGTTCTAAAAATGCTGGTTGATACAGGGGCGGCAAAGAATTACATTTAGCCTTATAGGCTTGGAGCTGAAATGAGTAATCTATGTCGAAAAACCCTTCAACGTAAGCTCGGTACATGGTTCGAGCAAAATTATAGGCAAATGTCTTATGAAAGTTTTTGGGCAAGTTTCACCATTCTTTGTGCTGGACACATTAAGTTCGCTTGATGCCATTATAGGCTTTGACTTGTTAACACAAGCAGGAGCAGCATAAGACTTACAGAATAGCACTATTAGATACCAAGACAAAGCAGAGCAACTGAATTACCACTACTGTGACAGAGTAAACTTCACAGATATAGACAATAGAATAGTACCCATGTCCGTCAAAAAGAAGTTCAAACGCATGATATTGAAAAGCTCAAAAGACCACTAACGAGGCGTTGCCCTTTAACACTTCAGTCATTGCCACGATCCGCACTATAGATAATGAAGCAGTTTACACCACGCTATATCCGTACCCAAATGGAGTCTCCGATTTCGTAAACGACGAGATCAAGCAGCTACTCAAGGATGGTATAATTAGACCAACAAAATCACCGTATAACAGCCCCGCTTGGGTTGTTGACAAAAAAGGGTGTGATAACAAGGGCAATAAAAATAAACGACTGGTAATCGACTTTAGGAAGCTGAATGAGCGAACCATGGCCGATCGATACCCGATGCCGAGCATTCCAATGATTCTTGCGAATCTAGGAAAGGCAAAGTTTTTCACAACCCTGGATTTAAAGTCATGATGTCACCAAATTTACCTAGCAGAACAGGTACGCGAAAAAACATCGTTCTCGGTAAACGGGGGAGTTTTGTCGTCAACCGTTTGGATTGAAAAATGCGGGAAGCATTTTTTAAAGGACTATTGACGATATTATGAGGGAACACATAGGGAAAATATGTTACGTGTACGTGGATGACGTCATCATTTTCTCTGAGAATAAAGAAAGCATCGAATTTCTGGGACTTGTGGTAACTAAAAACCCAGAGAAGGTTAGGGGCATATAGGAATATGTTGAGCCTAAAAGTTTATTCAGCTTAAGATCATTCCTGGACCTAGCTAGTTACTACAGAGGATTCATTAAAGATTTCGCGGCAATAGCAAGGCCTCTAACCAACATCCTCATAGGGGAGAATGGATCCGTAAGTAAGCATATGTCTAAAAAAAATAAAAATTGAGTTTAATGAAACTCAACGAAATACCTTCGAAAATCTGAGGAACATAATAGCATCCGAAGATGTTATTCTAATGTACCCGGATTTTAAACAGCGTTTTGACTTGACCACTGACGCTTCCTTGGACGGCATCGGTACAGTTTTGTCCCAAGGAGGAAACCCAATCACAATAATTTCTCGAACAGAGCGAGACACACTATGCCACAAACGAAAGCGAATTTAGGAATTAGCTGCAAATTTACCTGTATGGGTCAAAAGAGATCAATATCTTTACAGATTACCAACCCCTTACCTATGCTGTCTCCGACAGGAATACGAACGCGAAAATCAAGAGGTGGAAATCATACATTGATGAACACAACGCCAAAGTATTCTACAAGCCCGGCAAAGAGAATTTCGTGGCAGATGCCCTTTCCCGGCAAAATGTAAGCGTTTTAGAGAATGAAATACAGTCAGACGCTGCGACGATTCACAGCGAAATATCACTAACTTACACGATTGGGTCAACAGAAAAACCTTTAAATTGTTTCAAGAATCAGTTCGTTCTTGAAGAAGCTAAATTCCCGTTAAAAAGAGACTTCACACATTTTGGAAAAAACTACGCCACCTAATAAACTTCACCAATAAAAACACCCTGTTGGAAGTAATAAAACCGCTTATATATCAATTCGGTTAACGCGATTCACTGCAATCTGTCAAGGTTAGCCAGCATACACAATCATGCGCATAGGCCCGCTTAGGAAAATGTTAAACAAATCCTTCGTGATTATTATTTTCCGAAAATGACGAAGCTGGCCAATAAAGTGGTGATAAATTGCAAAACATGTTAAAAGCAAAATACGACAGGCACCCAAAGAAACAGATGCTTGGGGAGACACCGATTCCATCATATCCTGGAGAAATGCTCCACATTGACGTATTTTCAACGGACAAAAGGGGGTTCCTTATAAATTTTATAGCTTATATATATTTATATATTTATATTATATGTATATATTTTGAAACAACAAAACCTTTTTCATTTAATAATGTTTGTTATTATTTGCTAAAGCTCTAACCAGAAGCTACATCAGAATGACGAACAGACCAAGTATTAAATCAAGGCTTTGACCTATCGAAGTGATAATGATAGAGATTTTAGCACTTAAAAAGAATGCCTTTAAATTGTAATAAAAATCTAGGCCTTACTTGTTGGTTGATACAGAAAGTACTAAATAATTAACATTTTAAAATATATCAAAATCAAAACAACTACTAAACAATTATACTTACGTAAAGGAGTTCTGCCCGGGGATATTGTAGAAATTGTTCTAAATTGTAGCTCCTCGGGTAACTTCCCGGCTTAGCACCTTTCACTGCCGCTGAAACATATTTAAGAAAGTACAATTTTAGTTTTATTATCATATTTCGATAGATGCGTGTCTAGTTCCTCTGTACTGCATTGCGAACTCTTCAAGGTGCTAAAGCTAGCCAAATCGCCATTCGACTTAATTATTTACATATCATTCTCTATAGACATCAATAAAAATAAAAAACTAATCTCCGAATATAAATGTTGTAAAAGATATTGTTGGCGTGTGTAAAAACACGCTTGACGCGGTGTACGGGGGGTACTTACTTCGAGCTGCAATTGGTACCAAAACGCAGTTTATTAAATAAAACACGCAGTTTTGGTGCTTCAATAAAAAGGTTGCTGATACTTTATTCAATTATATGAGTACAATTATGCTCTACCCGCGCCTTTGCTTAAATTCGACTTCTCTCGTCGATCTTCTTTTTGGCTTGGCGCGGGCAGCCACAACTCAACTTAAATGCACAGCTGCACACTGGAAGCTGCCGCCGTTCGTGTAAGTGCGAACGAGATGCAACACAAAGGGGAAAAAGGGAATTGCCGATTACAGTTGAAGGGGTCCCGTATGATAGATTCATACGGTGGGCAACATTGGATTAGGCGCGCGCTAAATTATTAACGAATTAGCGACGCAACAGATATTATATACCAAATCCATTTGGTGAAACAAATGTACTCGAAGATAGTAAATGCCATTCACAAATAGATACGTTGGAGGAAATCCACTCCGGAATGTAGACTCATAATAGTTACAGACATGCGCCGTCATATCTTTACACTTAGACTAATCTGAAAATATAATAGATTTTAATGATATCAGACAAGGGGGGAAGAGGTACAAGACGATCCCAAGCACTTTAACAGGTGTCTGAGTACCAAGTGCATCATCCATCAAGTACCTTCTACCTTCCTATAAAAGCTGATTCAAGAATCAATTAAACTTATAGTCTATAGTCTAAAGCAGTCCCTCGGTTTCAAAAAGGGTTGTGAGAAGAACTATCCAGCTGCCTTCACTCAAGTGACCAGCTACCTTGACTGGATTAAGGACCACACCGGTGTCTCCTACTAAGTGTAATCCTTAAAGAGTGGGAACTTCTTTCATTAGGGATACACATTGTCTCATTATTTAAAATAAAGTTCAACACCCCGGCAGGCTATACAGTAAATTAATCTTACAATCAAATGGTATCAAACTGTTGTTTCGTCTTTGGGTTGCCTTTAAATTATAGTTTTATATAGAATTACCGCTGGGTAATCCTATTGTATATAATATATAATATGAATTAAGTTCATAAAAACCTGGGAAATATTTCAAGCTAGTTGGATCTGCTGGACATGGAGATTATCACCGAATACGAATTGTATGCGTGAGCTAACGAATCAATAGCAAAATTGAATACGCAATTGAAACAAATACCACACGAAGCTCTATCCAGAAACAATATCAAAAAAAGATCGAATATCAAATAATGTTCACATTTCTTCTCTTTTCAGCTGCGATCACCACAAATCCTTCTGGAAATGGTACGATTAGCTACACAGCATTATTTTTAAATATCTTAAGATATTTTTCTCATTTTTTGCAAGATAATTTACAATTTATTGTAAATATAAGAGCAAGTAACTCGTTTAAAATTGCTTCATGCTTAAGGAGAAGAATAAAATAAGAACAAACATAACGGTAAATCTGCTTGATTTCTGCTGATAACAGAAGTGCAAGAGCGCAAATAGTGGGAGAGCGGAAATACTGGTAGAGCGCAAATAGAAAATATAGTGGGTACAATTAATGAGACGTGCCAAAATGCATTAATGCGATTTATTTTTGTTTCTTTTCTTTTAAAATATTTGAAATAATCTTATTTAGTTTAGTTATTTATTATATTTGTAACGAATAAAGCAATAAATATAAATATGAATAATGAAACTCAGATTTGTAAACGTGCTCTTACTTGCATAAGAGCACGCCACTGCATAATCCAAGTACGTCATCAGCCAAGCACCTGATTACTACCTATAAAAGACGATTCTAAAGGGAAAGAACTTATACTCTTCATAGTAGTCAACATGAATGTACTCATTGTATTCGCTCTGGCCGTGGCCTTTGCCTCGGGATTAGATCTGCCATGCGACCAGGAAATACAACTACGTAATGTGTTCGTGCCCGCCTTGGATGGACCCGTTACTAGCATATCCCATGGACATGACGCTAAACCTAATCAGTTCCCATATCAAGCTGGACTAGTAATAAGGGCTGGCACTAAAGTTTATTGGTGTGGTGGCTCTCTGATCTCTAATAAGTGGGTTTTGACTGCCGGTCATTGCACGTATGAGTAAGTATTAAATCAAAGTTGTATGTCTATAATCTAATCCTTTCTACAATCTTTTCAAATAGTGCCGATGAAGTCACCGTTCAACTCGGCGGCACAGAGTTCTCCAACCCCATGGTGAAGCTTACCGTCAAAAAGAACAAGATCATTGTTCACTCTGGCTTGGATTTAAAGACTTTTCAGCACGACATCTCCCTCATCAGAATTCCATCTGTGCAGTTCACCAACTCCATCCGCCCTGTCAGACTACCTAAAATGTCTTCCCATCCGTCCACCTACACCAATCAAGACACTATCGCCTCTGGCTGGGGTCGCACCTCGGACCAATCCCAGGATCGTGCCAATCATCTACAGTTTGGTGAGATGAAGACCATATCCAACTCAGAATGCAAGAAAGCCTTCGGAGATTTCGTTCACCCCTCTAACATATGTGTATCCACACGAAATGGTGTGTCCACCTGCGCCGGTGATTCTGGTGGCCCACTGGTCCTGAAGTCAAGCAAGGAGCAGATCGGTCTGACATCCTACGGTGTTGAAAATGGCTGTGAGAAAAAGTATCCAGCTGCATTCACCCGCGTGACCAGCTACCTTAAATGGATTAGGGATCACACTGGTATTCACTACTGAGCGTTATCCTAAAAGAGATCGAACTACTTCGATTATTAGGGTTACCAACTATTTGATTATTTAAAACGCAGTTAAATGGAAACTTTCCGAGATGATATACAATAAACTAATCAAACAAGCAAATACTTTAAATATGTATATATAAGTATATACATGTATAATTATATATACATACATATGTTTTAATATATATTATTTTGGCGTTTTTTTTTGTTTATAAGCAATACTCGTTCGATTTGGGCCCAAGCTTTCTATAGGGTTTTTCCTGGGGTTATCCTATTCCTTGAAACAAATGTTGGTTCAATTCAAATTTAAAATCAATTTTAATAATACCCCCAGAGATTTCACACATATTATTGCTAAAAATTAAATAAACTTGTATCTTTAAATTTCAAAAGAAGGTTTTCATTGGGTGCGTTCGACGTTGATCTCGATAAACTGAGGTCTTTCTATAGCAATAAAGTACCATAAAATCATGTATCGCTGGTTTTCAGTGAATTTGATTGGGGTCGTAGTTCGGTCGCCGCCGAATTCCGTGAAGGTCGTTCCAAATTGGTGCAAGATTGCCATGTGACTTATCGTGAGATAGAAGCAATCTTGCACATTAGTTTTACTTGAATACACTCAATTTAGCATGGACACTTGACTGTATGGAAAATTTGCTCTCGTTGGATACCACAAAATTTATCTATCACTCAAAAAACAAAGCTCGCGTTCATGGGTGTAAGATAAAAATTAAATAAAAAGTTCGACCGTGGTGCTACACGTGTATAAAATCGTGACAGGTGACAAATGTGTGATATATGCGTATGAGCCGTGTGAGCCGGAAACAAAACAGCAATCGACCATGTGGGTATTTCAAGACGAGCCAAATTCAACAAGAGTTGTTCGTGAACGAAGCACAGCGAAGCAAATGGTCGCCTGTTTCTTCAGCCAAATGGGTCATGTGGCTACTATTCATCTTGAGCAACATAGAACGGTTAATTCTGAGTGGTACACAACCATTTGTTTGTCGGAAGTAATCGGCAAAATTTATAAAAGCAACTGGAAAAACGAATCATTCTCCATCATGACAATGCAGCCAAAATTTAAAATGAATCATCCACCGTGCAGTACTGACTTGGCACCCAATGACCTCTTCTTGTTCCCGAATATCAAAGGTAAACTGCGTGGTCAACGATTTCCGAACGCCGAAGAAGCAGTTGAGGCGTTCAAAAATCAGATTTTGGAGGTGTCTCAGGAGGAGCGCATAAACTTTTACGTCAAAGGGTTTGAAAATTTTTTTGATATATACATGTATATATATTATATATATTATGAAACAAAAAAGCCTTTTTCACTTAATAATGTTTGTTATTATTTGCTAAAGCTCTAACCAGAAGCTACTGTAATGGCACATCATTTAAGAAATAATTTTTGGAACGGCCTGAAAGTCGGCAACGTTTTTTTCTGTCAACTGATCGTTTTGATCATAGGAGTAGATTCGAACGGCCGAAATTAGTAGTAGATAATATTAAGGCAATATTAATATTATTTATGATAAAGAATTAAATTATGTAATAAGAATAAAGAAAAAAAGATAGGTTACTTGTACTACAATACATTATTATAAGCTATATTTTGTAATTTTTTTTTTATTAAATATTACATTAAAGGTTGAGTAGCTCCACCTATAGGGCAAATCATTTCTATCGTGGAAAAGAAAAGGAAAAGAAATTAGCGATAGCAGTAGGAACCCTGGGGGGAAATTTCCAGTGTCAAATGCAATGACATGGACTTTTTGATTCCAGCCAGATGCTGGCAAAAGAGGTACCAGGCTATTGGATGACCTAGGCACTTTCATTCAAAAGCTTAAACTCCAGCTTAATTGTCAAGGTAACGTTCAGCTTAAACTTCAGCTCAATTTTCAACCCAATGGTCAAGCTTATCGTCAGCCTATTTTTCTGCCTGGCAGCGAAATCATCAGCCTGATTATAGGCCTATTTATAAGCCACTGTTAAAATATTTTATTCCCTTAAGTTTTTTGTAAATTATAAGCTTAGTGAAGCACACATAATCATATGCACAAAATCATTGAATGTTAGTCTCAAAAGCCACATATATATAAACACATACACGTAGCAGCTAGACCCAACTTCAGAAAAATTGGGTGAAAAATTGAAAGGATTGGGTGATGAGTCAGCAGTGTCTAGTGTCTAGCTATTGCGTGCATTCACACCAAGAAATCTGTCTATGCGTATACATGTATGTACATATGTAAATACGTTGCAATTTTGTTGGTGTATGTCACGGACAAACGATCAAAAATAGAGAGCGGCGGAGCAAGTGAAGAGACGATTTTCCTCTTTAGCATTGTTCAAGCCCTTCTGTATTGTTACACTATGATACATGATACTATGATGTTTAAGAATTAATTTAAGTTAATTATTTTTTTATTTTTAATTTATCTTAATTATGTTAAATACTATTATTTAAAAAAAAAACATATGTACAAAGAAAACTAGATTACGGAGCTAACAAGCGGTCGTTCCCTTGTTAGGCGAAGGCGCGTGCAAATTACTCTCTTTTTGTTTCGACAGCTTCGTGGAGCTCGCCGAAAGATCTTTCGTCGATGGACCCGAACCCAAAAATGCCGTAAGTCTGTCAAGCTTTTTTTATTACGCTCTTAAATTATCGTCTGCGACAAGCGCATAGATTTTTCGTATGCACCTTCCCTATTCTATTATTCTTTGCTACTGTCGTTGATTTGAGTGAGCTGATGCATTTGTTTTTGCATTATTGTATTTGCTAGGCATTACACTAGTATGCATAATTTTAGTTCTGTACTTTAAAATCATTTTTTTATTATGTTAGTAGTAGGAATAATTTTAGATTTTTCAGTAAATTTTATAATGAATTTTAAATATGAAACTCTTTAATTCGGAAATCAAGATGGTGTGTAGTGTGTAGAGCAGCTTTAGTTGTGTTAAGGGATTACTCATAAATTAATAAAGCAAAGAGTAATCAAGGTTGGGTGGGGATACGTAGCGTTAATAACAGCCTAACGCTACAACACAACTAAAGGCAATGTAGGCTCCCCTCTTTTTCCCTATCCTTTATCCATCCCTTTTCACGCGAAATTTTTAGTAATAATAATATAGACAGTCGAGTAAAAAAGTAGCGATGCGGTCTTTTACCCCACTCCCAATTGCCGACGAGCTAGAGCCGGAATTAAATCGCGTGATCCGATCGCCTACCACCTTCCACCATACTCATGAGCATTTAAATAGGTAACATGTTACACTACATCAGAATGACGAACAGACCAAGTATTAAATCAAGGCTTTGACCTATCGAAGTGAAAATTATAGAGATTTTAGCACTTAAAAAGAATGCCTTTAAATTGTAATAAAAATCTAGGCCTTACTTGTTGGTTGATACAGAAAGTACTAAATAATTAACATTTTAAAATATATCAAAATCAAAACAACTACTAAACAATTATACTTACGTAAAGGAGTTCTGCCCGGGGATATTGTAGAAATTGCTATAAATTGTAGCTCCTCGGGTAACTTCCCGGCTTAGCACCTTTCACTGCCGCTGAAACATATTTAAGAAAGTACAATTTTAGTTTTATTATCATATTTCGATAGATGCGTGTCTAGTTCCTCTGTACTGCATTGCGAACTCTTCAAGGTGCTAAAGCTAGCCAAATCGTCATTCGACTTAATTATTTACATATCTTTCTCTATAGACATCAATAAAAATAAAAAACTAATCTCCGAATATAAATGTTGTAAAAGATATTGTTGGCGTGTGTAAAAACACGCTTGACGCGGTGTACGGGGGGCACTTACTTCGAGCTGCAATTGGTACCAAAACGCAGTTTATTAAATAAAACACGCAGTTTTGGTGCTTCAATAAAAAGGTTGCTGATACTTTATTCAATTATATGAGTACAATTATGCTCTACCCGCGCCTTTGCTTAAATTCGACTTCTCTCGTCGATCTTCTTTTTGGCTTGGCGCGGGCAGCCACAACTCAACTTAAATGCACAGCTGCACACTGGAAGCTGCCGCCGTTCGTGTAAGTGCGAACGAGATGCAACACAAAGGGGAAAAAGGGAATTGCCGATTACAGTTGAAAGGGTCCCGTATGATAGATTCATACGGTGGGCAACATTGGATTAGGCGCGCGCTAAATTATTAACGAATTAGCGACGCAACAGATATTATATACCAAATCCATTTGGTGAAACAAATGTACTCGAAGATAGTAAATGCCATTCACAAATAGATACGTTGGAGGAATGTAGACTCATAATAGTTACAGACATGCGCCGTCATATCTTTACACTTAGACTAATCTGAAAATATAATAGATTTTAATGATATCAGACAAGGGGGGAAGAGGTACAAGACGATCCCAAGCACTTTAACAGGTGTCTGAGTACCAAGTGCATCATCCATCAAGTACCTTCTACCTTCCTATAAAAGCTGATTCAAGAATCAATTAAACTTATAGTCTATAGTCTAAAGCAGTCCCTCGGTTTCAAAAAGGGTTGTGAGAATAACTATCCAGCTGCCTTCACTCAAGTGACCAGCTACCTTGACTGGATTAAGGACCACACCGGTGTCTCCTACTAAGTGTAATCCTTAAAGAGTGGGAACTTCTTTCATTAGGGATACACATTGTCTCATTATTTAAAATAAAGTTCAACACCCCGGCAGGCTATACAGTAAATTAATCTTACAATCAACTGGTATCAAACTGTTGTTTCGTCTTTGGGTTGCCTTTAAATTATAGTTTTATATAGAATTACCGCTGGGTAATCCTATTGTATATAATATATAATATGAATTAAGTTCATAAAAACCTGGGAAATATTTCAAGCTAGTTGGATCTGCTGGACAAGGAGATTATCACCGAATACGAATTGTATGCGGGAGCTAACGAATCAATAGCAAAATTGAATACGCAATTGAAACAAATACCACACGAAGCTCTATCCAGAAGCAAGATCAGAAAAGCGATCGAATATCAAATAATGTTCGCATTTCTTCTCTCTTCAGCTGTGATCACCACCAACTCTTTTGGAAATGTTACGATAAGGCACACATTTTTTTCAATTCGTGAAGATATATTCCTCATTTGCATGCAAAATATCAACAATTTATTGTAAATATAAGAGCAAGAAACTCGTTTTAAATTTCTCTTCGAACCACAAGAATAAACATAACGGTAAATCTGCATGGTTTTTACTGATAAGAGAAGTGCGAGAGCGAAAATAATGGAATAGCGAAAATAATGGTAGAGCAAAAATAGTGTGAGAGCGGAAATACTGGGAGAGCGCAAATAGTGCAATATATTGGGTGCAACTTATGAAACGTGCCAAAATGCATTAATGCGATTTATTTTTGTTTCTTTTCTTTCAAAATATTTGAAATAATTTCAGTTAGTTTAGTTATTTGATATATTTCTTACGAATTATGCAATAAATATAAATATGAATAACGAAACTCAGATTTGTAAACGTGCTCCTACCTTTGTTCGCCACTGAATAATCCAAGTACGTCATCAACCAAGCACCTGCTTAATACCTATAAAAGACGATTCTCAAGGGGAAAGAACTTACACTCCTCATAGAAGTCAACATGAATGTACTTATTGTATTCGCTCTGGCCGTGGTCTTTGCTTCGGGATCAGATCTGCCCAGCGACCTGGAAATACAACTACGTGATGTGTTCGTGCCCTCCTTGGATGGACCGGTTACTAGCATCACCCATGGACATGACGCTAAAGCCGATCAGTTCCCATATCAAGTTGGACTAGTACTAAAAGTTGGTCGTACTCTTTATCGGTGTGGTGGCTCTCTGATCTCTAATGAGTGGGTTATGACTGCCGCATTTTGCACGCATGAGTAAGTTTTAACTCAAAGTTGAGTGTGTTTTTTCTAATCCTTTCTACAAACTCTTCAAATAGTGCCGATGAAGTCACCGTTCAACTCGGCAGCACAGACTTCTCCAGCCCCAAGGTGAAGCATACCGTCAAAAAGGACAAGATCATCGTCCACTCTGGCTGGGATTCAAAGACTTTGCACCACGACATCGCCCTCATCAGAATTCCATCAGTGCAGTTCAGCAAATCCATCCGCCCTGTCCGACTACCCAAAATTTCTTCCCACCCGTCCACCTACACCAATCAAGAGGCTATGGCCCCCGGCTGGGGTCGTACTACGGACCAATCCCAGGATCTTCCCAATCATCTACAGTTTGCTGAAATAAAGACCATTTCCAACTCAGTATGCAAGAAAACCTTCGGAAATTACATCCAGTCCTCCAACATCTGTGTATCCACACCAAATGCTGCTTCCACCTGCGGCGGTGACTCTGGTGGCCCACTGGTCCTGAAGTCGAGCAAGGTGCAGATCGGCGTGACATCCTTCATTGCCGCCGCGGGCTGTGAGAAGAAGTATCCAGCTGCTTTCACCCGCGTGACCAGCTACCTTCAATGGATTAAGGATCACACTGGTGTTCACTCCTAAGCGTAATCCTTGAAGTCTGGACTTTGTAGGTCCGAGACTAACTTTTCTATCATCTTCGGTGATACCAACTAACACTCATACATATTGTTCTGATTGGGTTTTTTTCTGGGTTTTCCTATTCGTTGAAACAAGTGTTGGATTAATTCAAATTTAAAATCATTTTTAATAATACCCCCAGAGATTTCACACATATTATTGCTAAAAATTAAATAAACTTTGATCTTTAAATTTCAAAAGAAGGTTTTCATTGGGTGCTTTTGACGTTGAGCTGAGGTCTTTCTATAGCGATAAAGTACCATAACAAACCACCGTGTATCGCTGGTTTTCAATGAATTTGATTGTGGTCGTAGTTCGGTCGCCGCCGAATTCCGTGAAGGTCGTTCCAAATTGGTGCAAGATTGCCATGTGACTTATCGTGAGATAGAAGCAATCTTGCACATTAGTTTCACTTGAATACACTCAATTTAGTATGAACACTTGACTGTAAAGGAAATTTGCTCTCGTTCGATACCACAAAATTTATCTATCACTCAAAAAACAAAGCTCGCGTTCATGGGTGTAAGATAAAAAATAAATAAAAAGTTCGACCGTGGTGCTACACGTGTATAAGATCGTGACAGGTGACAAATGTGTGATATATGCGTATGAGCCGTATGAGCCGGAAACAAAACAGCAATCGACCATGTGGGTATTTTAAGACGAGCCAAATTCAACAAGAGTTGTTCGTGAACGAAGCACAGCGAAGCAAATGGTCGCCTGTTTCTTCAGCCAAATGGGTCATGTGGCTACTATTCATCTTGAGCAACGTAGGACGGTTGATTCTGAGTGGTACACAACCATTGTTAAAACCAACCTGAAAAAACGAATCATTCTCTATCATGACAATGCAGTCAAAATATAAGATGAATCATCCACCGTGCAGTCCTGACTTGGCACCCAATGACCTTTTCTTGTTCCCGAATATCAAAGGTAAACTGCGTGGTCAACGATTTCCGAACGCCGAAGAAGCAGTTGAAGTGTTCAAATATCAGATTTTGGAGGTGTCTCAAGAAGAAAGCATAAACTGTTATGTCAAAGGGTTTGAAAAATTTGAAGAGTGTATTGATTATCAAAGGGAATATTTTGTTGATGTATATTTATATATATAAGTTAACACATTAGAATTGCACAACACTGGCAAGTTAGTCTGCACGGTTGCACTGGCTGCAGGCGATGCAACTCTGAGATGTCACGCTTGCAGAAAAGAGGTTATAGCTTCCTGTCTAAGACAGCACTCTTTCACTTCGTTCAAGCTTCTTGCTGGAATAGTATCAGCATCGACTATAATTCCTAACTTATTATTAAAGCCCATCCGATGGCAAAACGTGCTTACTAAAGCACATTGCTCCTAATACCCATTTAACTCATTCGATCAAGTCGGATGTCAAGTAGCACCTACACCTAACCTGGAACAGCATCAGCAATTGCACCTGCATCAGCATCAGCAATTGCACCTGCGTCAGCACCAGCAACTGCACTTGCATCAGCATCGGCAATTGCTCATGCACCAACATCAGCAATTGCTTATGCATCAGCACCAGTAATCGCATCATCAATATCATCACTACGTCACCATTACCATCCGCATCATCATCATCCTCCGCAGCATCATCACCAACATCTCCTCATGTATAATTTTATAACTGGCGCCCAACGTACAAGGATCCTTACTAGTTAGAGCTACATCTACTCTACTACCCAATCTGCGTAAGTTAATTTAAGATTTGTCTCCAAATTATTCTCACCAATATTGAGAACTAACTGCTGTCAGCAGCAAATGTAATTGTGATCGGGCTAGACCGTTTCATTTAGAAATGTTCAATTTAAAAATAAATATAATGTGATATGAATATCTTGATAAAATCTACGCTGTGTGTCATATTGTTCAACTAAATTTGGTAGAGGTTAGGTACCACATATCACGTGTTTTTGCCTTAGAAAAATACAAAAAACGTTATCAGTCTAAAGCAAGTTCAAAGCCACTGCTAAGCTAGCCAGGTACATAACCAGACGAGTCTCACCATGGACACAAATCAGGTACAAGCATTGATAGTAGCAGCTGTTAGCGAAGCATTAGCGCAGCAAGAGCAAAATTTCAAGCTCAGATCAACGGTGTGAGTGAGCGAATAAGTAACTTACGTGTTGAGTCACCACAAGTTGAACCCTATAGGAGAATTACGGTTGACCCGCAGATCAAGTGTGATATTCCATGGGACATAATAAAATCAGTTCCAGAATTTTGTGGGGGGTCAGACGAATACGTAGCATGGAGGTAATCAGTCGTTGATGCGTACGAATTATTCAGATCCTTTGACGGTAGCTGCACGCATTACCAGTCAGAGGAGTGGCCAGAGCGGCATTGATGTCACACAATACTGTCCTGAATCTTGATGCAATCATAGCCAGATTAGATTGCTCTTACGCCGACAAAACCTTACTACGACTTCAAAGGCAAGGCCTCGAGATGGTTAGGCAAAGGTGATATGACCCTAATGGAGTACTATGACGAAGTCGAAAGGAAGCTGAGCTAACGAACAAGATTATAATGACACACGAAGCAGTGCAGGCGAGACTTCTCAATGATGAGGTCAGGGCTGACGCGCTTCACGCTTTCATTTTTGGTCTTAAGAAGACACTCAAAGCCATTGTATTTTCGGCACAGCCGAGGGACCTGGCATCTGCTTTAGCGTTAGCTAGAGAAGCAGAGGCCAGCATCGCGCGTAGCATATTTTCGGCATCATACGTCAAAGAGAGATCAGGACCATAGAAACCACCCCCATGCAAAGCAGGAAAGGTACAATAGGGACGAACGAGGTAGTGAGAAAAACCCTCACTATATAAAGAAACAACAAAACAATAAGGGTTACCATGAAAAAAATAGAAGAGAGGAGGGACAAGCTCCAGAGCCAATGGAAATTGACTCTTCTTCCAAATTTAGGCAGCACACTAACTTCTCCAGACCTCAAAATAGCACTGAGCAGGCTGAAAAGAGGCCAAACACGTCCGATAGGATGACAGGTCCGAGACGCCAAAAGCTGAACTATGTAAGTCAGAATGGCCCTAGTACGAAAGGGCAGCAGAGGCTGCTGTAATTGAGCTTGAGGAAGATTTGGAATCGCTGTGTGACATGGACTCACTATATTTTTTAGGGAACGGTCCCAACTGCCGTACATCAAACGACAGTTGGGTGGGAGAGTTCTAAAAATGCTGGTTGATACAGGGGCGGCAAAGAATTACATTTAGCCTTATAGGCTTGGAGCTGAAATGAGTAATCTATGTCGAAAAACCCTTCAACGTAAGCTCGGTACATGGTTCGAGCAAAATTATAGGCAAATGTCTTATGAAAGTTTTTGGGCAAGTTTCACCATTCTTTGTGCTGGACACATTAAGTTCGCTTGATGCCATTATAGGCTTTGACTTGTTAACACAAGCAGGAGCAGCATAAGACTTACAGAATAGCACTATTAGATACCAAGACAAAGCAGAGCAACTGAATTACCACTACTGTGACAGAGTAAACTTCACAGATATAGACAATAGAATAGTACCCATGTCCGTCAAAAAGAAGTTCAAACGCATGATATTGAAAAGCTCAAAAGACCACTAACGAGGCGTTGCCCTTTAACACTTCAGTCATTGCCACGATCCGCACTATAGATAATGAAGCAGTTTACACCAGGCTATATCCGTACCCAAATGGAGTCTCCGATTTCGTAAACGACGAGATCAAGCAGCTACTCAAGGATGGTATAATTAGACCAACAAAATCACCGTATAACAGCCCCGCTTGGGTTGTTGACAAAAAAGGGTGTGATAACAAGGGCAATAAAAATAAACGACTGGTAATCGACTTTAGGAAGCTGAATGAGCGAACCATGGCCGATCGATACCCGATGCCGAGCATTCCAATGATTCTTGCGAATCTAGGAAAGGCAAAGTTTTTCACAACCCTGGATTTAAAGTCATGATGTCACCAAATTTACCTAGCAGAACAGGTACGCGAAAAAACATCGTTCTCGGTAAACGGGGGAGTTTTGTCGTCAACCGTTTGGATTGAAAAATGCGGGAAGCATTTTTTAAAGGACTATTGACGATATTATGAGGGAACACATAGGGAAAATATGTTACGTGTACGTGGATGACGTCATCATTTTCTCTGAGAATAAAGAAAGCATCGAATTTCTGGGACTTGTGGTAACTAAAAACCCAGAGAAGGTTAGGGGCATATAGGAATATGTTGAGCCTAAAAGTTTATTCAGCTTAAGATCATTCCTGGACCTAGCTAGTTACTACAGAGGATTCATTAAAGATTTCGCGGCAATAGCAAGGCCTCTAACCAACATCCTCATAGGGGAGAATGGATCCGTAAGTAAGCATATGTCTAAAAAAAATAAAAATTGAGTTTAATGAAACTCAACGAAATACCTTCGAAAATCTGAGGAACATAATAGCATCCGAAGATGTTATTCTAATGTACCCGGATTTTAAACAGCGTTTTGACTTGACCACTGACGCTTCCTTGGACGGCATCGGTACAGTTTTGTCCCAAGGAGGAAACCCAATCACAATAATTTCTCGAACAGAGCGAGACACACTATGCCACAAACGAAAGCGAATTTAGGAATTAGCTGCAAATTTACCTGTATGGGTCAAAAGAGATCAATATCTTTACAGATTACCAACCCCTTACCTATGCTGTCTCCGACAGGAATACGAACGCGAAAATCAAGAGGTGGAAATCATACATTGATGAACACAACGCCAAAGTATTCTACAAGCCCGGCAAAGAGAATTTCGTGGCAGATGCCCTTTCCCGGCAAAATGTAAGCGTTTTAGAGAATGAAATACAGTCAGACGCTGCGACGATTCACAGCGAAATATCACTAACTTACACGATTGGGTCAACAGAAAAACCTTTAAATTGTTTCAAGAATCAGTTCGTTCTTGAAGAAGCTAAATTCCCGTTAAAAAGAGACTTCACACATTTTGGAAAAAACTACGCCACCTAATAAACTTCACCAATAAAAACACCCTGTTGGAAGTAATAAAACCGCTTATATATCAATTCGGTTAACGCGATTCACTGCAATCTGTCAAGGTTAGCCAGCATACACAATCATGCGCATAGGCCCGCTTAGGAAAATGTTAAACAAATCCTTCGTGATTATTATTTTCCGAAAATGACGAAGCTGGCCAATAAAGTGGTGATAAATTGCAAAACATGTTAAAAGCAAAATACGACAGGCACCCAAAGAAACAGATGCTTGGGGAGACACCGATTCCATCATATCCTGGAGAAATGCTCCACATTGACGTATTTTCAACGGACAAAAGGGGGTTCCTTATAAATTTTATAGCTTATATATATTTATATATTTATATTATATGTATATATTTTGAAACAACAAAACCTTTTTCATTTAATAATGTTTGTTATTATTTGCTAAAGCTCTAACCAGAAGCTACATCAGAATGACGAACAGACCAAGTATTAAATCAAGGCTTTGACCTATCGAAGTGATAATGATAGAGATTTTAGCACTTAAAAAGAATGCCTTTAAATTGTAATAAAAATCTAGGCCTTACTTGTTGGTTGATACAGAAAGTACTAAATAATTAACATTTTAAAATATATCAAAATCAAAACAACTACTAAACAATTATACTTACGTAAAGGAGTTCTGCCCGGGGATATTGTAGAAATTGCTATAAATTGTAGCTCCTCGGGTAACTTCCCGGCTTAGCACCTTTCACTGCCGCTGAAACATATTTAAGAAAGTACAATTTTAGTTTTATTATCATATTTCGATAGATGCGTGTCTAGTTCCTCTGTACTGCATTGCGAACTCTTCAAGGTGCTAAAGCTAGCCAAATCGTCATTCGACTTAATTATTTACATATCTTTCTCTATAGACATCAATAAAAATAAAAAACTAATCTCCGAATATAAATGTTGTAAAAGATATTGTTGGCGTGTGTAAAAACACGCTTGACGCGGTGTACGGGGGGCACTTACTTCGAGCTGCAATTGGTACCAAAACGCAGTTTATTAAATAAAACACGCAGTTTTGGTGCTTCAATAAAAAGGTTGCTGATACTTTATTCAATTATATGAGTACAATTATGCTCTACCCGCGCCTTTGCTTAAATTCGACTTCTCTCGTCGATCTTCTTTTTGGCTTGGCGCGGGCAGCCACAACTCAACTTAAATGCACAGCTGCACACTGGAAGCTGCCGCCGTTCGTGTAAATGCGAACGAGATGCAACACAAAGGGGAAAAAGGGAATTGCCGATTACAGTTGAAGGGGTCCCGTATGATAGATTCATACGGTGGGCAACATTGGATTAGGCGCGCGCTAAATTATTAACGAATTAGCGACGCAACAGATATTATATACCAAATCCATTTGGTGAAACAAATGTACTCGAAGATAGTAAATGCCATTCACAAATAGATACGTTGGAGGAATGTAGACTCATAATAGTTACAGACATGCGCCGTCATATCTTTACACTTAGACTAATCTGAAAATATAATAGATTTTAATGATATCAGACAAGGGGGGAAGAGGTACAAGACGATCCCAAGCACTTTAACAGGTGTCTGAGTACCAAGTGCATCATCCATCAAGTACCTTCTACCTTCCTATAAAAGCTGATTCAAGAATCAATTAAACTTATAGTCTATAGTCTAAAGCAGTCCCTCGGTTTCAAAAAGGGTTGTGAGAAGAACTATCCAGCTGCCTTCACTCAAGTGACCAGCTACCTTGACTGGATTAAGGACCACACCGGTGTCTCCTACTAAGTGTAATCCTTAAAGAGTGGGAACTTCTTTCATTAGGGATACACATTGTCTCATTATTTAAAATAAAGTTCAACACCCCGGCAGGCTATACAGTAAATTAATCTTACAATCAAATGGTATCAAACTGTTGTTTCGTCTTTGGGTTGCCTTTAAATTATAGTTTTATATAGAATTACCGCTGGGTAATCCTATTGTATATAATATATAATATGAATTAAGTTCATAAAAACCTGGGAAATATTTCAAGCTAGTTGGATCTGCTGGACAAGGAGATTATCACCGAATACGAATTGTATGCGGGAGCTAACGAATCAATAGCAAAATTGAATACGCAATTGAAACAAATACCACACGAAGCTCTATCCAGAAGCAAGATCAGAAAAGCGATCGAATATCAAATAATGTTCACATTTCTTCTCTCTTCAGCTGTGATCACCACCAACTCTTTTGGAAATGTTACGATAAGGCACACATTTTTTTCAATTCGTGAAGATATATTCCTCATTTGCATGCAAAATATCAACAATTTATTGTAAATATAAGAGCAAGAAACTCGTTTTAAATTTCTCTTCGAACCACAAGAATAAACATAACGGTAAATCTGCATGGTTTTTACTGATAAGAGAAGTGCGAGAGCGAAAATAATGGAATAGCGAAAATAATGGTAGAGCAAAAATAGTGTGAGAGCGGAAATACTGGGAGAGCGCAAATAGTGCAATATATTGGGTGCAACTTATGAAACGTGCCAAAATGCATTAATGCGATTTATTTTTGTTTCTTTTCTTTCAAAATATTTGAAATAATTTCAGTTAGTTTAGTTATTTGATATATTTCTTACGAATTATGCAATAAATATAAATATGAATAACGAAACTCAGATTTGTAAACGTGCTCCTACCTTTGTTCGCCACTGAATAATCCAAGTACGTCATCAACCAAGCACCTGCTTAATACCTATAAAAGACGATTCTAAAAGGGAAAAACTTATACTCTTCATAGAAGTCAACATGAATGTACTCATTGTATTCGCTCTGGCCGTGGCCTTTGCCTCGGGATTAGATCTGCCCAGCGACCAGGAAATACAACTACGTAATTTGTTCGTGCCCGTCTTGGATGGACCCGTTACTAGCATCACCCATGGACATGACGCTGGAGCCGATCAGTTCCCATATCAAGCTGCACTAGTAATAAGGGCTGGCAATAGCGTTTTTGGTGTGGTGGCTCTCTCATCTCTAAGAGTGGGTTTTGACTGCCGCTCATTGCGTGCATGAGTAAGTCTTAAATCAAAGTTGAATGTCTATAACCTAATCCATTCTACAATCTTTTCAAATAGTGCCGATGAAGTCACCGTTCAACTCGGCAGCAACGAGTTCTCCAGCCCCAGGCAGAAGCTTACCGTCAAAAAGGACAAGATCATCGTCCACTCTGGCTTTAATTCAAGGACTGTACTCAACGATATCGCCCTCATCAGAATTCCATCAGTGCAGCTCAGCAACTCAATCCGCCCTGTCCGACTACCCAAAATTTCTTCCCACCCGTCCACCTACACCAATCAAGGGGCTATTGCCTCCGGCTTTGGTTACACCTCGGACCAATCCAACGGTATTGCCTCCCACTTGCAGTATGGTGAGATGAAGACCATATCCAACTCAGAATGCAAGAAAACCTTCGGGCTCTTCATTCACCCTTCCAACATATGTGTATCCACACGAAATGGTGTGTCCACCTGCAACGGTGACGCTGGTGGTCCACTGGTACTGAATTCGAACAAGGAGCTGATCGGCGTGACATCCTTCAGTTCCCCAAATGGCTGTGAAAGCAAGTATCCAGCTGCATTCACCCGCGTGACCAGCTACCTTAAATGGATTAGGGATCACACTGGTATTCACTCCTGAGCGTTATCCTTAAAGAGTTCGAACTTCTTCGATCATTAGGGTTATCCACTATTTGATTATTTAAAATGCAGTTAAACTGAAACCTTCCGCGTTGATATATAAAAAATGTATCAAACAAGCAAATACTTTTAAAATGTATATATGTATATGTATATCGGTTGCAATTGAGAGCTGGTTTTATTTATTCCTCTGTGCCTAATATCAATATTCGTGATATTTTTGCGCCTTTTTACTATTTCTTAAAGTTAATAATAGCGATTTTTTAAATAAAGGTTGGTAATTGTTCGTGTATTGTTTAATCTGCTGTGCAATTACGTAGCTTTTTGGTTTTACATTTTTGTTATTCCTAGTGCAACTACTTTGTCAAATAATTTGGGCGCTAGGCCTTACAATTGTTTGTGTGGGTGTTTGTTTTGTTTTGATTGCGTTGTTCGCTTTACTGTGGACTGCGCTCTGACCGTTTGTTGTTGTTGCTGTCTCGCTCTCTTGGTTAAGCCGTGAGCACTGATATTTACAGCAATATTGCCTTTGTCGCTCTAGTGAAGTGTTTGTATTTGCCTTTTAGTTTTTGCTGTGCGCTTAATTTATTTTACTCTCCTTTTGTTTTTTTTGTTGTTGCCTTTTTTACAAATACCCCAGTCGGAATAATGTTGTGCTGCAAGAAAACTTGCAATATAAAGCGCGCGGACGATTCTGCTCAGCCGCTGTTTGTCCATTGCTGGTTGTGTGAAAATGTCTTGCATGCCAAATGTGCAGGTCTTTCGGGTCGAGACTCCGATAGAGTTATTGCCATCCCCAAAAAAGGTTGTGGAGGTTTTAATTGGTGTTGCCCTACCTGCATTAAACTTCAATTTGATTTCTCGCGTATGTACAACATGGTGAGAAATCAATTCTTAAATTTACTTGTCGCTAAGACACTTCTAAGCGATTTTGACTCAAGTTCAGAATTGCTTAGTCAATTTAACTTTGAGTCCACATCCCAATGTCTGCCCAAATTTTTAAACGTTCCGTCTGTGGTGAATTCTTCAGTACATTCGCCCTCAACTTCGTTGGCAACTCCTTGTCGTCAAGACCTTTCGCCAATTCTATCTCTTTCACCATTACCTGGCATTATAAACATCGATGTTTCTCCTGCGCCTGGAATACTGTTCGTGCGTCTGGTGCCCTCAGTATAGTGTCACCCAGGATCGAATTGAATCCGTTCAAAAGCAATTCGTGCTGTTAGCTTTACGTGGACTAAACTGGGACCCCAATCTTCGTCTACCATCATGCTCCAGTAGGCTTCTTCTTCTTAATCCTTTTTCACTAGTTAATCGTAGAAAAACTCTTAATGCTGTTTTTCTACACAAACTGATTATAGGCAATATAGACTCTGCTTTCGTCTTAGTTTTTCTATTCCTCGTCGTTGTACTAGGAACTAAATCCCATTATCCCTTCCTACATACACAACAAATTACGCATTACACAGCTCTTTCCACGCTTTATGTGTTAATTATAATAATCTACACAACGTGATCTCAAATGCATCTTCTCTTTCTTCTTTAAAATCTTCTCTTTTCCTATATCTTTGTAGAAACAATTAACCTCCATTCTAGCTACATTTCTTACATTTTTCTTACTTCCTTTTAATTCTTCATTATACTGATACTTTTATATACTATTACTTCTAATAGTATATTAATTAATAACAGTGTAAGCCCTATTCACTAATTGTCTTACACATTAATACTTAATATACTATGCTTCTATATACTATTGCTCCTAATAGTATATACGTAAGTGATAGTATGTTGTCAATATGTCCTTTATTCTACACTAATATACTAATATATTGATCTGAGTGGGGTCTTCTGCGTTTTCCCCAATCATTGCAACAAATGTTGGATTGAATTAAATAAATCAATTTTTCTTATTTTTTATTCCCCAGATTTAGATTTAAATTTAAATTTGTTTGAATTCTTATTTTAATTTTATAATTTTAATACTTCATTTGTTTTAAACTTAATTTCGCAGTCAGCTGCTTTTAGTTGACTTAAATAAATAAATAAATAAATATATATATTTATATATATACATTTATATATATATTATTTTGGTGTTTTTTGTTTATAAGCAACACTCATTCGATTTGGGCCCAAGCTTGCTAACGGTCCTGCAACCTGTTCAACAAAAAAAACTTTTTATTTTTGTATATAATATTTTGCAGAATTTGGAAGCCTTCTTCCGAAATCGGGCATTTTGAAGTTACGTTACTCAAATTATGTATAGTTTTTTAGTATATACAGAAAATATGCATTATGTTTATAAATATGGATGACGAAAGTCGTATTCGTAAACGTGCACTTTCTTTTGCTCGCCACTGTATGATCCAAGTTCGTCATCAACCAAGCACCTGCTTACTACCTATAAAAGACGATTCTAAAGGGAAAGAACTTACATCCTCATAAAAGTCAATATAAATGTACTCATTGTATTCGCTCTGGCCGTGGCCTTTGCCACGGGATTAGATCTGCCATGCGACCAGGAAATACAACTACGTAATTTGTTCGTGTCCGCCTTGGATGGACCAGTTACTAGCATCACCCATGGACATGACGCTAAAGCCGATCAGTTCCCATATCAAGTTGGACTACTACTAAAGGCTGGCAATGGTTCTTATCAGTGTGGTGGCTCTCTGATCTCTAACGAGTGGGTTATGACTGCCGCATTGTGCACGCATGAGTAAGTTTTAGCTCAAAGTTGAATGTGTTTATTCTAATCCTTTCTACAATCTCTTCAAATAGTGCCGATGAAGTCACCGTTCAACTCGGCAGCGCAGATTTCTTCAGCCCCAAGGTGAAGCATACCGTCAAAAAGGACAATCCCACTCTGGTTGGGATTTAATGACTTTTCACCACGACATCTCCCTTATAAGAATTCCATCTTTGGAATTCAGCAACTCCATCCGCCCTACCCAAAATTTCTTTCAACCCGTCCACCTACACCAATCAAGAGGCTATCGCCTCCGGCTGGGGTCGTACCATGGACCAATCCCAGGATCCTGCCAATAATCTACAGTTTGGTGAGATGAAGACCATATCCAACTCAATATGCAGGATACTCTTCGGAGACGTCGTCCAGTCCACCAACATCTGTGTATCCACACGAAATGCTGCTTCCACCTGCGATGGTTACTCTGGTGGCCTACTGGTCCTGAGGTCGAGCAAGGAGCTGATCGGTGTGGCATCTTTTAATTCCCTCAATGGCTGTGAGAAGCACCTTCCAAATGTTTTCACCCGAGTGACCAGCTACCTTCAATGGATTAAGGATCACACTGGTGTTCACTCCTAAACGTAATCCTTGAAGTCTGGACTTAGTAGGTCCGAGACTAACTTTTCTATCATCTTCGGTGATACCAACTAACACTCATACTTATTGTTCTGATTGGGTTTTTCCTGGGGTTTTCCTATTCCTTGAAACAAATGTTGGTTCAATTCAAATTTAAAATTCATTTTTATAATACCCCCAGAGATTTCACACATATTATTGCTAAAATTTAAATAAACTGTTATCTTTAAATTTCAAAAGAAGGTTTTCATTGGGTGCTTTCGACGTAGATCTCGATAAACTGAGGTATTTCTATAGATAAAAAACCACAGTGTATCGCTGGTTTTGAATGAATTTGATTATGGTCGTATTTCAGTCGCCACCGAATTCCGTGAAGGTCGTTCCAAATTGGTGCAAGATCGGTACTTATCGTGAGATAGAAGCAATCTTGCACATTAGTTTCACTTGAATACACTCAATTTAGTATGAACACTTGACTGTAAAGGAAATTTGCTCTCGTTAGATACCACAAAATTTATCTATCACTCAAGCTCGCGTTCATGGGTGTAAGAAAATGAATAAAAAGTTGGACCGCGGTGCTACACGTGTATAAAATCGTGACAGGTGACAAATATGTGATATATGCGTATGAGCCGTGTGAGCCGGAAACAAAACAGCAATCGACCATGTGGGTATTTCAAGACGAGCCAAATTCAACAAGAGTTGTTCGTGAACGAAGCACAGCGAAGCAAATGGTCGCCTGTTTCTTCAGCCAAATGGGTCATGTGGCTACTATTCATCTTGAGCAACGTAGGACGGTTAATTCTGAGTGGTACACAACCATTGTTAAAACCAACCTGAAAAAACGAATCATTCTCTATCATGACAATGCAGTCAAAATATAAGATGAATCATCCACCGTGCAGTCCTGACTTGGCACCCAATGACCTCTTCTTGTTCCCGAATATCAAAGGTAAACTGCGTGGTCAACGATTTCCGAACGCCGAAGAAGCAGTTGAGGCGTTCAAAAATCAGATTTTGGAGGTGTCTCAGGAGGAGCGCATAAACTTTTACGTCAAAGGGTTTGAAAATTTTTTTGATATATACATATATATATATATATATGTCGCAGAGACATTGGTTTCATGTTGCTGATCTGCCATAGTGATGAGTTTACTTAATGTTGAGCGGAGCGAATTCCAACTTGCTCATGCCACTGTCTGAATTCAAGTGCCGAGCATTTCATAACTACGAAATGATCTACGCTTCTGTTTTGTTGCCGACGCAAGTTGGACTACACTCAGCGACGGCGCGACACCGCCGTCGCCTCGCTTAACGGTACTATGTCTTTGCATTTATGATTTCACAACATGTCGAAACCTTTACACTGCAGCGACTCGCAAAACACATGCACAGTGGTCAAACTGCGGTTATTATGCGACACGGCCTTCCTGGCAAATCACACGTCCTCGTGTGTTATGTTAACACCGCAATATAAATGACAACATTTCATGATTCGAAGACTGTATATATTTTTTTTTCAAGAAAGTTGTTTTTATTAGACATTTTTTTTTTTAAATCTTATTTCGTAAACAGAAGTAAACATTATTCTTATTAAACCAGAACACAATATTCAAAATTTTTACATAATTCATTCAAATCGTAAAACATGTTAGTGTAAGTTCATCCTACACCTTATTAATTCGATATATTTATCATCAGTGTAAGTTCATTCTACACTTATTAATTCTTTATAACCATCAGTGTAAGTTCGTTCTACACTTTATACAAACATTAGTGTAAGTTCGTTCTACACTTTATACAAACATTAGTGTAAGTTCGTTCTACACTTTATACAAACATTAGTGTAAGTTCGTTCTACACTTTATACAAACATTAGTGTAAGTTCGTTCTACACTTTATACAAACATTAGTGTAAGTTCGTTCTACACTTTATTATTTTGACCCCCGCCATAATACTTCTCGTCTATTATGGTGCAGTCTTCAATTTTCAGACGCAACCTCCATTGTGCTGTCTCTTTCTTTACTTAATTCATCAATTATCTGATTGTTTGGTGTTGCTCTTAAACATTCATGGGGATATTTATACTTTCGATTGCATGTTAACGACTTTAGTAAATATCTATCTCCAGCCAAAACTTCAACTACTTTGAATGGGCCTTTAAATTTAGGATCAAGTTTGGTTTGATGACGTTCTTCATTTCTTAGTAAAACGTGATCACCCACGTTAAATCTTACAATTTTAGCTTTATTTTTGTCAAACCTTTCTTTATCATATCTTGCTTGAGATTCCATATTTCTTTTAGCCTCGCTTCTTAAATTATTCTTGTTAACTTCATCACCACCTTCCTCGTCTATCGGCAACAGACCAAAAGGACGGGCTTCCTTACCAATTAATAGCTCTAACGGGCTGAACTTGGTTACACGGTTAATCGTACAATTCATTGCTAGCTGAACTTCGGCCAACGCATCCTGCCATGATCTTTGACTAGTTTCAACTGCAGTCAACATACTTTTTAGAGTGCTCATGACACGTTCAACCTGCCCGTTTGCTCTACTCGCGCCAGTGCCAATTAAATGTAAATTAATTTTTTGTGAGGAGCAGAATTCACGAAAACTTTTACTTGCGAAACTACGTCCCTGATCTACAATAATTCGAGTGGGCAAACCAAATATTGACACTGCTGATTTTACGGCCTTAATGCAGCTTTCAGAATCTATGTTTAGTGTATGGTAAAAATAGACAAATTTGGTAAAGGCATCTATAAGGACGATAACATATTCCTTTAAATCATTTTTACCACTTAGTTTGCCGGTAATGTCAATGTGCACAGTATGCCACGGTATTTCCGTTTTAGGGATAGGATGCAGCTCTACTTGTACTTTTCCCACCGGCGGCTTTGATATTTTACATGTAATGCAATTTTCAACAAACCTACGCACATATTTTGACATATTTTCAAACCAATAGTACTCATAGACCTTATCTAGTGTCTTTTCCCATCCCAGGTGCATAATTGCTTCATGAACATGGTTTATAACTGCCCATCTAAAAGCTCTTGGGATAACTGGTAAACACTTGGTCTTACTTTTTCGCTGAATTTTTCTATACAAAATTCCTTTTCGTAATTCATACGTTTTATCCCGATTTTCTGGCAACTCATTATTTCTTAACTTTACTATTATATCATTTATTTCAGAATCTCGTTGTTGTTCCGAAACCAGCCAGTTGTCAGATACTTCAGTTAAATTTATTCGCTTTTCAGGTATTTTAATAAAACTTGTATGTTGTTCAAGTACTGGGTTCCGAGAAAGAAAATCTACATGAGCCATTCGCTCCCCCTTTCTATACTCTATTTCAAAATCAAATGCTTGTAAAAACGCCCACCATCTATGCACCCTTGGTGTTAAATCTATTTTTGTGCGGCTGGCCTTTAAGGAATTGCAGTCAGTATAAACGACAAATTTGCGTCCCTGCAAATAATGTCTGAAGTGCTTAACAGCATTTACCACTGCTAACGTCTCCAATTCGTACGAATGATATTTAGATTCGGAGGGCGATGTGCACCTACTATAATATTCCACTACGTGAGGCTTGTTGTCGATTTTATGCAGCAGTATGGCTCCATAGCCTATACTACTTGCATCAGCATGTAGCTCTATTGGGTATTGAGGATCGAATATTATTAAAACTGGCGCCTGTGTTAATACGGTTATTATTTTTGTTCGTATCTGTTCATGCGCTGGCAACCAATTAAAATGATTGTTTTTATTGGATGTGAGAAGGTACAGGGGTTTAAGTGTTTGTGAAAAGTTTAACACAAATTGCCGAAAATAGGAGGCCAACCCAATGAATTGTCTCAGTTGTGACACATTTTGTGGTGGTGGTAAGCCAACCAATGCTTTAATTTTTTGTGAATTTGGCCTAATTTCTCCGTTACTCACTTCAAAACCAAGATACTCTATTCTAGTTGTAAGAAACGTACACTTAGTGACATTAAATGAAAATCCAGCCATTCTTAACGCCTTTAATACTGTCTGCAGTCTAACTAGCGCATCTTCTTTACTTTCGGCTATTATAAGGACATCATCTATATACACTATCGCATACGTGTAGGCTAACTCCCCTAAGGCTTTCATTATGGCCCGCTGGAACACAGATGGTGCATTTTTCAAACCAAACGGCATCGTCAAGAACTCATACTGACCCTCGGGCGTAACAAATGCGGTTCGTTCTATTGAGTCTTCGTGCACTGGAATTTGATAAAAACCGCTTGCCATATCTATGCAAGAAAAATATTTAGCACCACGAAGTCTTGCAATTTGGTCTGAGATGAGGGGCAACGGGTACTTATCAGCTACTGTGTTTTCATTCAGCATGCGATAGTCCACACACAGTCGATCAGTGCCATTTTTCTTTTTGACTAGCATCATAGGGCTAGCGAAAGGTGAACAACTTGGACGAATTATTTTAGCTTGCAGTAATTCGTCAATTTTACACCGCACTTTGTTTTTTTCTTCTTCACTTAGCCTGTATGGTCGCCGTTGAACTGTTTTATGCTGATCTATTAGTCTAATTTCCAGCTGCCCAGTAGTGACCCTAGACTTTGGTATTCCTTCAATAAACCAATCTGAATAAAATTTTAAAATGTTTATCAAGGCTGCCTTATCCAAATCATCTAGTTGACTATTAGATTCTATAACTTCTTTAAAATCGGCAATTTTTAACGAATCTACCCTTTTTGTCTTGTAAATCAGAAATTTATCGGCGTCCATTGTTACGCCGAAACCTTGGCTGAGAATTTCACGTCCTATTAGCACATCATGTTTCAAAAACTTGTCCATGATAACATGTAACAGAATCTCTAAATAATATTGATCAATATTTATATTACATAATAATTGTTGGGTACTACATATTGAATCATTACATATGCCGTTCAATTTAACAATACTATTAATTCTTTTTCCTTTAAATTTGTCGGCAACACTTTCCTTAACCAAGGAACATTCAGCTCCAGAGTCAAAACAAAATGGAATGGACTCACCGGATTCACTTCTCATTGTGCCTGATGGTGGAGCTACAGTACAGATGTCTATACGCTTCTCGTTCACTCGGTCGTTTACTCGGGTTCGTCCTTTTGGACAAGCGGATGCAAAGTGTCCAGGTTCATCGCAGTTAAAACATTTTACAGCTGGGCGGTCTTTCAAACCTTGCGTTGAGCTTCCATGGTGACCTTTTGCTTGGATTGGCGTTCTCTGTCGGGCACGACATTCGGCGAATTTGTGTCCAAGCTTTCCACAATAATTGCATTTTACTTGTGAGGGATACTTGAACTTTTTGCGCTCCGCGCCTGTTGTAAATGCGACGTCATCCAGATTGCGCTTCCCAAACGTGTGCGCCTGTAGTTGTTGCTGCATTTCGTTTCGGGTCTTTACATTGCTTGTGAAAACCCAGCGCGATAATTTGTCATCAATTTGTGCCATGTGGGCCAATGCTAGTGACACAGCGATCTCTTCCAGGTCCTTACATTTAAATTTTGCCATAAGTAAGGTGACGATTCGATTGCCATATTCGGTGAAGCTTTCTCCAGACTTTGGTCGCCCATTTAAAATTTTCATGAGTACGGCAGCGGACGTTTCGATACCAATAAAGCGTTGAACGAAGAGCTCTTTAAATTGTGCCCATGTGATGCCGGCAAAGCATATTTGGGACAACCACTGTGATGCACTTCCTTCTAACGCCTCACTTAAAGTTATCATCAAGCCGCTACCTTCGGGTATGTTGTCAGTAAAAATGAGATCCGCTGTTGTACACCAAGCTGAAGCATCTGCACCAGCTACGTCTGGATTAAATTTTGGAAGGGATATATGTTTTCTCTTTTCTTCCACTGGCGATGACCTTGGTGTCTGCATATTTTTAATAATTTCCAGTAGGTTGTTATTTTGCATTTGTAAAGCTGCCAAGTATGCATCGTTATTATTGTTTGTAGGCATAGCAGATCCCACTTCTGATGTCGCAGAGACATTGGTTTCATGTTGCTGATCTGCCATAGTGATGAGTTTACTTAATGTTGAGCGGAGCGAATTCCAACTTGCTCATGCCACTGTCTGAATTCAAGTGCCGAGCATTTCATAACTACGAAATGATCTACGCTTCTGTTTTGTTGCCGACGCAAGTTGGACTACACTCAGCGACGGCGCGACACCGCCGTCGCCTCGCTTAACGGTACTATGTCTTTGCATTTATGATTTCACAACATGTCGAAACCTTTACACTGCAGCGACTCGCAAAACACATGCACAGTGGTCAAACTGCGGTTATTATGCGACATATATATATATATATATATATGTAAATGTATCTAAATGTATATATATATATATATATATACATTTACATATATATATATATTATATATATTTTGAAACAAAAAAGCCTTTTTCACTTAATAATGTTTGTTATTATTTGCTAAAGCTCTAACCAGAAGCTACATCAGAATGACGAACAGACCAAGTATTAAATCAAGGCTTTGACCTATCGAAGTGATAATGATAGAGATTTTAGCACTTAAAAAGAATGCCTTTAAATTGTAATAAAAATCTAGGCCTTACTTGTTGGTTGATACAGAAAGTACTAAATAATTAACATTTTAAAATATATCAAAATCAAAACAACTACTAAACAATTATACTTACGTAAAGGAGTTCTGCCCGGGGATATTGTAGAAATTGCTCTAAATTGTAGCTCCTCGGGTAACTTCCCGGCTTAGCACCTTTCACTGCCGCTGAAACATATTTAAGAAAGTACAATTTTAGTTTTATTATCATATTTCGATAGATGCGTGTCTAGTTCCTCTGTACTGCATTGCGAACTCTTCAAGGTGCTAAAGCTAGCCAAATCGCCATTCGACTTAATTATTTACATATCTTTCTCTATAGACATCAATAAAAATAAAAAACTAATCTCCGAATATAAATGTTGTAAAAGATATTGTTGGCGTGTGTAAAAACACGCTTGACGCGGTGTACGGGGGGCACTTACTTCGAGCTGCAATTGGTACCAAAACGCAGTTTATTAAATAAAACACGCAGTTTTGGTGCTTCAATAAAAAGGTTGCTGATACTTTATTCAATTATATGAGTACAATTATGCTCTACCCGCGCCTTTGCTTAAATTCGACTTCTCTCGTCGATCTTCTTTTTGGCTTGGCGCGGGCAGCCACAACTCAACTTAAATGCACAGCTGCACACTGGAAGCTGCCGCCGTTCGTGTAAGTGCGAACGAGATGCAACACAAAGGGGAAAAAGGAATTGCCGATTACAGTTGAAGGGGTCCCGTATGATAGATTCATACGGTGGGCAACATTGGATTAGGCGCGCGCTAAATTATTAACGAATTAGCGACGCAACAGATATTATATACCAAATCCATTTGGTGAAACAAATGTACTCGAAGATAGTAAATGCCATTCACAAATAGATACGTTGGAGGAAATCCACTCCGGAATGTAGACTCATAATAGTTACAGACATGCGCCGTCATATCTTTACACTTAGACTAATCTGAAAATATAATAGATTTTAATGATATCAGACAAGGGGGGAAGAGGTACAAGACGATCCCAAGCACTTTTAACAGGTGTCTGAGTACCAAGTGCATCAAGTGACCAGCTTCCTTGACTGGATTAAGGACCACACCGGTGTCTCCTACTAAGTGTAATCCTTAAAGAGTGGGAACTTCTTTCATTAGGGATACACATTGTCTCATTATTTAAAATAAAGTTCAACACCCCGGCAGGCTATACAGTAAATTAATCTTACAATCAAATGGTATCAAACTGTTGTTTCGTCTTTGGGTTGCCTTTAAATTATAGTTTTATATAGAATTACCGCTGGGTAATCCTATTGTATATAATATATAATATGAATTAAGTTCATAAAAACCTGGGAAATATTTCAAGCTAGTTGGATCTGCTGGACAAGGAGATTATCACCGAATACGAATTGTATGCGGGAGCTAACGAATCAATAGCAAAATTGAATACGCAATTGAAACAAATACCACACGAAGCTCTATCCAGAAGCAAGATCAGAAAAGCGATCGAATATCAAATAATGTTCACATTTCTTCTCTTTTCAGCTGCGATCACCACCAATTCTTCTGGAAATGGTACGATTAGCTACATAGCATAATTTTTAAATATATTAAGATATTTTTCTCATTTTTATGCAGGATATTAACAATTTATTGTAAATATGAGAGCAAGAAACTCGTTTAAAATTACTCCATGCTTAAGGAGAAGAATAAAATAAGAACAAACATAACGGTAAATCTGCTTGATTTCTGCTGATAACAGAAGTGCAAGAGCGCAAATAGTGGGAGAGCGGAAATACTGGTAGAGCGCAAATAGAAAATATAGTGGGTACAATTAATGAGACGTGCCAAAATGCATTTATGCGATTTATTTTTGTTTCTTTTCTTTCAAAATATTTGAAACAATCTCATTTAGTTTAGTTATTTGATATATTTGTAACGAATAAAGCAATAAATATAAATATGAATAACGAAATTCAGATTTGTAAACGTGCTCCTACCTTTGTTCGCCACTGAATAATCCAAGTACGTCATCAGCCAAGCATCTGCTTACTACCTATAAAAGACGATTCTAAAAGCGAAAGAACTTATACTCTTCATAGAAGTCAACATGAAGGTACTCATTGTATTGGCTCTGGCCGTAGCCTTTGCCTCGGGATTAGATCTGCCCATCTTGAGACCCTTTAATAGCATCACCCATGGACATAACGCTAAACCTAATCAGTTCCCATATCAAGCTCTGCTAGTAATAAGGGTGGGGAACGAAATTTATTGGTGTGGTGGTTCTCTGATCTATAATGAGTGGATTATGACTGCCGCTCATTGCATGGTTGAGTAAGTTTTAAATCAAAGTTGAATGTCTATAATCTAATCCTTTCTACAATCTTTTCAAATAGTGCCGATGAAGTCACCGTTCAACTCGGCAGTACAGAGCTCTCTAGCCCCAAGGTGAAGCATACCGTCAAAAAGGACAAGATCATCGTCCACTCTGGCTGGGATTCAAAGACTTTGCACCACGACATCGCCCTCATCAGAATTCCATCAGTGCAGTTCAGCAAATCAATCCGCCCTGTCCGACTACCCAAAATTTCTTCCCACCTGTCTAACAACACCAATCAAGAGGCTATCGCCTCCGGCTGGGGTTATACCTCGGACCAAACCAACAATATGCACAATCATCTACTGTTTGCTGAATTGAATACCATTTCCAACTCAGAATGCAAGAAGACATTCGGACACTTCATCCAGTCCACCAACATCTGTGTATCCACACCAAATGCTGCTTCCACCTGCTTCGGTGACTCTGGTGGCCCACTGGTCCTGAAGTCGAGCAAGGAGCAGATCGGCGTGACATCCTTCGTTGATGCCCAGGGCTGTGAGAAAAAGTTTCCAGCTGGATTCACCCGCGTGACCAGCTACCTTCAATGGATTAAGGATCACACTGGTGTTCAATCCTAAACGTAATCCTTGAAGTCTGGACTTTGTAGGTCCGAGACTAACTTTTCTATCACCTTTGGTGATACCGACTAACACTCATACATATTGTTCTGATTGGGTTTTATCTAGGGTTTCCTAATCCTTGTTGGATAAATTCAAATTTAAAATCATTTTTAATAATACCCCCAGAGTTTTCACACATATTAGTGTTAAAAATAAAAAAAACGTTTTTCATTTAGTCGACTCTAAATCAATTAAAAGAAGTATATAAATAAAGAATGATATAAGCAAATGGTACGAGGGGTACTACTCATATGTCGGAAACTTGCAACACTATTGTCAATAGGTAAAATCTGGCCGCACCGTAAAAAAGTTGGGCGTTTTCTTTGGCATAAACGTACTCGGAAAGTTTTGTTCACAGTGAGTTAGAAAAATCAATTCGGCAAAAAGAGGCTCGTGTCGATTGGTTACGGAAAACGAATACATAGTTTGACCATGACAGGTGGCAAATGAGTGATATATGCGTATGAGCCGTGTAAGCCGGAAACAAAACAGAAATCGACCATGTGGGTATTCCAAGACGAGCCAAAACAAACAAGAGTTGTTCGTGGAAGAAACACAGCCAGGCAAATGGTCGCCTGTTTCTTCGGCCAAATGGGTCATGTGGTTACTATACCTCTTGGGCAACGTAGGACGGTTAATTCTGAGTGGTAAACGACCATTTGTTCGCCGGATGTCATTGGAGAAATTCGTAAAACCCACTGCCAAAGACGAATCATTCTTCATCATGCTCTCTGCTCTCCCAAGGCAAATATTAAAACGAATTTCTCTGCTTTGCTAGACAATAGGAGAGATGACAAGGAAAACTCGGAAATGGCGAAAAAGCCCACTATGTGAAAGCAATAAGGAATGTGAAAACGAAAGCACATCCAAAGCTTTCAGGGAAGAACATGGCTAACAGAAAGTTCTCAACAGAATTTAGATCCAAATGGAGAACAGACAAATAATTTAATCAAAAGCACTGTCCTATCGAAGATATTGGCGCTTAATAAGAATAAAAGAAATTAAAATGAAATAATCCAATACAATATCAAAACATCATCAATAAAATTGTGTACCAAATTTTTGATAAGCCTTCATTCGGTTCCGTATCTATTTAAACAAATTGAACAGAATTCTAAACCTTCATAATATTGGTTTTTTTTTTTAATTTGCTTTTTAAGATTTTGTATATATATTAGCATATATTTAATTTATTTTATAATAAAATTTTGTTTAAGTCGAATCTAAATTAAAACAGAAACTATATATAAAATTAAAAGCAACCAGAACACCGAAGAATGACATAATAATCCGAGCTCTGAAGGCATCAAGAATCAGAAATTTAATTTAAACTTTTTTTTAAATAATGTCGATAACCGCAATATACAACACATTAAACATTCCAGAACCTTTGATAATCACACCTAACACTAAGGAGCTTATACAAACAAAAAGGAGATTGCTCTAGTATATTGTATAAATTCCTCCGAATAGACTACCAAGTTTGAGTACTCATTTCAGGTACAACAATCAAGAAACTATCGCCTCCGGCTGGGGTCGACCGTCTGACAAATCCGATCAAATTGTCGAACATCTACAGTTTCCTGAAATTGAGACCATATCCAACGCAGAATGCAGGAATAACTTCGGAGAGTCCGTCCGCTTCTCCAACATCTGTGCATCCACACCAAATGCTGCTTCCACCTGCTACGGTGCCTCTGGTGGTCCACTAATCCTGAAGTCGAGCAAGGTGCAAATCGGCGTGACATCCTACTGTTCCCAGAAAGCTGTGAAAAGAAGTATCCAGCTGTTTTTACCCGCTTGACCAGCTACCTTCAATGGATTAGACGTCGCACTGGTATTAAACTCAGTAGCTTAATGCTTAAAGAGTTCGAATTTTTCCTGTTACTAAAGGCAAAAACTATTTGATTATTTAAAATTCAGTTTAATGTAAACTTTTCGAAAGGCTCTACAATAAACTAATCAAACAAGCAAATTCTTTTAAAATATACTCAACAATATAAGATATATATATATATATATATAGACAGATATTGTTTTATTTTTTGGGTTTGGCGGTTTCGCCCCAAGCTTCCTAATAGTCCAGCAACCTGTTCAACTAAAAAACTTTTTAATTTTGTATAAAAAAAATTGGGCATTTTGAAGTTAAGTTACTTAACCTATGTATAATTTTTTAGTATATGCATATAATATGCATTACAGTAGACCCTCGGTTAACGAACGCCTCGCATAGTGAACATTTCGTGCAATGAACTAAATTTTAAAGCAAAAATCGTTCGCTTAACGAACGAAACTTTGTAGAGCGAACTTTGAAGAAATTGTGTTTAACCGTTAAAGTCAAAAATATTCAATGTCAACGGCGTAAAATGAGGCACACATTGCCCGTATTTTGTTTTTGTTATTTCGGCTGGTGGTTTGCTTGTGTGTTTGGATGCGTCTGGGTGGCGCCACTTGCAAGAAAGAACGGACTGGTCGCGCCAGCTACTTTAGCTTCAGTTGTGTTCAAGTTCTACTTTGCATTTCGATTTGTAAAAATCAAACTCATTCAATACAATTATATATAAAGATGTCTTCAAAAAAAGATTTGAGTTAGAGACCAAAAATAACAATGCAAATAAAAAAAATGATAGAAAACAAAAATCACGGTTTTGGCGTAACTGATATTGAGCGTATATTTCGCATATCAAAGTCAACCATTACCCCCAAACTTTTAAAAATAAGAATAAAATTATGGCCCTTACTGCTTCTAAAGGAGTGTCGAGAATATCGTCCTAACGTCCACGTATTCGCGACGATGTTTTAAAGAAAGTGTAATAAATTAGGAAGTGACGGAAGCACAACAACCTAGTGCAATAAAGGAAATGCTGAAAGCGAGGTAGTTGGTGTCAGCATTTATTGAAAAAAAAAACCACTATGTTTCATTCTCAACAAATTTTAAAGCTCCGCCAGAAGCAACAGACACTAGATAGCGTTTTCTTAAAAAAGGACTAAGTACATTAGATTTGATATAATATAAAGTAAATTAAATTAAAATATGCTTCTTATTTTCAATTCATTAAATCAATTAAATCAATTGTTAATGTTTTAAATGACTTTTTTGAAAAAAGTCGAGAATAAATTATTTAATTGTATTTTTTTTTGGCCTGGAACGGATCAATTCATTTTACATAGAAATATATGGGAAAATTGGTTTTGCTTAACGAACGTTTTATATAGCGAAAAAGTTTCTGGAACGAATTAAGTTCGTTAAGCGAGGGCCGGCTGTATATACTTATTGTAATGAAACGATAATCCATTCGTGACCAACTCGAAATATACCCCTCTTTCGGGAGCAATTCGTAGAATACTGGTTTTATTCTTAAAATCCTAGTTCTTATATAGCTAACACTGATCGTTCTTCCTCTATTCTTATCGCTACTTTAACCCGACCAACGGGATGCAACTGGCTGATAGGGTCGGGTCATATTTCGTATACGTGTACGTACTTGGGTCACACCGTAATATTGACACGCATACAAATGGTCATAAATTATCTATTTTATTACGGTGCGTTCTGTTTACGTGATACAAAATGCATTTCCACTTAAAAATGTATGTGGCGTATATTTTAATTATGAATTTATATGTATGCATGTTTAACGTAAGTTTAAACATTCTGCCAAGGGCTAGCAAAGGTTGTGGCCAGTTGTCTCATCTTATAGTACTTATAAGATTTGTTTTTATTTATGTTCTATGCTTGAACACTTATACATATATTCGAGAAAAATAAATTAGTAAATAAATAATCTATTATTATATAAGTATATAGCAAAGGGGAATACGCAATTGAAAGAAAAAATCCGGAAGCAAGATCAGAAAAGCGATCTAAGAAACTATTCACATTTCTTCTCTATTCAGCTGCGGTCACCGCCAATCCTTTTGGAAATGATACGATCAGCCACACAGCACTTCTTTCAATATCTTAAGATATTTTTTATCATTTGTATGCAAATATCTACAATTTATTGTAAATATCAGAGCAAGAAACTTGTTTTAAATTGCTCCACGAAGGACAAGAATAAGATAAGAGCAAACATAACGGTAAATCTGCTTGATTTCTTCTGATAAAAGAAGTGCGAGACCGAAAATAGTGTGAGAGCGAAAATAGTGGGTGAGTGTAAATACCCAACATATTGGGTACAATTCATGAAACGTGTCAAATTCATTTATTCGGGTTTCTTTTTCTTCAAAATATTTGAACTATTATCATTAAGTTTAGTTATTTATTATATTTGTTATGAATAAAGCAATAAATACAAATATGGATGACGAAACTCAGATTCGTGAACGTGCTCTTACGTTTACTCGCCACTGTATAATCCAAGTACGTCATCAATTAAGCACCTGCTTACTACCTATAAAAGACGATTCTCCAGTTGGAAGAACTTATACTCTTCATAGAAGTCAACATGAATGTACTTATTGTATTCATTGCATTCGCTCTGGCCGTGGCCTATGCCTCGGAACCAGATCTGCCTAGCGACCAGAAAATACAATTACTTAATGTGTTCGCGCCCGCCTTGGATGGACCCGTAACTAGCATCACTCATGGACATGACGCTAAAGCCGATCAGTTCCCATACCAAGTTGGACTAGTACTAAAGATTGGCAGGGGTTTTTTCTTTTGCGGTGGCTCTCTGATCTCTAAGGAGTGGGTTTTGACTGCCGCTCTTTGTACGGACGAGTAAGTTTCAATTGTAAGTTAAATGTCTATAACCTAATCCCTTCTACAATCTTTACAAATAGTGTCGACGAAATCACCGTTCAACTCGGCAGCAACACGCGAACTTCGCCCAGGATATCGCACAAGGTCAAAAAGGACAAGATCATCATCCACCCTGGTTTTGACAGAAATACTATAAATAACAACATCGCCCTTATCAGAATTCCATCTGTGCCGTTCAGCAATTCCGTTCAACCTGTCAAACTACCAAAAATGAATTTCCATCAGTCCAGCTTCACCAATCAGGAGGCTATCGCCTCCGGCTGGGGTGACACCTCGGACCACTCCAACGCTCTTGCCTCCCACTTGCAGTTTGGTGAGATGAAAACCATTTCCAACTCAGAATGCAAAAAATCCTTCGGAGATGGCATCCGCTCCTCCAACATCTGCGTGTCCACACCAAATGGTGTTTCCATCTGCAACGGTGACAATGGTGGCCCACTGGTCCTGAAGTCGAGCAAGGAGCTGATCGGTGTGGCATCTTTTAATTCGCTCAATGCCTGTGAGAAGCACTTTCCAGATGTTTTCACCCGAGTGACCAGCTACCTTCAATGGATTAATGATCACACTGGTATTAATTACTGAGCGTAATCCTTCGAAGTTCTTCTTTCATTATGAATACACATTATTTGATTATTTAAAATGCAGTTTAATGGAAACTTTCCGAAAGAGTATACAATAAATGAACTGCACCGACTGGGTTAAGTCCAGAGTCCGGGAGCGCATACCCATAACCAAGTGCTTCATTTGTCTAGAATTCGGTCACCTAGCGAAGAAATGTAGGAGCGAGGTAGACTGATCTAATTTTCGGTGGTACGGAACAAATACCTGTCTTTTGGAAGCGCTTTCGTCACTTAACGTTGCACTAGCAAGGCCAGGAGAAGATCAATCATATATCGTACCATTAGCAGTGGCTCACTCTGTGGGAATACTTCATGGAGAGTCTGGGGAGAATGCACTTTTAGTGACCATATGGCAATCGACCTCAAAATCGCAGTCAGTCTCAGCCAAATTTAGTGGAACAGACCGTCCGCCACTTAGCTACGATGTGCATGTGATGCTTCAATGCCAAGGCGCACACAAAGCAGACGGGGAGCACCCTGGTACTGGTGGAATGATGAGATCAGCCAGCTACGGACAGCCTGGCTTAAAACGAGAAGCCGATCCCAAAGAGCACGCGATCGACTATTGACCTGTGCGACCTGACGATCAACGATCTCCGTATAGCCTAGGGGCCATTAATCACATCATAAAAAGAAGCAAGGCCATATGCTTTCACCTAATATGCAACGGGGCTGATGTAATCCTTGTGGCACCGCATATCACCATGCTCAGACACCCTCAGCAATGTTGACATTGCCCTGTTTCCGCAATGTCCTCATAGAGACAAAAAAATCGTTGGTCCAGACGGTATCCGAAACATAGGGCATCAGCTCAACAAAAAAGAAACGCACAAACACACACACGGAATACAAAACTGTCAGTTTTAGCACGTTTTAAGTACACAAGCAAATGCATTAAGCTAAGAACATGCTTTTTTTTAAAGTATATACAACGAATCCCGATATTTCGTAATGGCAAGGAAACGGAGTTTTTTTCCAAATTACCGGGTGTTTCGAAATATCGAAGCTGTGATTTAACGAAATTAAGAAATACAAATTTTCAATTAATGAGTGTTTTTTTCATTGATTTTTACATTAATTACATATTAATTTATAATTTTTGACGATTAAGTTTACTGTTGGTGGATGTTTCCATTATAAAGTCTCTTTTTTGTAGTATTGAACTGAGGGTAAATTGTTTTGCCACCTCAACTTTTTGTTGTCCATTATGAACTTCTGCATTTATTTGTTGTTTTTCAGCAATTGATAATATTTTATGCCCGCGAATGAAAACAACAATCTAAGGAAAGCAAAATATCAACCAAAGGCATGAAGGCAACATAAAGGCGACATAGCTGTATGAATAGTTAGCGGTAGTTAGTTACCTTAAATCAATTCTTTGAATTTTGTTTGTTAACATTTCGCATTACGAATTAAAAGAGGTTACGCAAATAAATTACGATTTATAAGAGGTTTTCTAATTATGGAATAGCCAAAAAAGTTACGAATTACCGAGGAGACCAAAATCTATGCACATTTTACCAATTAACGAAGGTATTTTAAAGGAACGCTGTCTATAACGAATTATCGCGATTTTCCATTTACCTGATTTGACTGATTTGATAGTTTGTTCGATATATAAGTTAAGAATGAAAACATTCAAAACTGCAACTGCAACAACATACGGCAACAATGTGCAGCAACCATATTGAGCAATAATGCAAGAGCTCCAGAGTTGCCGATACAACTGCTATTGACGCTGCTGCTTCTGTCAACGTCGCTGTCAACACACACTGCTCTCTCAGGGTTTTGGTTAGGTTAGGTTAATTAGTCTAAAAATTGTAACCAACAAGAACAGTCCAGTGGACTTAATAAAAAGTTAATTTTTTCATTAAAATAAAAAGAAAAGAATTTAACTGGCGCCCGAGCAGGGACCAGTGAAATAAACGATAAAGGAAAACCGTCTTTAAGTTTTCGGTAAGCGACGGGTTAAGTCCGACAGTTGCTAACCATCCGCTAGCCAAGTGAAATACTGAATAGACTCACTTGCGTTAAATCGTGAGGTCAATATTTCATTACTAACTGAGAAGAACTTAATTGCTGCTATCAGTCAAGCAGTGGATCTTAATTGTTCATTCGCTCATCGGTGGACTACAGTTCTGCATGATCCGTTCGCAGAACATCCTCAACGTGTACTGATCGCAGGATCCTCAGTAGATATATCAAACAGGATAAAATCCGGACAGTCGGGAGGAGTAGCCGCAACAATTTTTATTTCACGTAAAGCTCTGACTAAAAAACTGTCACTAAAAACACCAAGAATATAGTGTTTGAAAACACAAAAATAAGATTAACCTCAATTACGATGACGATGCATTACGTTCATCAACAGCTTCATTTTCAGCTTTAAGTCCACACACACACATAATTATAGCATCTAAGATAAATCAAACAAAACCCAAAATCAAAAAAAAAAAAAAAAAAAAAAAATTATATTTTTGAAATTTTGCATAACCAATATAATATAAAAAACCGTAAAACGATAACAAACTAAACCAACTACATCAAGAGTAGTATAACCAGTTCCAGTTCCGGGAAAATATTTTTTTTTCTCTTTAAATAATTTACACACAACTTTTTGCGATTTAGTACCACTTTTACAAAATATACCCTTAAACATCAAATTGAAAATTTATGGCCAATAATAATTACTTAATACGACCCCCTATTCTGAACAAACAACAAACTCGACAACAACAAAGACAAGAACTTAGACAGTTAGAGCAACAACAGAATAGGAACATGGCGACTGTAGAACAGATTACTGAACTAGTTAGACGATTGATAGCCCAACAGGTACCGGCAATAGTACAGGCACTAAACAACCCAGAGCAAGATTTTAATAAGGCAGTAGACCAGGGTATAAATGCAGAATATCGTGCAAACTTAGGTGGACTTGACAGAATACCTGATGTAGTAAAATGTTTGAGAGACTTTTCCGGAAATCCGGCGGAGTTCAGTTCACTTGAATCATATAGCGTTCCATTAGATTGGAAAGCAAAAGTCAAATGTCTTACAATGCATTATGGAGATAAACGTGATCTTGGGACACTAGAGTATCAGATGACAATGCTAATGCAGGGTAATAACCAATCGGTGGAGGAATTCTACCAAGTGGTATACCAAGATCTATCTCTACTCTTGAACAAGGTAAACTGTATGGATTTGGGTAGCGAGGCTGATCGACTTTTAAAGAAAATGTACCGTGACAAAGCTTTAGACACATTTGTTTGTGGGTTACGTGGAGATCTAGCTCGCATTCTGGGTGCGCAAGCTCCACCACACCTACCTTCGGCACTGAACATATGCTTAAAAATGGAAAATCAAAAATATCGCGCCATGCACGCGATATCCGCCAACAATAAAACCCATAATGACAAACCAACACCAGCACCTCGAAACATGCAATTCGTTAGCTCAAGTTTCAGACAACCGCCACAGGTTCCGCACAGAAACGTACAATACCAACAAACCGGACAGCAACAGAACTACACTAACTTTGGACAACATCGGCCAGTCACCATGCCGCGACAATATGACACCAACCAATACCGGCAACAACAGTTCATGCCACCCAGACCAACTGCACTAAAACCACTACCAAACCCAGAACCTATGGACGTAGATCGGAGCATTAGGTCAAAAGTAGTTAACTATATGAATCGGCCACAGTTTGAAACGGGGAAAAGACCTCCAGGACCAATGCCTGACGCTTACAAAATACAGAGGAACTTCAACATACAAACCAACCAAAATGTGCAAAACGAAATACAACCTACAGAGACGTACGCCACTATGGCAGAATATAGCCAGGCAATCGCAAACCAAGAAGAACAAGAGAATTTGGAAGAGAGTTTAGACGAATACATTGACAGGTACGACAATGAAGGAACCGAACAATACGACAACTCTGCAATGAATTTTTTAGAATAGGACATTCCTCGCTTCCATACTTTGAATGCAAGCTGGGGAATGGGGAAACTTTAAAAATATTAATAGATACAGGTTCAAATAAAAATTACATTCAACCCAATTTCGTTACTCAACCAATACCCAGTCAGAAACCATTTAACGCTGTGTCCATAGGGGGCAGCGTTCGTGTTACCCATCATAAGATAGCCAACCTCTTTAATCACCCCGAAGTAAATGTCAAGTTCTTTTTGTTGCCAACCTTGAAATCATTTGATGCCATTCTGGGCGCAGATAGCTTGAAAGAATTGGACGCAGAAATTAAAATCAGCAAAAAAATAATGATCATTAAAAACAAAATTAAGGTACCTATAAAAGAAAAGAAATATGAAGCGGTAAATACCATAGTACCTAGAATTGAACACTTGACCAAAGCTCAGATTGACAGCTTAAATAAGCTTCTGCAGTCATACCCAACTTTATTTGCAGAGCCAAATCAAAAACTGACCTACACAACTAATGTGAAGGCAGAAATACGAACCTCTTCAGACACACCAGTATACTCCAAATTCTATCAATATCCAATGTGCATGAAAGATGAGGTTAATAAGCAGGTTTCTGAACTATTAAATGACGGCATAATCAGACCATCGAGGTCACCATACAATTCACCTGTATGGATAGTACCAAAAAAAACAGACGCCTCAAAAGAAAAAAAATATCGTATGGTTGTAGATTACAGAAAGTTAAATTTGGTTACTATAGCTGACAAATATCCAATACCAGAAATAAACGAGGTGCTCGCACAATTAGGTAACAACAGAGTCTTTTCCGTACTAGACCTCAAGAGTGGATTCCACCAAATTCCACTAAAAACGTCTGACATAGAGAAAACCTTCTCCGTAAATAACGGAAAATATGAGTTTACACGACTCCCGTTTGGACTAAAGAACGCGCCTGCAATTTTCCAGTGCGCTTTAGACGACATACTTCATGAACATATTGGTAAAATATGTTTTATTTACATTGACGATATCATCATATTTAGTAAAGATGATGAGTCACACTTGGAAAATCTGGACACTATTTTTCGAACTCTGCAAGAAGCCAATATGAAATGTCAATTGGACAAATGCGAGTTCATGAAGACCAAAGTCGAATTCCTTGGCTTCGTTGTATCCGACAAAGGTATTGAAACTAATCCAGATAAAGTTGCAGCTATAGCCCAGTACCCTCTTCCGAGGACTTTAAAGGATTTGAGATCTTTTCTGGGACTCTCCGGCTACTACAGGAGATTTATTGAAAATTATGCTAAGCTCGCAAAGCCCCTTACCTCGCTTTTAAGAGGGGAGGACGGACGTGTGTCCAAAAAAATGTCTGCAAAAAAATCAATTTCGCTTGACAGCCAAGCTCTAGAAGCACTCAGGAAGCTTAAAAGTAGCCTAATATCTAAAGATATAATACTCCGGTACCCAGATTTTGCAAAAGAGTTTCACTTGACAACCGATGCTTCCAACTTCGCAATCGGAGCAGTCTTATCGCAAAATAACCAACCTATTTCGTTTCTCTCAAGGACACTATCCAAAGCAGAAGAGAACTACGCCACTAACGAAAAAGAGATGTTAGCCATAATTTGGGCCCTAAAAAGCCTAAAATATTACCTATACGGTAATGCTAAGGTGAAAATATTCACAGACCACCAGCCCTTAACTCACTCTTTGAGTAGTTGGAATGGAAATGCGAGAATAAAAAGGTGGAAATCGTACCTAGAGGAATACGATTACGAAATATTCTATAAACCAGGGAAAGAAAATGTAGTAGCTGACGCGCTATCCAGAATACCATCTATAAAGCAGATAAACTCAATAGCTTCGACGCAACACAGCAGTGAGAGCTCAAGCGAAGGGTTGATACCAAATATGGAAATCCCTATTAACGCCTTTAAGAATCAAATTCTCTTACACAAAGCAGAAACGACCGACTACAAGTTTAGTATACCCTTCCCAAGCTTTCACAGACATGACATATACAGACAGTCCATTATGAACTTCTGTAATTATTTGTTGATTTTCAGCAATTGATAATGTTTTATGCCCGCGAATGAAAACAACAATCTAAGGAAAGCAAAATATCAACCAAAGGCGACATGAAGGCAACATGAACGCAAGATAAAGGCAACATAGCTGTATGAATAGTTAACGGTATTTTACCTGAAATCAATTCTTTGAATTTTGTTTGTTAACATTTCGCATTACGAATTAAAAGAGGTTACGCAAATGAATTACGATTTATAAGAGGTTTTCTAATTATGGAATAGCCAAAAAAGTTACGAATTACCGAGGAGACCAAAATCTATGCACATTTTACCAATTAACGAAGGCATTTTAAAGGAACGCTGTCTATAACGAATTATCGCGATTTTCGATTTACCGGTGAACGAATTATCGCGATTCGACTGATTTGATAGTTTGTTCGATATATATCTATATATCATATAATAATATAAGATCAGAGATACTGGGAGAGTTTCAATTCATGAAACGTGCCAAAATGCAATAATACGGGTTATTTTGGTTTCTTTTCTTTCAAAATATTTGAAATAATTTAATTTAGTTTAGTTATTTATTATATTTGTTACGAATAAAAAAAATATAACGACAAAAGTCACATTCGTGAACGTGCTCTTACCACTGTATATCCAAGTACGTAATCAACCAAGCACCTGCTTACTACCTATAAAAGACGATTCTCTAGTTGAAAGAACTTATACTCTTCATAGAAGTCATCATGAGTGTACTCATTGTATTCATTGTATTCGCTCTGGCCGTGGCCTATTCCTCGGAACCAGATCTGTCCTTCGACCAGGAAATACTACCAGGTAATCTATTCGTGCCCACCTTGGATGAACCGGTTAATAAACTCAGCAATGGACATAATGCTGCAGCCGATCAGTTCCCATATCAAGCTGGACTAGTAACAAAGATTGGACATAACTTGTTTTTTTGTGGTGGCTCTCTGATCTCTAAGGAGTGGATTTTGACTGCCGCTCATTGCTTGGATGGGTAAGTTTCAAATCAAACTTGAAAGTTTATAATCTAATCCCTTCTACAATCTCTTCAAATAGTGGCTCTGAAGTCACCGTTCTACTCGGTAGCACAAAGGTGAAGGAAGCCAAGGTGAAGGATACCGTCAAAAAGGACAAGATCATCATCCACTCTGGTTGGGAAACAAGCACATACAGCAACGACATCGCCCTCATCAGAATTCCACCTGTGGAGTTCAGCAAGTCTATCAAATCTGTCAAACTACCTAAAATGACTTCCCATCCGTCCAGCTACATCAATGAAGAGACTACCGCCACTGGCTGGGGTAGCACGTCGGACAAATCCCCCGATTATGCCACCCAGTTGCAGTTTGGTGCGATGAAGGTTACTTCCAACGACGAATGTAAGGCTGTCTACGGACAGTTCTACCACTCCACCAACATCTGTACATCTACACCAAATCGGGTTTCCCCCTGCGATGGTGACTCTGGTGGCCCACTGGTACTGAAGTCGAGCCACGAGCAGATCGCCGTGGTATCCTTGGGTTCCAGCAAAGGCTGTGAAAAGAAGTATCCAATTTCTTCCACCCGCGTGACCAGCTACCTTCAATGGATTAAGGATCACACTGGTATTCATTACTAAGCGTAATCCTTCGAATCTTCTTTCATTATGGAAGCACATTATTTGATTATTTAAAATGCAGTTTAATGGAAACTTTCCGAAAGAGTATACAATAAATGAACTGCACCTACTGGGTTAACTCCAGAGTCCGGGAGCGCATACCCATAGCCGAGTGTTACATTTGTCTAGAATTCGGTCACCTAGCGAAGAAATGTAGGAGCGAGGTAGACTGATCTAATTTTCGGTGGTACGGAACAAATACCTGTCTCTTGGAAGCGCTTTCGTCACTTGACGTTGCACTAGCAAGGCCGGGAGAAGATCAATCATAGATCGTACCATTATCAGTGGCTCACTATGTAGAAATACTTCATGGAGAGTCTGGGGAGAATGCACTTTTAGTGACCATATGGCAATCGACCTCAAAATCGCAGTCAGTCTCAGCCAAATTTAGTGGAACAGACCGTCCGCCACTTAGCTACGATGTGCATGTGATGCTTCAATGCCAAGGCGCACACAAAGCAGACGGGGAGCACCCTGGTACTGGTGGAATGATGAGATCAGCCAGCTACGGACAGCCTGGCTTAAAACGAGAAGCCCATCCCAAAGAGCACGCGATCGACTATTTTTCGACCCGACGGTCAACGATCTCCGTATAACCTAGGAGGCCATAAATCACATCATAAAAAGAAGCAAGGCCATATGCTTTCACCTAATATGCAACGGGGCTGATGCAATCCTTGTGGCACCGCATATCACCATGCTCAGACGCCCTCAGCAATGTTGACATTGCCCTGTTTCCGCAATGTCCTCATAGAGACAAAAAGGTCGCTGGTCCAGACGGTATCCGAAACATAGGGCCCATAAGATGGCATTGCCATTAAGGGAAGAACCCTACACCAAATGTCCATAAGAGGAGATCTTTCCATCAGTGTGCTTAGCACCTTATCCTCTAATTAAAAGGGGACAAGTCGATTGATTATCCTTCTGGCTACACGCCAATCCGCCTCTGCGATACAGCAGGGAAGGGATTGGATTGTGTATAACCGATTTGTGAATACAGCGGAGGAAAGAAAGGCACTTTCTGAAGCTCTATACCGATTCCGTAGGGCGCGTTCTACAGTGGATAATATCAAAGCGGCAGTTGAAATAGCAACCAAGGTGATTAAGGATACCAGATGGTGATGCGGTGACCAAGGAAGGGTGGATGTACATATAAACTAATCCCTGGTATAGATGGATGGATGATTAGACGAGGAGGGGAAGTAAACTTCCACAATACACGGTGGCACTCTGGTCATGGCGGGTACTGGAAATATTTGCCTCTGTTAAAGCATGAGGAGAATCCAGTCTGACCACATTGTCCGAACGAATCCAGAGCATGTCCACTACCAATGTGTGAGGTATAGGGCATCAGCTCAACAAAAAAGAAACATACACACACACGGAGTATAAAACTTTCAGTTTTAGCACGTTTTTTAGTACACAAGCAAATGCATTTAGCCAAGTACATGCTATTTTTAAACCATATACAACCAATCCCGATAATTCGTAATGGCCAGGGAACGGAGTTTTTTCCGAATTACCGGGTGTTTCGAAATATCAAAGCTGTGATTTAACGAAGTTAAGAAATAAAAATTTTTAATTAATGAGTGTTTTTTTCATTGATTTTTACATTAATTTACATATTAATTTATAATTTTTGACGATTTAGTTTAATGTTATAAACGGTTTCCATTATAAAGACTCAGTTATGTAGTATTGAACTGAGGGTAAATGCAGCAATTCCAAATTGTTTTGCCACCTCAACTTTTTGTTGTCCATTATGAACTTCTGTAATTATTTGTTGATTTTCAGCAATTGATAATGTTTTATGCCCGTGAATGAAAACAACAATCTAAGGAAAGCAAAATATCAACCAAAGGCATGAAGGCAACATAAAGGCGACATAGCTGTATGAATAGTTAGCGGTAGTTAGTTACCTTAAATCAATTCTTTGAATTTTGTTTGTTAACATTTCGCATTACGAATTAAAAGAGGTTACGCAAATGAATTACGATTTATAAGAGGTTTTCTAATTATGGAATAGCCCAAAAAGTTACGAATTACCGAGGAGACCAAAATCTATGCACATTTTACCAATTAACGAAGGCATTTTAAAGGAACGCTGTCTATAACGAATTATCGCGATTTTCGATTTACCGGTGAACGAATTATCGCGATTCGACTGATTTGATAGTTTGCTCGATATATATCTATATATCATATAATAATATAAGATCAGAGATACTGGGAGAGCGAAAATAGTGCAATATAATGGGTGTAATTCATGAAACGTGCCAAAATGCAAAAATGCTTGCTATTTTGGTGTCTTTTCTTTCAAAATACTTGAATAATTTCATTTAGCTTAGTTATTTGTTATATTTGTTACGAATAAAGCAATAAATATAAATATGGATGACGAAACTCAGATTCGTGAACGTGCTCTTACGTTTACTCGCCACTGTATAATCCAAGTACGTCATCAACTAAGCACCTGCTTACTACCTATAAAAGACGATTCTCCAGTTGGAAGAACTTATACTCTTCATAGAAGTCAACATGAATGTACTCATTGTATTAATTGTATTCGCTCTTTCCGTGGCCTATGCCTCGGAACCAGATCTGTCCTACGACCAGGAAATACAACAACGTAATTTGTTCTTGCCCGCCTTGGATGGACCCGTTACTAGCATCACTAATGGACATGACGCTAAAGCCGATCAGTTCCCATACCAAGTTGGGCTATTACTAAACATTGGCGGGAGTTTATTCTTTTGCGGTGGCTCTCTGATCTCTAAGGAGTGGGTTTTGACTTCCGCTACTTGCACGGATGGGTAAGTTTCAATTGTAAGTTGAATGTATTTAACCTAATCTCTTCTAAAATCGTTTTAAAAAGTGTCGACGAAATCACCGTTCAACTCGGCAGCAACTCGCGAACTAAACCCAAGATATCGCACACCGTCAATAAGGACAAGATCATCATCCACTCTGGTTTTGAAAGAAATACTATAAGTAACAACATCGCACTCATCAGAATTCCATCTGTGCCGTTCAGCAATTCCGTTCAACCTGTCAAACTACCAGAAATGAATTTCCATCAGTCCAGCTTCACCAATAAAGCGGCTATCGCCTCCGGCTGGGGTAACACCTCGGACAAATCCTTCGCTCTTGCCTCCCACTTGCAGTTTGGTGAGATGAAGACCATTTCCAACTCAGTATGTAAAAAATCCTTCAGAGATCGCATCCGCTCCTCCAACATCTGCGTATCCACACCAAATGGTGTTTCCACCTGCAACGGTGACAATGGTGGCCCACTGGTCCTGAAGTCGACCAAGGAGCTGATCGGTGTGGCATCTTTTAATGCCGCCAAGGGCTGTGAGAAGCACTTTCCAGATGTTTTCACCCGAGTGACCAGCTACCTTCAATGGATTAATGATCACACTGGTATTAATTACTGAGCGTAATCCTTCGAAGTTCTTCTTTCATTATGAATACACATTATTTGATTATTTAAAATGCAGTTTAATGGAAACTATCCGAAAGAGTATACAATAAATTAACTGTACCTATGAGTTAACGCCAGATTCCGGGAGCGCATACCCATAGCCGAGTGTTACATTTGTCTAGAATTCGGTCACCTAGCGAAGAAATGTAGGCGCGAGGTAGACTGATCTAATTTTCGGTGGTACGGAACAAATACCTGTCTTTTGGAAGCGCTTTCGTCACTTAACATTGCACTAGCAAGGCCGGGAGAAGATCAATCATAGATTGTACCATTATCAGTGGCTCACTATGTAGGAATAGGAATCATGGAGAGTCTGGGGAGAATGCACTTTTAGTGACCATATGGCAATCGACCTCAAAATCGCAGTCAGTCTCAGCCAAATTTAGTTGAACAGACCGTCCGCCACTTAGCTACGATGTGCATGTGATGCTTCAATGCCAAGGCGCACACAAAGTAGACGGGGAGCACCCTGGTACTGGTGGAATGATGAGATCAGCCAGCTACGGACAGCCTGGCTCAGAACGAGAAGCCAATCCCAAAGAGCACGCGATCGACTATTTTTCGACCTGACGGTCAACGATCTCCGTATAACCTAGGGGGCCATTAATCACATCATAAAAAGAAGCAAGGCCATATGCTTTCACCTAATATGCAACGGGGCTGATGCAATCCTTGTGGCACCGCATATCACCATGCTCAGACGCCCTCAGCAATGTTGACATTGCCCTGTTTCCGCAATGTCCTCATAGAGACAAAAAGGTCGCTGGTCCAGACGGTATCCGAAACATAGGGCCCATAAGATGGCATTGCCATTAAGGGAAGAACCCTACACCAAATGTCCATAAGAGGAGATCTTTCCATCAGTGTGCTTAGCACCTTATCCTCTATTCAAAAGGGGACAAGTCGATTGATTATCCTTTTGGCTACACGCCAATCCGCCTCTGCGATACAGCAGAGAAGGGATAGGATTGTGTTTAACCGATTTGTGAATACAGCGGAGGAAAGAAAGGCACTTTCTGAAGCTCTATACCGATTCCGTAGGGCGCGTTCTACAGTGGATAATATCAAAGCGGCAGTTGAAATAGCAACCAAGGTGATTAAGGATACCAGATGGTGATGCGGTGACCAAGGAAGGGTGGATGTACATATAAACTAATCCCTGGTATAGATGGATGGATGATTAGACGAGGAGGGGAAGTAAACATCCACAATACACGGCTGCACTCTGGTCATGGCGGGTATATGAGCACATTGTCCGAACGAAACCAGAGCATGTCCACTACCAATGTGTGAGGTATAGGGCATCAGCTCAACAAAAAAGAAAGATACACACAGACGGAGTATAAAACTTTCAGTTTTAGCACGTTTTTTAGTACACAAGCAAATGCATTTAGCCAAGTACATGCTATTTTTAAACCATATACAACTAATCCCGATAATTCGTAATGGCCAGGGAACGGAGTTTTTCCGAATTACCGGGTGTTTCGAAATATCAACGCTGTGATTTAACGAAGATAAGAAGTTTTGTAGTATTGAACTGAGGGTAAATGCAGCAATTCCAAATTGTTTGCCCACGTCAACTTTTTGTTGTCCATTATGAACTTCTGTAATTATTTGTTGATTTTCAGCAATTGATAATGTTTTATGCCCGCGAATGAAAACAACAATCTAAGGAAAGCAAAAAAAATATCAACCAAAGGCATGAAGGCAAAACAAAGGCGACATAGCTGTATGAATAGTTAACGATATTTTACCTGAAATCAATTTTTGAATTTTGTTTGTTAACATTTCGCATTAAAAATTAATAGAAGTTACGCAAATGAATTACGATTTATAAGAGGTTTTCTAATTATGGAATAGCCAAAAAAGTTACGAATTACCGAGGAGACCAAAATCTATGCACATTTTACCAATTAACGAAGGCATTTTAAAGGAACGCTGTCTATAACGAATTATCACGATTTTCGATTTACCGGTGAACGAATTATCGCGATTCGACTGATTTGATAGTTTGCTCGATATATATCTATATATCATATAATAATATAAGATAAGAGATACTGGGAGAGCGAAAATAGTGCAATGTAATGGGTGTAATTCATGAAACGTGCCAAAATGCAAAAATGCTTGCTATTTTGGTGTCTTTCCTTTCAAAATACTTGAATAATTTCATTTAGTTTAGTTATTTGTTATATTTGTTACTAATAAAGCAATAAACTCCAGACTCCCGGAGCGTATACCCACAACCAAGTGCTACAGGTGTCTCGAATTCGGTTACTTAGCGAAGCAGTGTAGGGGCGAGATAGACCAATCAACTAATGTCGGAACGGATGGCCACCTATCAAAGGACTGTCAGAAGGAATCGAATCGTATCTTTTGTAGGGATAACGAAAGGTAAAGATGCCAAGCACATCGCTTGCAGTGGAATATTCCCCTGCACAGCTGCACATGATCTTCTGATGCAGACAGTGAGAGAGAAGAATACGGATGTTGTTGTTATCTGTGAGACCTACAAGCCTGTTAGAGATAGCGGACGGCTAAAGGGTAGAATTGGTAGGGCAGCCATATGTGCTCTGCGAACCTTACCTCGCGAAACCCAATCCGGGTACGTCAGGGCCAAGGTAAATGAGATTACCATATATAGCTAGTACGCTGCACCAAGCTAGGATCTGTATCAGTTGCAAAACATGTTTGGGAAAATTGCGGAGCACGCACGTAGCAGAAAACAATAATCGATCTCACCTTTATCAGTAGCTCACTCTTTAGGAGAGCCGGGGGAGAATACATTTTTAGTGACCATATGCCAATCCATCTTAAATTCACAGTCAGTCTTAGCCAAATCGAGTCGAACAGACCGTCCGCCAATGATGTGGCCAAACAGCTTGCCAGAGAGGTCTTTCCATCAGTGTGCTTAGCACCTTATCGTCATTCCAAACGGGGACAAATCGATTGATGATCATTCTGGCTACACGCCAATTCGCCTCTTCGATTTTGTCAGGTGCGTTCTACAGTGGATGATATCAAAGCGGAAGTTGACATAGCAACCAAGGTAATTGGGGAAACCAGATGGAGATTTAAAAAAAACACACACACACAGTACTAACCTGCCACCGCCATGCTTAACATTTGTTTGTTTCCAGTTCTACATTTGGCTTACACCACACATATGTGGCCCCATCTGAACAAATTTTGACTTATTAAAGAATAACACTGTATTCCAGAAACCATTATCCTTATCCAAGTATTCATTGGCAAACTTTAGGCGACACTGCTTCTTTTTATCACTTATAAAAAGCTTCTTGCGTGGTATTTTGCAATTGAAGTCATACTCCCGAAATACATGGCGAATCGTTTCTGGGTGGCATGACTATCTCAACTCTGCTTAACAATGTTGGCCATTTTTGAAGCTGATAGTCTTGGATTAGCTCGCTTTTTCGGACAATAATTCACTCGTCCGTAGAAATGAAAATTTTGTTGGGGACATTTCTACCTTTATCGTGGATTCTATTCTTGCGGACTAATTAGTAAATAATGCTCTGGACTGTGGAATCACCAAGTCCAACCATCTTACCAATTTTCCTTGCGCGAGTAGCCCGTTTTGAAGTGCCTGAGAACATGTTCTCGCTGCTGCTCCCATTTCACTAAATACACTCTTCTGCAAGATCGACTCTTAAAATTTAACAGAAATATAGTTCACCATACTGCGAAAATAATGACTAAAGCATAGAAAGAGAAACTATCGTTGCATTGTGAAATAACGGACTTTTACTTAGCTGAAAAGTACGAGTATATGGTTGAAATAGGCTATGACATTGTTTTTGGTTGATTTTTTAGTTTTTAAATATAATGAAATGTTGGAAAAATATTTAAGATATAAATCAAATCATATATTATGAGTTAAGTGCTCAAAGTAACAAATTGCGCTTAAATTACCTTAATATTCCGCTTAATTTGATAGTTTGTTCGATATATTACTATATATAATATGATAAGATAGGAAATACTGGGAGAGCACAAATAGTGCAATATAATGGGTGCAATTCATGAAACGTGCCAGAATGCATTTATGCGGTTTCTTTTTGTTTCTTTTCTTTCAAAATACTTGAAATAATTTCATTTAGTTTAGTTATTTGTTATATTTGTTACGAAATAAAGCAATAAATATAAATATGGATGACGAAACTCAGATTCGTGAACGTGCTATTACCTTATTCGCCATTGTATATCCAAGTACGTAATCAACCAAGCACCTGCTTACTACCTATAAAAGACGATTCTCCAGTTGATAAAACTTATACTCTTCATAGAAGTCAACATGAATGTACTCATTGTATTAATTGTATTCGCTCTGTCCGTGGCCTATGCCTCGGAACCAGATCTGTCCTTCGACCAGAAAATACAACAGCGTAATTTGTTCGTGCCCGCCTTGGATGGACCCGTTACAAGCATCACCCATGGAGATGACGCTGATTCTAATCAGTTCCCATATCAAGCTGGACTAGTAACAAAGGTTGGCAAAAGCTTGTTTTTTTGTGGTGGCACTTTGATTTCTAAGGAGTGGGTTTTGACTGCCGCTCATTGCATGGATGCGTAAGTTTCAAATCAAAGTTGAGTGTCTATAATTGATCCTTTCTACAATGTCTTTAAATAGTGCCGACGAAGTCACCGTTCATCTCGGCAGCACAGAGCGCTCTAAGTCCAAGGTGAAACATACCGTCAAAAATGACAAGATCATCAACCACCCCGGTTGGGAAATAAGCAGTTTCAGGAACAACATCGCCCTCATCAAAATTCCACCTGTGGAGTTCAGCAAGTCTATCAAATCTGTCAAACTACCTAAAATGACTTCCCATCCGTCCAGCTACGTCAATAGAGACTCTATCGCATCTGGCTGGGGAAGCACGTCGAACAAATCCCCCGATAATACCGCCCAGTTGCAGTTTGGTGAGATGCAGATTACTTCTAACGCCGAATGTAAGGAAGCTTTCGGACGCTTTGTCGACTCCACCAACATCTGTACATCCTCACCAGATCGTGTTTCCACCTGCAACACTGACTCTGGTGGCCCACTGGTACTGAAGTCAAACAAGGAGCTGATCGGCGTGACATCCTTCAATTCCCCGGGGTGTGATAAGATATCTGTTTTCACTCGCGTGACCAGCTACCTTAAATGGATTAAAGATCACACTGGTGTTCATCACTGAGCACAATCCTTAAAGAATTCGAACTTTCATTAGGGTTACCCACTATTTGATTATTTAAAATGCAGTTAAATGGATACTTTCCAAGAGGCTATACAATAAACTTACTCCACTGACTGGGTAAACTCCAGCCTCCCGGAGCGTATACCCACAACCAAGTGCTACAGGTGTCTCGAATTCGGTTACTTAGCGAAGCAGTGTAGGGGCGAGATAGACCAATCAACTAATGTCGGAACGGATGGCCACCTATCAAAGGACTGTCAGAAGGAATCGAATCGTATCTTTTGTAGGGATAACGAAAGGTAAAGATGCCAAGCACATCGCTTGCAGTGGAATATTCCCCTGCACAGCTGCACATGATCTTCTGATGCAGACAGTGAGAGAGAAGAATACGGATGTTGTTGTTATCTGTGAGACCTACAAGCCTGTTAGAGATAGCGGACGGCTAAAGGGTAGAATTGGTAGGGCAGCCATATGTGCTCTGCGAACCTTACCTCGCGAAACCCAATCCGGGTACGTCAGGGCCAAGGTAAATGAGATTACCATATATAGCTAGTACGCTGCACCAAGCTAGGATCTGTATCAGTTGCAAAACATGTTTGGGAAAATTGCGGAGCACGCACGTAGCAGAAAACAATAATCGATCTCACCTTTATCAGTAGCTCACTCTTTAGGAGAGCCGGGGGAGAATACATTTTTAGTGACCATATGCCAATCCATCTTAAATTCACAGTCAGTCTTAGCCAAATCGAGTCGAACAGACCGTCCGCCAATGATGTGGCCAAACAGCTTGCCAGAGAGGTCTTTCCATCAGTGTGCTTAGCACCTTATCGTCATTCCAAACGGGGACAAATCGATTGATGATCATTCTGGCTACACGCCAATTCGCCTCTTCGATTTTGTCAGGTGCGTTCTACAGTGGATGATATCAAAGCGGAAGTTGACATAGCAACCAAGGTAATTGGGGAAACCAGATGGAGATTTAAAAAAAACACACACACACAGTACTAACCTGCCACCGCCATGCTTAACATTTGTTTGTTTCCAGTTCTACATTTGGCTTACACCACACATATGTGGCCCCATCTGAACAAATTTTGACTTATTAAAGAATAACACTGTATTCCAGAAACCATTATCCTTATCCAAGTATTCATTGGCAAACTTTAGGCGACACTGCTTCTTTTTATCACTTATAAAAAGCTTCTTGCGTGGTATTTTGCAATTGAAGTCATACTCCCGAAATACATGGTGAATCGTTTCTGGGTGGCATGACTATCTCAACTCTGCTTAACAATGTTGGCCATTTTTGAAGCTGATAGTCTTGGATTACCACGCTTTTTCGGACAATAATTCGCTCGTCCGTAGTAATGAAAATTTTGTTGGGGACATTTCTACCTTTATCGTGGATTCTATTTTCGCGGACTAATTAGTAAATAATGCTCTGGACTGTGGAATCACCAAGTCCAACCATCTTACCAATTTTCCTTGCGCGAGTAGCCCGTTTTGAAGTGCCTGAGAACAAGTTCTCGCTGCTGCTCCCATTTCACTAAATACACTCTTCTGCAAGATCGACTCTTAAAATTTAACAGAAATATAGTTCACCATACTGCGAAAATAATGACTAAAGCATAGAAAGAGAAACTATCGTTGCATTGTGAAATAACGGACTTTTACTTAGCTGAAAAGTACGAGTATATGGTTGAAATAGGCTATGACATTGTTTTTGGTTGATTTTTTAGTTTTTAAATATAATGAAATGTTGGAAAAATATTTAAGATATAAATCAAATCATATATTATGAGTTAAGTGCTCAAAGTAACAAATTGCGCTTAAATTACCTTAATATTCCGCTTAATTTGATAGTTTGTTCGATATATTACTATATATAATATGATAAGATAGGAAATACTGGGAGAGCACAAATAGTGCAATATAATGGGTGCAATTCATGAAACGTGCCAGAATGCATTTATGCGGTTTCTTTTTGTTTCTTTTCTTTCAAAATACTTGAAATAATTTCATTTAGTTTAGTTATTTGTTATATTTGTTACGAATAAAGCAATAAATATAAATATAGATGACGAACCTCAGATTCCTAAACGTGCACTAATAACCCAAGTACGTCATCAACCAAGCACCTGCTTACTACCTATAAAAGACGATTCTTCAGTTAAAAGAACTTATACTAATCATACAAGTCAACATGAATGTACTCATTGTATTCGCTCTGGTCGTGGCCTATGCCTCGGGATCAGATCTGCCCGTCTTGCATGCTGCCGTTGATCGCATCACCAATGGACACGATGCTAAAGCTGAACAGTTCCCATATCAAGTTGGACTATCCCTGAGGTTTGGCAGCATCTTAAACTGGTGCGGTGGCTCTCTGATCTCTAAGGAGTGGGTTTTGACAACCGCTAATTGCACCGATGGGTAAGTTTCAAATCTATGTTGAATGTCTATAAACTAATCCTTTCTACACTCTATTATATTAGTGCCGATGAAGTCACCGTTTATCTGGGCAGCACACTGCGAACAACTCCCAAGGTGACGCGCACAGTCATAAAGGACAAGATCATCATCCACTCTGGCTTTGATTCTATGATTTTGAGCAACGACATCTCCCTCATCAGAATTCCATCTGTGGAGTTCAGCAACACCATCCAACCTGTCAGACTACCTAAAATTTCTTCCAATTACTCCACCTACATAAATAACGAGACTATCGCCTCAGGCTGGGGTCGCACGTCGGACCAATCTAAAAATATCGCATCCCATTTACAGTTTGCTGAACTGAAAATCATTTCCAACGCAGAATGTAAGAAAACCTTCGGAGACTTCGTCCACGCCTCCAACATCTGTGTATCCACACCAAATGCAGCTTCCACCTGCAGCGGTGACTCTGGTGGCCCACTGGTCCTGAAGTCGAGCAAGGTGCAGATCGGTCTGACATCCTTCGGTTCCAACAAGGGTTGTGAGAAGAAGAATCCAGTTGTTTTCACCCGCGTGACCAGCTTTCTTGACTGGATTAAGGATCATACTGGTATTCACTACTAAGCGTAATCCTTAAGTAGTTCGAACTTTCATTAGTGTTATCCATTTGATTATTAAAAATGCAGTTCAATGGAAACTTTTCGAGAAGTTATAGAATAAACTAATCAAACAAGCAAATACATTAAGGCATTGTTTGAGTCCAGAGGAGTCCATCAGCAATCATCTCTGGCTATAGCTATTGTTACAGGTAAAAGTGCGCTCATAATAATTTTTGTTTTGTTTTATTTAAGCGCATTTCAAGAAATGTACCCTAAAGATTACTAGATTCGAGCTTCTATACTATATACAGCACACATTCATACATACATACATACCTACACACACACACACACTGAACCAAATGGTCAACATAAACACTTTTTTTGGTACACAAGCAAATGCAAAGATCTGAGTATTTTTATACTATACATATATACGTATATATATATAGTGACATATTCACAAATGACATATTTACATGGCGCAGCCGTTAGGATGATTAAAATATTGATGCAGTAGCTAGACTATTCAATTCTTTAAATTATCATCCGCTAAAGAACAAATCGTAGCGGTAAAATAGATTCAAGTTTACAAAGTGTAAACCTGGACATTGAATTCGTGACCGTGAATGTATTCGCATTAATAAACCAAGTTAAAAAATTAAGAAGACGCCTTTGAATTCGTCAGAGTAATAAACCCAAAAGGTTGCTCTAACCTCAGCGAAACAGCTAAGTGTACATTAAACAGTTGCAATAAATAATAATTAATCAAACTAAAGTTATAAACTAAGTGAATAAAAACTTACGAAATAAAAAAATAAAAAGTTTTTAAACTAATAAGCAATACAAGAATACATAATCAGTACCTGATCCGACTAAAAACAAATCTACAATGGCAGTAGCAGCACAAGAGCAAATACAACTCTCCGAATCCAACATGATACTAGTCGAAAGGCGGATACATGCCGTAGAGAGTTTCCAAGGCGACCCGCATACATTATACTCGTTCATAAGCCGCATCGACTTCATCCTGGCCCTTTACCAAACTACAGAAGCACGACAAAAACTTATTATTTTTGGACATATAGAACGGAACATCAGTGGTGACGTCATCCGCACTCTTGGAGTAACCTACTCACTAGCTGGACAGAACTCAGGACTCAACTCATCTTAAACTACAAGCCGCAAACACCCAATCATCAACTGCTGGAGGAATTTCGTAATACCCAATATCGAGGTAACCGTCGTCAATTCTTAGAAGAAGCTGAAAAAAGAAGGCATTAACTAGAATTGGAAAACGATCAGTCAGAAACTACTTTGTATACGAGACTAATCCAAACAAGTATCGAAAATTGAATTCAAAAATTGCCTACAAACATTTATATCAGAATATTTAATCGTAATATTCCAAATTTAAAATCGCTTATAAATATATTGCAAAAAAAAGGTTTTTACGAAGCACCAATCATGAATAAAGTAAATGTAAAATCAATCCCACATCCAAGTAAACCACAAAATAATGCACATAATAGCCAAATAAATAATCAAGGCAAGCCAATTATACCTTTTCAGCCATCATATAACACATTTTACCAACCCTATTACCGACCACCTACTCATATACCACCTGAAACACTTAGAACTAACTTTGCCCCTTTTCCCCAACATCGACCTACCTATGTGCACCCACAACAGTGCACCATGCCAACCACCCAGACCAAACCCACAATTTACCAGACAGGAAGTACTTGACCAAAACCGTTTTAGACCAACTAATTTTCCACCAAGAGGAAACATGACAACTGAGAACCCCGTTAGAAGATCGAGACCATCAGACAGTGGACAGTCGAAAATGAGTATAGAAGAAATGAGATACCAGGAAGGAACACCAGTTCAATCCGAATACCCTTATAATCTTGCTTACCCCCACTACCCTTATTACCCAGAATATACTCAAACTGACCCTCATTATTACCAAACATATAACATCCCTAACCCAACTTATGACACTCCTGAACAAAATCATGATAGCTCAAATCAGACAGAAGAAGACAAACAAGTACCAAATAACAACGCACAATATGATACAGAACAAGCAGAAAATTTTCGGTTACTAGCCTCGGATCAAGCCAGTATATAATAAATAAACACAATAATAACAATTTAAAATGTCTCATCGACACCGGTTCCACGATAAATATGTTGACTAGAAATATCTTCGAAACACCTATCCAACAAACTAACCATATAATCCATACAAGTAACGGCTCACTAACAGTAAATGAAATCACAAACTTACCACCGAACAACTATTTCCCTATCGCTCAAAAGTTTTTAATACACCATTTCTCAGATCAATATGATATGCTGATCGGACGTAAATTGTTATCCAAAGCCAATGCAATAATAAGCTATAAAAAGGGAACGGTTTATTTATTTAATAAAGAATACAAACTAATCAATACAAGGAACACTACAGAACAAAATCATATTCAAGAAAATCTATGCCGACTAGACCATTTAAATACAGAAGAAAAACATAAATTAACTATATTAGTTAAAAAATTTCCGAAATATCCATTATCACAAAGGCGATAAACTCACGTTCACCAATCAGGAAAACCAAACTATTAATACTACACATAATTCGCCTGTTTACACTAAAATATACACTTACCCACAAGCCTATGAGAAGGAAGTAGAAGAACAGATTCAAGACATGCTAGAACAAGGAATAATACGCGAAAATGACTCCCCTTATTGCAGCCCCATTTTGGTAGTACCCAAGAAATTAGACGCGTCTGGAAAGCAAAAATATCGCATCGCAGTCGATTATAGTAAACTAAACGAAGTCACAGTAAACGATAGTTACCCCATACCTAACATGGACGAAATTTTAAGTAAATTAGGCAGAGGTATCTATTTCACAACAATAGTTCCTACGAAAGGTTTCCACCAGATAGAAATGGACCCCGATTCAATAGCGAAAACCGCATTTTCAACCAAACATGGTCATTATGAATTCACTCGTATGCCATTTGGCCTTAAAAACGCCCCAACCACTTTCCAAAGATGTATAAATAACGTCCTTCGACCACTCCTAAATAAAAGCTATTTGGTTTACTTAGATGACATTATTATCTTGTCCACTTCCCTCGAAGAACATTTACAGTCTTCACAAGCAGTTTTCGAAAAGTTATCAGAAGACAATTTAAAACTACAACTATACAAATGCGAATTCCTGAAACACGAAACAGCATTTTTAGGGCATATTATTACCAGAGAAAAATTCAAGCCATAACCAACTACCCTTTACCAACTAAAACCAAAGAGATCAAAGCTTTCTTAGGACTCACAGGCTACTATAGAAAATTCATCCCCAACTTTGCTGATTTTGCCAAACCACTAACTAAATGCCTGAAAAAGGAATCTAAAATTGATACCACACAAATAGATTACATTGAAGCTTTCCAAAAATTAAAGCTTTTAATTTCTGAAGACCCACTTTTTAAAAATACCTAATTTCAGTAGAAAATTCATATTAACTACAGATGCAAGTAACGTAGCCCTATTGGCAGTTCTATCACAAGATGGACATCCCGTTAGCTATATCAGTAGGACCCTTAATAACCATGAATTAAATTACAGCGCAATAGAAAAAGAGATCTTGGCCATAGTCTGGGCAACAAAAACCTTCCGACGTTATTTTTTATGACGACATTTCGAAATAGCTTCCGACCACCAACCTTTATGCTGGTTACATAAATTGAAAGAACCGAATTCGAAACTGATGAGATGGAAAATTAGACTATCAGGATACGATTTCGACATCAAATATGTATATAAAGGGAAAAGAAAATTATGTTGCTGACGCCCTATCCAGAATAGAAATAAAACAGACATTTCTAAACGAATCCACTCAACATAGCGCCGAAGAAGACAATAGCAATCTAATAGGCTTATCAGAGAAACCGATTAACTATTTTAAGAATCAAGTCATATTTTCCAAAGGACCCGTAAAAATAAATAATGAAACATATTTAAAAAAACAGATAACTCACATTTCTTATGATGAAATGACAATAAAAACAGCAAAACAATATTTGCTTGATCATTTTTGCACGAAAAAAACCCTATACATAGATAACGACGCAGATTTTGAAATAATCCAAGATGCATATAAAGAGACTATCAACCACAGTTATACTAAAATTGTACGTTGGTTAGAGTAGCCTTACTCTTAATATACCCTTACTTAATATAACCCCAGCCAATATATTTCTCTATAACGGATAACCAACCTTAGATACACAGCAAAGTAAAGAAAACAAAATTAAAGAGATAAATAAAAATAGTAAGGAATATGAAGTTGATACGCGATATAGGAAAGGGCCATTGCAAAAAGGAAAATTAGAAAATCCATTTAAATTAACCAAAAACGTAGAACCAAATCACGAACAGAAACAGGGAAACTTACTTTATAAAACTCAATTCAAAAAACGTAAGAAAATTAACCAGACTCCCATCCCACAGGTCCCTGATCACGATAACCTTACTCCTTATCTTCGACACAACATGTTATACCCAGCAGATCAAAATAAATAATATTGATACCAATTAAAGTGCCATCTGCGTTCGAACACCATTGCTTAAGAATCAAACTACTGAACATTAACGGACAGGACGGACAACGTGGATTAACCACAAAGAAAACTTACTACTAATTATATCCCATATACCCACTAACCAAGAACTAATCAATACAGTCAAAATTATTCCTTACCCAGATCACAGCGGTTATCAATTAGATCACGCTAACACTCAATCCTATTTTGAAAAAGACAGTAAGTAAGAAAGTAAGGTATTTGACTCTGAAAATATAGAAATCAAAAACGAATGTATCATAAATATAATTAAATTAAGTAAACCTATATGTAACAACATACCTATCCAATCAATAGAAATGATAAAATAAAATCGTTCAAATCAAACAATTTAAAATTAAAATAGAAAAAAAGACCCTTGTACATACCCTTAGAATTAACAAAATTAAAATTATAAGACACAATGACATTGTATAACTAATCACTATACATTCTATATTATAATTGCTACAATAATTTTCGGTAATAATCTTACTTGATCTTTATATGAAATATGTAACATTCCACCCCATTATACTATTTTATTCAAAATTAAGAACAAAAAAAAAAGAACAAATGAAAATATTGCACAAACTGCACATGTAAACCAAGAACCATTTCCAACATTGTATATGCCAATCTCTGCTAAAGCATAGATTTCTCTTTAAGGGAAGGGAAGTGACATATTCACAAATGACATATTTACATGTCGCATATCGTATCGTATAAACATATTTCCAATGTAAAGCAAAGAAAGAATTACAGTTATCATAAGTCTCAGTCTTAAGCTGAACTCTCAAATAAAGACAGTCACAACCCAACTTCTCACAAAATCAGACGTGTCGCGGATTATTGAAAATTCTTATGATCTATTTACCGCTAACCGCACTCGCCTACTCATGCTTATCTTTATAACGAACTAACTGTTAACGAATTTCGTGCGTAAAGAGGAACACCAAAAAAATTCAATGTGGTGTCTGCTTCGTTCGTGCAGATGAGTGGTTGTATGGACTAACTAAAAAAAATACAATTATACAATTATATATATATATATATATATATATATGTCGGAGATTCAATAGTCGGCGATTCATTAACTGAATCCTCACTAAGATTATCTTCTTGAGTAAACTCGGCGAAGCGTTTTCTGGCGCGTGGCATCGTTTTTCTTGTGGAGCTGCACGTCTGTCCTTTTCAATAGTCGAATAGTAATTGCCAATACCCAAAAACGAATGCTTGCTCTAACCCGAGCAATTCCTTCTTACCCTTTAATACAGACACACTGCGTACAGTTATTTGCTTTAGGTACCTGCTATGTCTATCTCACTCATGCCCGCGACCAGACTACGCTAGACAGAAACAGTTGCTGCCGCGCCGAGAGAATCAAGAAGGCATGCACAAAGAACATTGCAAGAGGACAAAACAAATCATGCAAGAAAACAGAATAAACACACGTATTGACCAATATGCGTTTTAACTAGAACTTTCCAAGTAATATCCGACATATATATATATATACATATACATTTTAAAAGTATTTGCTTCTTTGATTAGTTTATTGTATAGCATCTCGGAAAGTTTCCATTTAACTGCATTTTAAATAATCAAATAATGGGTAACCCTAATGAAACGAAAAGTTTGAACTCTTTAGAATTAAGCTCAGTAGTGAATACCAGTGTTATTCCTTATCCATTGAAGGTGGCTGGTCACGCGGGTGAAAACAGCTGGATGCTTTTTCTCACAGCCATCTTCAGAACCGTAGGATGTCAGACCGATCTGCTCATTGCTTGACTTCAGGACCAGTGGGCCACCAGAATCACCGTTGCAGGGGGACACAGCATTTAGTGTGGATACACATATGTTGGAGGAGTGGACGAAGTTTCCGAAGGTTTTCTTGCATTCTGAGTTGGATATGGTCTTCATCTCACCAAACTGTAGATGATTGGCAAGATCCTGGGATTGGTCCGAGGTGCGACCCCAGCCAGAGGCGATAGTCTCTTGATTGGTGTAGGTGGACGGATGGGAAGACATTTTAGGTAGTCTGACAGGACGGATGGAGTTGCTGAACTGCACAGATGGAATTCTGATGAGGGAGATGTCGTTCTTCACAGTATTTTCATCCCAACCAGAGTGGACAATGATCTTGTTCTTTTTGACGGTACGCTGCACCTTGAACCTGGAGATCTCTGTGCTGCCGAGATAAACGGTGGCTTCAGAGGCACTATTTGAAGAGATTGTAGTAACGATTAGGTTATAGACATTCAACTTTGATTTAAAACTTACTCAAACGTGCAATGCGCGGCAGTCAAAACCCACTTATTAGAGATGAGAGATCCACCACACCAATAATTGCTTTTGCCAACCTTAAGTAATAGTCCAACTTGGTATGGGAACTGATCAGCTTTAGCGTTATGTCCATGGATGATGCTAGTAACGGGTCCATCCAAGGCGGGCACGAACAAATTACGTTGTTGTATTTTCTGGTCGCTGGGCAGATCTGGTTGCGAGGCAAAGGCCACGGCCAGAGCGAATACAATGAGTACATTCATGTTGACTTCTATGAAGAGTATCTTTCTTTCCCTTTTAGAATCGTCTTTTATAGGTAGTAAGCAGGTGCTTGGCTGATGACGTACTTGGATTATGCAGTGGCGTGCTCTTATGCAAGTAAGAGCACGTTTACAAATCTGAGTTTCGTTATTCATATTTATATTTATTGCTTTATTCGTAACAAATATAATAAATAACTAAACTAACTGAGATTATTTCAAATATTTGAAAGAAAAGAAACAAAAACCACACAAATGCATTTCGGCACGTTTCATGAAGTGCACCCATTATTATTGTCTATTTGCGCTCTCCCAGTATTGCCCACTATATTCGCTCTTTCACTGTTTTAGGTCTCGCACTTCTTTTATCAGAAGAAATCAAGCAGATTTACCGTTATGTTTGCTCTTATCTTATTCTTATCCTTCGTGGAGCAATTTAAAACGAGTTTCTTGCTCTGATATTTACAATAAATTGTTGATATCTTGCATACAAATGATAAAAAATATCTTAAGATATTGAAAGAAGTGCTGTGTGGCTGATCGTATCATTTCCAAAAGGATTGGCGGTGATCGCAGCTAAATAAAAGAAATTTGAACATTATTTGATAGTTTCTTAGATCGCTTTTCTGTTCTTGCTTCTGGATTTTTTCTTTCAATTGCGTATTCCCCTTTGCTATATACTTATATAATAATAGATTATTTATTTATTCATTTATTTTTCTCGAAAATATTTAATAATGTTTCAATATACAATATAAGTGTTCAAGCATAGAACATAAATAAAAACAAATCTTATAAGTACTATAAGATGAGACAACTGGCCACAACCTTTGCTAGCCCTTGGCAGAATGTTTAAACTTACGTTAAACATGCATACATATAAATTCATAATTAAAATATACGCCACATACATTTTTAAGTGGAAATGCATTTTGTATCACGTAAACAGAACGCACCGTAATAAAATAGATAATTTAAGACCATTTGTATGCGTGTCAATATTACGGTGTGACCCAAGTACGTACACGTATACGAAATATGACCCGACCCTATCAGCCAGTTGCATCCCGTTGGTCGGGTTAAAGTAGCGATAAGAATAGAGGAAGAACGATCAGTGTTAGCTATATAAGAACTAGGATTTTAAGAATAAAACCAGTATTCTACGAATTGCTCCCGAAAGAGGGATATATTTCGAGTTGGTCACGAATGGATTATCGTTTCATTACAATAAGTATATACAGCCGGCCCTCGCTTAACGAACTTAATTCGTTCCAGAAACTTTTTCGCTATATAAAACGTTCGTTAAGCAAAACCAATTTTCCCATATATTTCTATGTAAAATGAATTGATCCGTTCCAGGCCAAAAAAAAATACAATTAAATAATTTATTCTCGACTTTTTTCAAAAAAGTCATTTAAAACATTAACAATTGATTTAATTGATTTAAAGAATTGAAAATAAGAAGCAAATTTTAATTTAATTTACTTTATATTATATCAAATCTAATGTACTTAGTCCTTTTTTAAGAAAACGCTATCTAGTGTCTGTTGCTTCTGGCGGAGCTTTAAAATTTGTTGAGAATGAAACATAGTGGTTTTTTTTTTCAATAAATGCTGACACCAACTACCTCGCTTTCAGCATTTCCTTTATTGCACTAGGTTGTTGTGCTTCCGTCACTTCCTAATTTATTACACTTTCTTTAAAACATCGTCGCGAATACGTGGACGTAGGACGATATTCTCGACACTCCTTTAGAAGCAGTAAGGGCCATAATTTTATTCTTATTTTTAAAAGTTTGGGGGTAATGGTTGACTTTGATATGCGAAATATACGCTCAATATCAGTTACGCCAAAACCGTGATTTTTGTTTTCTATCATTTTTTTTATTTGCATTGTTATTTTTGGTCTCTAACTCAAATCTTTTTTTGAAGACATCTTTATATATAATTGTATTGAATGAGTTTGATTTTTACAAATCGAAATGCAAAGTAGAACTTGAACACAACTGAAGCTAAAGTAGCTGGCGCGACCAGTCCGTTCTTTCTTGCAAGTGGCGCCACCCAGACGCATCCAAACACACAAGCAAACCACCAGCCGAAATAACAAAAACAAAATACGGGCAATGTGTGCCTCATTTTACGCCGTTGACATTGAATATTTTTGACTTTAACGGTTAAACACAATTTCTTCAAAGTTCGCTCTACAAAGTTTCGTTCGTTAAGCGAACGATTTTTGCTTTAAAATTTAGTTCATTGCACGAAATGTTCACTATGCGAGGCGTTCGTTAACCGAGGGTCTACTGTAATGCACATTTTATGCATATACTAAAAGATTATACATAAGTTTTTTATACAAAAATAAAAAGTTTTTTTGTTGAACAGGTTGCAGGACTATTAGGAAGCTTGGGGCGAAACCGCCAAACCCAAAAAATAAAACAATATCTGTCTATATATATATATATATATATCTTATATTGTTGAGTATATTTTAAAAGAATTTGCTTGTTTGATTAGTTTATTGTAGAGCCTTTCGAAAAGTTTACATTGAACTGAATTTTAAATAATCAAATAGTTTTTGCCTTTAGTAACAGGAAAAGTTCGAACTCTTTAAGCATTAAGCTACTGAGTTTAATACCAGTGCGACGTCTAATCCATTGAAGGTAGCTGGTCAAGCGGGTAAAAACAGCTGGATACTTCTTTTCACAGCTTTCTGGGAACAGTAGGATGTCACGCCGATTTGCACCTTGCTCGACTTCAGGATTAGTGGACCACCAGAGGCACCGTAGCAGGTGGAAGCAGAATTTGGTGTGGATGCACAGATGTTGGAGAAGCGGACGGACTCTCCGAAGTTATTCCTGCATTCTGCGTTGGATATGGTCTCAATTTCAGGAAACTGTAGATGTTCGACAATTTGATCGGATTTGTCAGACGGTCGACCCCAGCCGGAGGCGATAGTTTCTTGATTGTTGTACCTGAAATGAGTACTCAAACTTGGTAGTCTATTCGGAGGAATTTATACAATATACTAGAGCAATCTCCTTTTTGTATGTATAAGCTCCTTAGTGTTAGGTGTGATTATCAAAGGTTCTGGAATGTTTAATGTGTTGTATATTGCGGTTATCGACATTATTTAAAAAAAAGTTTAAATTAAATTTCTGATTCTTGATGCCTTCAGAGCTCGGATTATTATGTCATTCTTCGGTGTTCTGGTTGCTTTTAATTTTATATATAGTTTCTGTTTTAATTTAGATTCGACTTAAACAAAATTTTATTATAAAATAAATTAAATATATGCTAATATATATACAAAATCTTAAACAAATTAAAAAAAAAACCAATATTATGAAGGTTTAGAATTCTGTTCAATTTGTTTAAATAGATACGGAACCGAATGAAGGCTTATCAAAAATTTGGTACACAATTTTATTGATGATGTTTTGATATTGTATTGGATTATTTCATTTTAATTTCTTTTATTCTTATTAAGCGCCAATATCTTCGATAGGACAGTGCTTTTGATTAAATTATTTGTCTGTTCTCCATTTGGATCTAAATTCTGTTGAGAACTTTCTGTTAGCCATGTTCTTCCCTGAAAGCTTTGGATGTGCTTTCGTTTTCACATTCCTTATTGCTTTCCCATAGTGGGCTTTTTCGCCTTTTCCGAGTTGTCCTTGTCACTTGTTCTATTGTCTAGCAAAGCAGAGAAATTTGTTTTAATATTTGGCTTGGGAGAGCAGAGAGCATGATGAAGAATGATTCGTCTTTGGCAGTGGGTTTTACGAATTTATCCAATGACATCCGGCGAACAAGTGGTCGTTTACCACTCAGAACTAACCGTCCTACGTTGCCTACGTTGGTAGCCACATGACCCATTTGACCGAAGAAACAGGCGACCATGTGTTTCTTCCACGAGCAACTCTTGTTGGTTTTGGCTCTTCTTGGAATACCCACATGGTCGATTTATGTTTTGTTTCCGGCTTACACGGCTCATACGCATATTTCACTCATTTGCCACCTGTCATGGTCAAACTATGTATTCGTTTTCCATAACCAATCGACACGAGCCTCTTTTTGCCTTATTGATTTTTCTAACTCACTGTGAACAAAACTTTCCGAGTACGTTTATGCCAAAGAAAACGCCCAACTTTTTTACGGTGCTGCCAGATTTTAGCTATTGACAGGTAGTATCCCTCGTACCATTTGCTTATATCATTCTTTATGTTCAAACTTACATTGAACATGCATATGTACATTTGAAGTTAATGTGTATGCCACATGCTTTTAAGTGAACACAACGCACCATAATAAAATGGATAATTTATGGCCGCGTGTATGCGTGTCAAATGGTATGGTGTGATTCAGGTACGTGCACGAAATGTGAACCGACCCTATCAGCAGATGCAACCCGTTGGTCGGGTCAAGGTGGATAAGAATAGGATAAGAACGCCCAATGTTAGCCATATAAGAACTAGGATTTGTAAGAAATAAACCAGTATTCTTCGAGTTGCTCCCGAGAGGAGTATACTTTCGAGTTGCTCACTGAACACATCGTTCAGACACTTTATTTATATACTTCTTTTAATTGATTTAGAGTCGACTACAAACAGTCGACTAAATGAAAAACGTTTTTTTTATTTTTAACACTAATAGGTGTGAAAACTCTGGGGGTATTATTAAAAATGATTTTAAATTTGAATTTATCCAACATTTGTTGCAAGGAAACCCCAGATAAAACCCAATCACAACAATATGTATGAGTGTTAGTCGGTATCACCAAAGGTGATAGAAAATTTAGTCTCGGACCTACAAAGTCCAGACTTCAAGGATTACGTTTAGGATTGAACACCAGTGTGATCCTTAATCCATTGAAGGTAGCTGGTCACGCGGGTGAATGCAGCTGGAAACTTCTTCTCACAGCCCTGGGCCGAAATGAATGATGTCACGCCGATCTGCTCCATGCTCGACTTCAGGACCAGTGGGCCACCAGAGTCACCGAAGCAGGTGGAAACAGCATTTTGTGTGGATACACATATGTTGGAGGAGCGGATGCCATCTCTGAAGGTTTTCTTGCATTCTGAGTTGGATATGGTCTTCATCTCAGCAAACTGTAGATGATTGGCAAGATCCTGGGAGTGGTCCGAGGTGCGACCCCAGCCAGAGGCGATAGTGTCTTGATTGGTGTAGGTGGACGGATGGGAAGACATTTTAGGTAGTCTGACAGGGCGGATGGAGTTGGTGAACTGCACAGATGGAATTCTGATGAGGGAGATGTCGTTCTGCGCAGTATTTTCATCCCAACCAGGGTGGACAATGATCTTGTTCTTTTTGACGGTACGCTGCACCTTGAAGCTGGAGAGCTCTGTGCTGCCGAGATAAACGGTGGCTTCAGAGGCACTATTTGAAGAGATTGTAGTAACGATTAGGTTATAGACATTCACCTTTGATTTAAAACTTACTCAAACGTGCAATGCGCGGCAGTCAAAACCCACTCCTTAGAGATGAGAGATCCACCACACCAAAAGAACCCCTTGCCAACCTTTAGAATTAGTCCAACTTGATATGGGAACTGATTATCATTAGCGTTATGTCCATGGGTGATGCTAGTAACAGGTCCTTCCAAGGCGGGCAGGAACATATTACGTAGTTGTATTTTCTGGTCGCTGCGCAGATCTAATCCCGAGGCAAAGGCCACGGCCAGAGCGAATACAATGAGTACTTTCAACGGGAGAATCGTCTTTTATGGGTAGTAAGCAGGTGCTTGGTTGATGACGTACTTGGATTATGCAGTGGCGACTAAGGTTAGAGCACGTTTACAAATCTGAGATTCGTTATTCATATTTATATTTACTACTTTATTCGTAACAAATATAATAAATAACTTAACTAAATGGGATTATTTCAAATATTTTGGAAGAAAAGAAACTAAAATAAACCGCATAAATGCATTTTGGCACGTTTCATGAATTGCACCCAGTATATTGCGCTCTCACTATTATTTCTCTCCCACTGTTTTCGCTCTCCCTCTATGTCCGCTCTCCCATTATTTCCGCTCTTCCATTATTTTCGCTCTCGCACTTCTCTTATCGGCAGAAATCATGCAGATTTACCGTTATGTTTATTTTTGTGGTTCAAAGAGCAATTTAAAACGAGTTTCTTGCTCTCATAGTTACAATGAATCGTTGATATTTTGCATAAGTATGAAAAAAATATCTTCAGGAATTGAAAATAGTGTTGTGTGGCTGATCGAGAATAGCTTCTTTCACGTACCATTTCCAAGAGGATTGGTATTAGCCAGTCGGTGGTGATCGCAGCTGAGAAGAGATGAAATGTATATCCATTTGCTTTCTGATTTGATAGTTTGTTCGATCGCTTTTCTGATCTTGCTTCTGGATAGAGCTTCCTGTGATATTGGATCAATTGCATATTCACTCTTGCTATCGATTTGTGATCGCTGGTGATATTTCACATATTTTACCACTGTGACACTTGTGCTCCCAAACAGATTTTTGTGAACTCTAATTTAAATGATCTTGTATAACTAGAGTTCTAGAGTTACCCTGGGGTAATTTTATGTAAAACTATTATTTATATGCATCGAAAATAAGTATTATGTGTTCTAGAAGAAACAACATTGATACCATTATTTTTTTAATCTTTGTTTTATATAGAGAAGTATTTATTTTAAGACTTATGAATATCGCGATAGTTGAACATACTTCCATAAAAATAACTATGCTGTATCTGCTTATTTTGTCGAAAATATGTAATATGTTGAGTACATTTTAAAAGTATTTGCTTGTTTGATTAGTTTATTGTAGAGCCTCTCACAAAGTTTACATTTTAACTAAATTTTAAATAGTCAAAAAGTGTGTATCTCTAGTGAAAGGAAAAGTTCAAATTCTTTGGGATTACGCTCAGTAGTGAATACCAGTGCGATCATTAATCCATTTAAGGTAGCTGGTCACGCGGGTGAAAACAACTGGAAACTTCTTCTCACATCCTTCAGAGTCACCGTAGGATGTCACGCCGATCAACTCGTTGTTCGACTTCAGTACCACTGGGCCACCAGAGTCACCGTTGCAGGTGGCAGCAAAATTTGCTGTGGATGCACAAATGTTGGTGGAGCGGCAGTTAGCACCGAAGCTTTCCCTGCATTCTGCGTTGGATATGGTTTCAAGTTCAGCAAACCGTAGATCTTCGACAATGTCTTCGGATTTGTCAGACGTGCGACCCCAGCCGGACGCGATAACTGGTTCATAGATGTACATGAAATGGGTGTTAAGTTTAGGAAGTCTGACAGGTTGGACACTCTTGCTTAACGGCACAGCTCGAATTTTGAGGAGGGCGATGTCGTTTTGTAAACCAATTTGATTCCAACCAGGGTGGATGTGAAGGTTGAACCTTCTGACGTTGCGCGTTAATTTGGGCTTAGTTCGAATGTTGCTGCCGAGTTGAATGTGGATTTCGTCGGCACTATTTAAATGGATCGAAGAAAGCATTAGGTTATAAACATTCAACTTAGAATTTAAACTTACGTATCCACGCAATGAGCGGCAGTCAAAACCCACTCCTTAGAGAGCAGAGAGCCACCACACAAAAAAAAAAGACCGTCTCTCGTTGGTACTACTGCAACTTGATATGGGAACTGATTAGGCTTAGCCTTTTCTCCATGGGTGATGCTAGTAACGGGTCCTTCCACAGCGGGCACGAACACAGTACGTGGTTGTATTTTCTGGTCGCTGGGCAGATCTGGTTCCGAGGCAGAGGCCACGGCCAGAGCGAATACAATGAATACAATGAGTACTTTCATGATGACTGTCATGAGGAGTATAAGTTCTTTCAACTGGAGAATCGTCTTTTATGGGAAGTAAGCAGGTGCTTAGTTTATGACGTACTTGGATTATACAGTGGCGAGCAAAGGTAAGAGCACGTTTATAAATCTGACTTTCGTCATCCATATTTATATTTATTGCTTTATTCGTAACAAATATAATAAATAACTTAACTAACAGAGATTATTTCAAATATTTTGAAAGAAAAGAAACAAAAACCGCACAAATGCATTTTGGCACGTTTCATGAAGTGCACCCATTATTATTGTCTATTTACGCTCTCCCAGTATTTCCCACTATTTTCGCTCTTTCACTACTTTCGGTCTCGCACTTCTTTTATCAGAAGAAATCATGCAGATTTACCGTTATGTTTGCTCTTGTCTTATTCTTGTCCTTCGTGGAGCAATTTAAAACGAGTTTCTTGCTCTGATATTTACAATAAATTGTTGATATCTTGCATACAAATGAGAAAAATATCTTAAGATATTGAAAGTAGTGCTAGTAGTGTGGCTGATCGTACCATTTCTAGAAGGATTGGCGGTGATCGCATTTAGCTGCGATGAAATGTGAACATTATTTGATAGTTTGTTCGATCGCTTTTCTGATCTTGCTTCTGGATGGAGCTTTCTGTGGTACTTATACTTCTATAATAATAGATTATTTATTTTTCAATTATTTTTCTCGAAAATATGCAATAATGTTTTAAGTTTCAAGTTAAGTATATTTATGCATATTTTATGTATTCATATACTAAAAAATTATACATGAGTTGAGTAACTTATCTTCAAAATGCGCAATTTTGGAATGAGGCTCCCAAACTCTGCAAAATATTATATACAAAAATAAAAAGTTTTTTTTGTTCAACAGGTTGCAGAACCTTGGGTCCAAAATCGAACGAGTATTGCTTGTAAACTAAAAAAAACCCTAAAGAAAATATCTGTATATAAGTTAACACAATCACTCAGCAGCGAAGAGGCAGTTATGTTAACGCTCCAGAGCTTTTACGTTAGAAGCTGAGCTTTCGATTAAAATGTAAATCTAGACTTAGAGAGGAATGAGTTAACTGATTTCGGAGCATCGAGCGGATAGGTTAACACCACGCGACTCACTAATTTACTAGTTCACGCAGAATTGCGTATAATTTAATATGAAATAAATATGAAATAAATTATTATATTCCTAACGTCGGCCCTCGCCACGAAAGTAAGGAAACGGAATTTATAATTGGCTCCCAGCGAAGTCACCTGGAAAAGAAGACGGGAAAACTGGAGTAAGCCCACTCAACCAACTGTAAGAGTGGCTATTCAATTACGACAAATATCATTGACAGCGGCTACATCTATAGTTTAAGAGAGCGGAGTAATCTTAAGAAAACACAAACTCATTTGTAAGTACAACGCCTAGTGGTTAAATATCATATTAAGTCCTAAACTTTCATAACGACCTCTAAGAGAGCGAAGGTTATCGAAGGTTATTGATGACGAATAGATGAGCGACAGCAGTGAAGCATTAATAGACATAGCGTCAAGCTTAGAGAAGTGGAGAGTGCACTTAGATAACGGAAGTACGAAAGATACGAGAAAAGAAAATTGGTGGTCAGACAAAAGTCAAGCGCCTGCAATGAATCTAACGGCAGATCAGCTAAAGGCAATAGTAGAGAGTGCCGTTTTTGAAAATTATGAGGGCAGTTCCACATACTACCAATCACTTGGCATTATGCGGAACAAGGTAAAAACTCAGCAAATACTGTGTTGGCTTCGTTTAACACACCGCTGAATTTCAAAGCCATGATAAATCGTCTCGATTTTACGTACGCCGACAAGAGACCGATCTATCAGATAGAACAAGAGTTATCGACGTTAAGACAGGGTGACATGACACTGACGGAATTCTACGACGAAGTCGAGAATAAACTGACCCTTGCAACGAATAAAACAATAATGATATGCGATAGCACCTTTGCGATGTCACTTAACGAATAGTACAGGTCAGACGCGTTACGTGTGTTTATAACAGGAACAAAGAAATCCTTGAGCGATATCTTATTTGCCAAGAACCCAGGGATTTACCAACAGCCCTTGCCCTAGCGCAAGAAGTTGAGTCGAACCACGCACGCTATCAATTTGCTTTTTATTATTTCGAAGCCTAGGAGACGGAGGTCAGAGGACTGAGAGAAAACAAACTGATAGGGATAAAAATACTAGTATGCCTCAGCAAGGAAAGAATCATCATTTTAGTAGGCGTCAGTTTGTGCCCAGTTACGGTTACCAGGTAGGCCAAACACAAATTCAAGCGCCGCCTCAATTAACGGATACTGATGTATCTATGCGTACCATGCGAACAGGTCAAAACCAATCTAGGCAGCCATTCTTTAACCAGGGTAGTGTACCTTCACACCAAAACACTTGGCCAAATCAGCAGCAAAGTACATGGCCAGCTCAAGTTGGCTATGACCAGACGGCAAAAAAATCATATAGTGGCACTGGCAGGCTAAAAACAACAACGAGTAAATCACCTAGCTCATGAAGAAAACGTAGGCCATACAGACGTGTACGAGTATGAACAGGAAGCAGTAGCGGCTGTTAAGGATATCGAAGATGAACGCACAGAGTACGATCACGTACACTTTTTAGGCAAGAGTCCCTGCTACCATTCGAAAAAAGAAGGATGGCAGGGAGAACTATAAAACTTTTGATCGATACCGGGTCCTCAAAAAATTATATACAGCCCCTATATCAGCCCCTTCCAGAACTTAGGTACATAACACCTGTGCACAAGGAATTTAACGTAAAATCGCTTCACGGTTATAACACTATAAAATATAAATGCCCTGTTAAACTATTTCACAAGGATGTTAAATTTTTCATCCTTCCCGACCTCGCAAGTTTTGATGCTATAATAGGCCTCGATAAACTGATACAGTAAAATGTAATCCTGGATCTGAGAAATAAAACTTTAAACTTTAATAATACAGTCGAACAAATTAAATTTACAAAATGTAATAACGTAAATATTTCTGATATCAAAGACATTGTAGTACCAAAAGAAATAACCGAAAAATTCAATAATATGCTAGCGAAACAAATGGGTGTATTTGCAGAGCCAGAAGAAGCACTGCCATATAATACTAATATTGTTGCCAACATACGTACACAAGATGACCAACCCATATATTCGAGACTCTACCAATATCCCATCGGTGTAGCAGATTTTGTAAATAAAGAAACAGAAAGTTTGTTAAAAGACGGCATTATCCGACCCTCACGGTCACCTTATAACAATCCAGTTTGGGAGGTTGATAAGAAAGGTACAGACGAAGAGGGAAATAGGAATAAAAGGATGGGTTTAGATTTTCGGAAGTTAAATGCAAAAACAGTGGACGATAAATACCCGATACCAAATATGGCATCCATCCCTTCAAATTTGGGAAAAGACAAATTCTTTACCACACTAGACCTCATGTCAGGATTTCATCAAATTCTACTCGCTGAAAAGGATAGAGAAAAGACAGCTTTTTCAGTTGCAAATGGCAAATATGAGTTCTGCAGACCTCCTTTCGGTCTTAAAAATGCACCTAGTATGTTTCAGCGTGCGATAGACGACGTACTTAGGGACCAAATAGGAAAGTCGTGTTATGCTTACGTCGACGTGATAATTTTTTCAGAACGACTCGACGATCATTTGGACCATATTAGTTGGGTACTAGATAGACTATTCAAAGCTAACATGAGGGTATCTGAGGAAAAATCAAACCTTTTCAGAGAGAGTGTCGAATATTTAGAATTCGTGGTATCCAGCAAAGGTATTACAACTAATCCTAGTAAAGTCGAAGCTATCCGAAGTTATGAAGAACCCACAAACTTATTCAATGTTAGATCCTTTTTGGGGCTAGCGAGCTACTATCGCAGTTTTATAAAAGACTTTGTCTCTATAGTGAGACCATTGAATGATATTCTAAAAGGGGAAAACGGAAAAGTTTCAGCCAATCGCTCCTAAAAGATACCAGTTACTTAACAAAGACGAACAAAGGAAAATAGTAACTATTGAAAATAACAGAGCGCACAGGGCAGCACAAGAAAATGTGAAACAAATTTTGCAAGATTACTTTTTTTCCAAAAATGTCACAGCTAGCAGCCAGTATTGTAGATAACTGCTCGGTTTGTAAAAAAGTCAAAAATGACCGCCATCCAACTATTCCCTCACAAATTGGCGAGACTCTATACATTAATATTTTCTCTACAGATATGAGACACTTCCTGACCAGCGTGGATAAATTTTCCAAATTTGTGATTGTACAGCCCATAGATTCTCGAACAATAGCCGATATAGAACCTGCAATAATACAATTAATGAATTTCTATCCACACTCAAAGACAATATATTGTGACAATGAACCATCAAAGAATTCTCAGTCAATCAGGTCACTCTTATCAACCCAATTCAATGTCCAAGTGGAAAATGCACCGCCGCTTCATAGCACATCAAACGGACAGGTAGAAAGGTTTCACAGTACACTGATCGAAATAGCACGGTGTCTGAAATTAGAGAGAGGCTTGAACGATACGGTTAATCTCACACTCCAGGCGGCCGTGGAAAATAATAAAACAGTGCATTCGGGCACTAACAAAAAGTGACATTATTATTATGTTATATTATTATTATTATATTATGCGACACCTCCCGAACTTGCAGAAGAAATTGCGAATAAAATTGATAAGGCGCAAGTGCTACAATTGAAAAGGTCGAATGAATCAAGATTGGGGACACGGTCTTGTTAAAGCTAAATAAACGCCTAGGAAATAAACTTACCCCACTATACAGAGAAAACATTGATACCAATTTCTTAAATTTATTTATTTCTTATCTTTGTTTTATAAAGAAAAGTATTTATATTAAGACTTATGAATATCGCGATAATTGAACATACTTCCATAAAAATAATTATGCTGTATGTGTTTATTTTGTCGAATATATGTAATATGTTGAGTACATTTTAAAATTATTTGCTTGTTTGATTAGTTTATTGTATAGTATGATGTCATGCATGCCAAATGTGCAGGTCTTTCGGGTCGAGACTTACATAGAGTTATTATATGACAAACCAAAAAAAGGTTGTGATGGTTTTAATTGGTCTAGCCCTACCTGCATTAAACTCCAATTTGATGTCTCGTGCATGTATAACATGGTGAGAAATCAATTCTTAAAATTAAATCGTATCTAGGTTATCTTCAGATACTACTTGTGAAGCGATTGTGACCTACATTGCTAGCAAGTCTTCTGGCAGTGTGTCGGCCACAAAATTTAACTTTGCCTCGAGAAATATCATCTTTTAAGATTAGCGTCCCACATGACTCGTTCTCAACCATATGTGATCCAAAAGTTCGGCCACCTCATATGGTTGTACATGAGCTTACGCCCAAACGGCGAACTGTGCCATCTGTTGCACTTGCAGTCCCTAGTTCTGCCTTAGAATCTGAGCCTGTATCAATAAACTAAGTTCGTGTCCCGTTTCTTTATACTTTCATTACCAGAATGTTAGAGGTCTCTTAACGCAGCTTAAAAATCTTTATTTGACTAGCTTTTCCCTTAATTTCGACATTATCGCTTTATCAGAGACTTTTATTTATTTATATTATTCGGAAGACGACTAAGAACAGTCGACATTAGAATAATCATTATATTAAAATTAAAATTAAAAATCATTAAATTAAAAACTAAAAATAATTAAATTTAAAAGTAAAAAAGTATAAATAAAAAAAGAAGAAGTCTGGAGAAAATAAAAAATGATTTTAAATTTGAATATAAATTTAAATTTGGTTATATCTGATAGCGATTATGTCAAATCGATACTCTATATTTAGACATGATCGACAGATACGCCGTGGTGGTGGCGTGCTAATCGCCGTCCAATCGACATTTCAGTCTGATCGTATCCCTTTTAGTATGCCTTCAGATGTTGAAATTGTTGCTGTTAAAGTAACATCTTCAACACAATCTATTTACATTGTTTGCTCCTACATTCCACCATCGTCGGATTTACATGTTTATTTGCAACATATTACATATTACATGTATAAAAGAAGTGTCTCTTCAATTGAAGGATACTGATATTTTCATTGTGCTCGGTGATTTCAATTTTTAAATATCTCATGGACTTATTCCAATAACCTAAATTATCTTGTGCACTCCAGTAACCATGAGTTTAGATTGCATTCCTGATTTTTCAATATTTCAGATGAACCCAATTAAAAACCATCTGAGTAGGATTATTTTTATTATAACCATGCAAACTCATGTGTCTATAGAACTTCGCCACTTACTGTCCCCGAAGATCCTCATCATCCATCTATTGAGATTTGTATCTTACTTCTTGTTCCTTCCTCACTACCTCGTCAGCAAGTAACACGTCGTTGCTTTCGTAGTGGAAATTACTTCCTACTTAACGATCTTATTCTTTCAACTGACTGGTCTTTTCTTAATAGAGTTACTGATATTTTATGACATATTAAATTGTCTCTTGGATGTTTGTATCCCTAACTTCATCTCGTCGTTTCGTACTTAAGAAATGTTAAGTCTAAACACTTTAAAAAGTACAAGACAACCGGCTCTGGTGTTGATTGGTACAAATATTCTGTTGCCAAGTCAAACTTTGCCCTCCTTAGCTCTGTATGTTACGAGAATTATCTTGTCCGTTTTAAAATATAGTTTTCTCACGATCCTAAGCAGTTTTTTAATTTTGTAAATTTGAAAAGAAAATCTTCAATTTTACCTTCTTCTTTTTTCCTAGGGCTAGAGAAAGCTAACAACGATTCTGCTACAGTTGATCTCTTCGCTAACTTTTTCCAATCTAATTACTCACCTATGTCCTCCTTCAATTCATCTTATCCCTATAATATTGCTGCCTCCAACTTTATCTTCACTTCCTACTATATCTTACGACTCTCTAAATGCTTCTATTAGTTCTTTAAAAGCTTTTTTCTCTCCTGGGCTTGACAACATTACTAGTTCTGTCCCTAAGGAGTGCTGCTCTTCTCTGGCTGAGCCGTTGTTTAAGCTATTTACTCTATCTCTTGAATCCACAGGGTTCCCTGTTCGTTGGAAAGATTCATATCTAATCGCACTCCATAAGAAAGGTAACAAGTCTGACATTTCAAACTACAGAGACATCGCAAAGCTATCTGTAATTCCTAAATTGTTTGAAAAGTTTCTTGTTTCTACTTTACAGCATTGCTGTAAATCAATTATATCCCCTGCCCAACATGGCTTTGTACAAGGTCGTTCCACTGTGACCAATTTACTGGAATTCACCACTTTCGTAAATGATGCATTTTTAAAAAAAAAGTCAATCCGATGTTATTTACACGGATTTTAGTAAAGCTGTTGACTCTGTCAATCATAATCTTCTTATCTTTAAGCTCGATTGCATAGGTTTCCCACTCTCCTTATTATATTGGATTTCCTCTTATTTGAAAGATAGAACCCAAAAAGTTTTACTGAGGTCTTCTACTTCGAGGCCAATTTCTGCCACTTCTGGTGTACCTCAAGGTAGTCATTTAGGACCCCTTTTATTCACTCTTTTTATTTATGATTTACCTTCCACCCTTTCTCATTCCCATTTTCTCATGTATGCAGATGATGTTAAGCTTGTCTGTTCATACACTGATCCCACTCAAAACTATTTGCAAGAGGATTTGAGTGCTTTGCAACGCTGGTGTTTGACCAATCAGTTGCATCTTAATTGTGTGCAAATTGTATGTTTATGACTTTTAGTCGTGTTAGACCCTCTTAAGGCTCCTATACGATTGACATTATTCCATTGCAACGTATATCCACGGTTAAAGACTTGGGTATCTTATTTGACTGCAAATTGAATTCTAACTTGCATATCTCTTCTATCGCGAATGAAGTCAAGGAAGTACTTAGATTTATTCAACGTTGGTCAAAAGAATTCAATGATCCTTTTACCACAAAAATCCTTAACATTTCTCTTGTTCGGCCGATTCTGGAATACTGTTCGTGCGTCTGGTGCCTTCAGTATTGAATTTAATCCGTTCAAAAGCAATTCGTGCTGTTCGCTTTACGTGGACTAAACTGGGACCCCAATCTTCGTCTACCATCATGCTCCAGTAGGCTTCTTCTTCTTAATCCTTTTTCACTAGTTAATCGTAGAAAAACTCTTAATGCTGTTTTTCTACACAAACTGATTATAGGCAATATAGACTCTGCTTTCGTCTTAGATTTTCTATTCCTCGTCGTTGTACTAGGAACAAAATCCCATTATCCCTTCCTACATGCACAACAAATTACGCATTACATAGCTCTTCCCACGCTTTATTTGTTAATTATAATAATCTACACAACGTCATCTCAAATGCATCTTCTCTTTCTTCTTTAAAATCTTCTCTTTTCCTATATCTTTGTAGAAATAATTAACCTCCATGCTAGCTACATTTCTTAAAATTTTTTTTCCACCACACCAGAAAAAGTTATTGCCAATCTTTAGTGATAGTCCAATTTGATGTGGGAACTGATTTGCTTTAGCGTTATGTCCATTGGTGATATTTTCAACGGCCACGGCCAGTGCGAATACAATGAATACAATGAGTACATTCATGTTGACTTTCATGGGGAGTATAAGTATGAGTACAAGTTCAACTGGAAAATCGTTATTTTATTATTTTTATTAATTTTTTCAAAGTTCGCTCTACCAAATTTCATTCGCTAAGCGAAACTACTTTTGCTTTAAAATTTAGTTTGTTATACGAAATGTTCGCTATGCGAGGCGTTCGTTAACCGAAGACCGACTGTATATATAGATATTAAACAAACAAAGTATTCACATTTCATCTCTTCTCAGTTGCGATCACCGCCAACTGGCTTATTCCAATCCTATATTCCAAGCCACACAACACTATTTTCAATTCCTGAAGATATTTTTCTCATATTTATGCAGAATATCAACAATTTATTGTAAATATGAGAGCAAGAAACTCGTTTAAAATTGCTCTTCGAACCACAAGAATAAACATAACGGTAAATCTTCATGATTTCTGCTGATAAGAGAAGTGCGAGACTGAAAATAGTGCGAGAGCAAAAATAGTGGGAAAGCGAAAATAGTGGAAGAGTACAAATAGTACAATATATTGGGTGCAATTCATAAAACGTGCTAAAATGCATTTATTTGGGTTTCTTCTTTTTCTTGTCTATTTGTATATTTGAAATAATCTCATTTAGTTAAGTTATTTGTTATATTTGTTACGAATACATAAATAAATATACATATGGATGACGAAAGTCAGATTTGTAAACGTGCTCTTACCTTTGCTCACCACTGTATAATCCAAGTACGTCATCAACTAAGCACCTGCTTACTACCTATAAATCACGATTCTAAAGTTGGAAGAACTAATACTCCTCATGACAGTCTTCATGAAAATACTCATTGTATTCGCTCTGGCCGTGGCCTCGGGATTAGATCTGCCCAGCGACCCGAAAATACAACCACGTACTGTGTTCGTACCCGCCTTGGATGGACCCGTTACTAGCATCACCCATGGACAAAACGCTATACCTAATCAGTTCCCATATCAAGTTGGACTAGTATCAAGGGTTGGCAACGAAATTTTATTTTTTGTGGGGGCGCTCTGATCTCTAAGAAGTTAGTTTTGACTGCCGCTCATTACGTGGATACGTAAGTTTAAATTCTAAGTTGCATGTCTATAACCTAATCCTTTCTTCAATCCATTTAAATAGTGCCGACGAAATCCACATTCAACTCGGCAGCAACATTCGAACTAAGCCCAAATTAACGCGCACCGTCAAAAAGAACAAGATCATCGTCCACCCTGGTTGGAATGAAAATGGTTTAAGAAACGACATCGCCCTCATCAATATTCTAGCGGTGCCGTTGAGCAACTCTGTCAAGCCTGTCAGACTACCTAAGCTTAATACCCATTTCAGGTACATCTATCAAACAACTATCGCCTCCGGCTGGGGTCAATCCTCTGACAAATCCCATGACATTGTCGAAGATATACAGTTTGCTGAAATTGAAACCATATCCAACGCAGAATGCAGAGATACCTTCGGAGACTACGTCCACTTCTCCGTAATCTGTGCATCCACACCAAAGTTTGCTTCCACCTGCGACGGTGACTCTGGTGGCCCACTAGTCCTCAAGTCGAGTACGGTGCAGATCGGCGTGACATCCTTCGTTTCCAGCTTGGGCTGTGAGAAAAAGCTTCCAATTGCATTCACCCGATTGACCGTCTACCTTCAATGGATTAAGGATCGCACTGGTATTCACTACTGAGCGTAGTCCTTAAAGAGTTTGAAATTTTCCTTTCACTAGAGATACACACTATTTGACTATTTAAAATTCAGTTAAAATGTAAACTTTCCGAGAGGCTCTACAATAAACTAATCAAACAAGCAAATAATTTTAAAATGTACTCAACATATTACATATTTTCGACAAAATAAACAAATACAGCATAGTTATTTTTATGGAAGTATGTTCAACTATCGCGATATTCATAAGTCTATTGTTGCTTACTATTTTTATTTTAAATTAAGCTTTAAAAATAAATACTTTTCTATATAAAATAATGACAATAAATAAAAAAATTTTAAAAAATGGTATCAATGTTGTCTCTTCTAGAACACACATAATACTTATTTTCGGTGCCTATAAATTATAGTTTTACATAAAATTAACCCAGGGTAATTCTATTGTAGTTATACAAGATATAATATAAATTAAAGTTCACAAAAATCTGTTTGGGAGCACAAGTGTCACAATGGTAAAATATGTGAAATATCACCAGCGATCACAAATCAATAGCAAGAGGGAATACGCAATTGAACCAATATCACAGGAAGCTCTATCCAGAAGCAAGATCAGAAAAGTGATCGAACAAACTATCAAATCAGAAATTAAAAGTATTCACATTTCATCTCATCTCAGCTGCGATCACCGCCGACTGGCTAATACCAATCCTCTTGGAAATGGTTAGTGAAGAGAAGCTCTTTTCGATCAAGCACGCAACACTATTTTCAATATCTTAAGATATTTTTCTCATTTATATGCAAGATATCAACAATTTATTGTAAATATCAGAGCAAGAAACTCATTTTAAATTGCTCCACGAAGGAAAAGAACAAACATAACGGTAAATCTGCTTGATTTCTTCTGATAAAAGAAGTGCGAGTCCGAAAATAGTGAAAGAGCGAAAATAGTGGGAAATACTGGGAGAGCGCAAATAGACAATAATAATGGGTGCACTAAATGAAACGTGCCAAAATGCATTTGTGCGGTTTTTGTTTCTTTTCTTTCAAAATATTTGAAATAATCTCAGTTAGTTTAGTTATATTTGTTACGAATAAAGCATTAAATATAGATATGGATGACGAAACTCAGATTTGTAAACGTGCTATTACCTTATTCGCTACTGTATATCCAAGTACGTAATCAACGAAGCACCTGCTTACTACCTATAAAAGACGATTCTCTAGTTGAAAAAACGTATACTCTTCATAGAAGTCAACATGAATGTACTCATTGTATTCATTGTATTCGCTCTGTCCGTGGCCTATGCCTCGGAACCAGATCTGCCCTGCGACCAGAAAATACAACCACGTACTGTGTTCGTGCCCACCTTGGACGGACCCGTTGCTAAAATCACCCATGGACAAAAGGCTAAGCCTGATCAGTTCCCATATCAAGTTGGACTAGTACTAAGGATTGGCAATGAAGTTTTTTGGTGTGGTGGCTCTCTCATCTCTAAGGAGTGGGTTTTGACTGCCGCTCATTGCACGGATCGGTAAGTTTCAATTCTAAGTTGAATGTCTATAACCTAATGCTTTCTACAATCCTTTCAAATAGTGCCCAAAAAGTCACCGTTCAACTCGGCAGCACAGTGCGAACTAGGCCCAGAATAACGCGCACCGTCAAAAAGGACAAGATCTTCGTCCACCCTGGTTGGAATACAAGAACATTGATACATGACATCTCCCTCATCAGAATTCCATCTGTGAGGTTCAGCAACGCCATCCGCCCTGCCAGACTACCTAACATGGCCCATCAGTCCAGCTACCCACATCACGAGACTATCACCTCCGGCTGGGGTCGCACCTCGGACCAATCCCAGGAGATTGCCAAGGATCTACAGTTTGTTGAACTTAATACCATGACAAACGAACAATGTAAGATAAAGTACGAAGGCACCATCTATGACTCCACCATATGTGTAGACACACCAAATGGTGCTTCCCCTTGCAACGGTGACTCTGGTGGCCCACTGGTCCTGAAGGCTGGTCCGAGGTCCAGCAAGACGCAGATCGGGCTGGTTTCCTTCGGTAAGTCAGTAAGTTGTGAGACTGGGTTTCCAGAAATTTACACCCGCGTGACCAGCTACCTTCAATGGATTAAGTATAAGACTGGTATTCACTACTGAGCGTAATCCTTAAAGAATTCGAACTTCTTGGTTCATTAGGGTTACCCACTATTTGATTATTTCAAGTTCAGTTAAATGGAAACTTTCCGAGATGCTATACAATAAACTAATCAAACAAGGAAATACTTTAAAATGTACTTAACAAAGTATATATATAAGATATATATATATATATATATATGTATTTTATATATATATATATATAAATATATGTATATATATATTCAAAGATATATATATATATATATATATATATGAATACACATATTTTCTTTAGCGTTTTTTTAGTTTTTAATCAATACTCATTCCATTTGGCCCCAATTCCTAAAGATCAACCTGTTCAACAAAAAAAGCTTTTTATTTTTGTATATAATATTTTGCAGAGTTTGGGAGCCTCCGTCCAAAATTGGGCATTTTGAAGTTAAGCGAATTTGTTTGTAAAATGAAAAATCTTTATTTATTCTTGTAATTCAATTTCATCCCTTTTAAAGTAATCCCCTCCCGATAAAATACACTTATGCCAACGTTTTTTCAACCCTCGAAACAAGCAAAAAAGTCCCTTTCCGGTATAGCCATGAGCGCCTTCTTCGATTCAGCAATTATCTCTTTCAATCGACTCGAAACGCGTTCCCCGGAGTGGTTTTTGGAGTTTTTGGAATAGCCAGAAGTCACACGGAGCCAAACCAGGCGAATACGGTGGTTGCAGAATGATATGCGTCGAATATTTGGCGAAATGGTCACGAAGAACGAGTGCAGTGTGAGACGGTGCATTATCGAGATGCATTTTAGACAAATTGCTTCACGCAAACGAAGCATAATGCTCAAATAATATTCCTTATTAACAGTTTGGCAAGGTGAAAGGAATTCATAGTGCACCACACCACGAAAATCGAAAAAAAATAACTGTCATCATGACCTTCATTTTTGAATGACTTTGGCGTGCTCTTTCTCGGTCCTCGCCTTTTGCACGATATTCGCTTGATTGGTCGGTTGTTTCAGGGTCGTATGCATAAATCCAAGTCTCATCTCCCGTAATCATGCATTTGAGGTTGTCCTGATAGTCAGAAAGCATTGTTTCACACACATCAACGCGACGACTTTTTTGCAAAAAAACTGAGCGTTTTCGGTACCAAACGAAATTTGACTTTTCGTAGGCCCAATGGTCTTTAAAAATGGTTTTCACAGATCTGGATATTCCGATCTTATCAGTAAGGTCTCTAACAGTCAACCGACGATCTATGAGCACTAATTCCTTCACTTCATTGACGTGTTGGTCAACTGTTGGTGGTCGTCCCGAGCGCTCCAAGTCATCAACACGTTCTCGACCCTCTTTGAAGTCCTTGTTCCACTTAAAAACATTTTTCTGTGACATGGAACCAATGGCCTTCCGAACATCCTGAACGTTTTTGCAGCCGAAATTTAATTCCGCAATTAAATCAGACAGTGTAAAAATCGAAAAAATGCAATCTTGGTCGCTTGGTAAACACAAGCGTAATTATATTACTGAAAATGAATTTGACATGAAATTTCGTCCAGATGTTATCAACAGTCCTACCAACTCAAGAAAAAAAAACACGCCCGAAATAGTAAGATCAGCCACACAGCACTACTTTCAATATCTTAAGATATTTTTCTGATTTGTATGCAAAATATCAACGATTCATTGTAAATATGAGAGCAAGAATCTCGTTTTAAATTTCTCTTCGTACCACAAGAATAAACATAACGGTAAATCTGCATGATTTTGGCTAATAAGAGAAGTGCGAGGGCGAAAATAGTGGGGGAGCGCAAATAGTGCAATGTAATGGTTGCAATCCATGAAACGTGTCAAAATGCATTTATTTGGGTTTCTTCTGTTTCTCTTCTTTCAAAATATTTGAAATAATCTCAGTTAGTTTAGTTATTTGTTATATTTGCAATAAATATAAACATGCATGAAGAAAGTCAGATTTGTAAACGTGCTCTTACCTTTGATCGCCACTGTATAATCCAACTACGTCATCAACTAAGCACCTGCTTACTACCCATAAAAGACGATTCTCCCGTTGAAAGTACTCATTGTATTCGCTCTGGCCGTGACCTATGCCAGAAAATACAACTACGTAATGTGTTCGTGCCCGCCTTGGAAGGACCCGTTACTAGCATCACCCATGGACAATTGGCTAAGCGTGGTGAGGTCCCATATCAAGTTGGACTAGTACTGAAGGGTAGCAATGGCGTATTTTGGTGTGGTGGCTCTCTCATCTCTAAGGAGTGGGTTTTGACTGCCGCTCATTGCACGTATGAGTAAGTTTTAAATCAAAGTTGAATGTCTATAACCTAATCGTTTCTACAATCCATTCAAATAGTGCCGACGAAGTCACCGTTCAACTCGGCAGCAACAAGCGAGAAAAGCCCAAATTAACGCGCACCGTCAAAAAGAACAAGATCATCGTCCACCCTGGTTGGAATCCAAAGGATTTTAACAACGACATCTCCCTCATCAATATTCCAGCTGTGCTGTTCAGCAACGATGTCATACCTGTCAGACTACCAGGTTTGAATACCCATTTCAGGTACATTAATCAAGACACTATCATCTCTGTCTGGGGTCGCACGTCTGACAATACCAATACCTTTGTCGAAGATCTAAGGCTTGCTGAAGTTGAAACCATATCCAATGCAGAATGCAAGAAAACCTTCGCAGAACTCCGCTTCTCCGCAATCTGTGCAGCCACACCAAATGCTGCTTCCACCTGCCACGGTGACTCTGGTGGCCCACTAGTCCTCAAGTCGAGTACGGTGCAGATCGGCGTGACATCCTTCGTTTCCAGCTTGGGCTGTGAGAAAAAGCTTCCAATTGCATTCACCCGATTGACCGTCTACCTTCAATGGATTAAGGATCGCACTGGTATTCACTACTGAGCGTAGTCCTTAAAGAGTTTGAAATTTTCCTTTCACTAGAGATACACACTATTTGACTATTTAAAATTCAGTTAAAATGTAAACTTTCCGAGAGGCTCTACAATAAACTAATCAAACAAGCAAATAATTTTAAAATGTACTCAACATATTACATATTTTCGACAAAATAAACAAATACAGCATAGTTATTTTTATGGAAGTATGTTCAACTATCGCGATATTCATAAGTCTATTGTTGCTTACTATTTTTATTTTAAATTAAGCTTTAAAAATAAATACTTTTCTATATAAAATAATGACAATAAATAAAAAAATTTTAAAAAATGGTATCAATGTTGTCTCTTCTAGAACACACATAATACTTATTTTCGGTGCCTATAAATTATAGTTTTACATAAAATTAACCCAGGGTAATTCTATTGTAGTTATACAAGATATAATATAAATTAAAGTTCACAAAAATCTGTTTGGGAGCACAAGTGTCACAATGGTAAAATATGTGAAATATCACCAGCGATCACAAATCAATAGCAAGAGGGAATACGCAATTGAACCAATATCACAGGAAGCTCTATCCAGAAGCAAGATCAGAAAAGTGATCGAACAAACTATCAAATCAGAAATTAAAAGTATTCACATTTCATCTCATCTCAGCTGCGATCACCGCCGACTGGCTAATACCAATCCTCTTGGAAATGGTTAGTGAAGAGAAGCTCTTTTCGATCAAGCACGCAACACTATTTTCAATTTCTGAAGATATTTTCCTCATTTTTATGAAAGATATCAACAAATTATTGTAAATATGAGAAACTCGTTTATAATTGCTTTACGAAGGACAAGAATAAGACAAGAACAAACATAACGGTAAATCTGTTTGATTTCTTCTGATAAAAGAAGTGCGAGACCCAAAACAGTGAAAGAGCGAAAATAGTGGGTAATACTGGGAGAGCGCAAATAGACAATAATAATGGGTGCACTTCATGAAACGTGCCAAAATGCATTTATGCGGCTTATTTTTGTTTCTTTTCTTCCAAAATATATAGTTTAGTTATTTGTTATATTTGTTATATTTGTTACGAATAAAGCAATAAATATAAACATGGATGACGAAAGTCAGATTTGTAAACGTGCTCTTACCTTTGCTCGCCACTGTATAATCCAAGTACGTCATCAACTAAGCATCTCCGTACTACATATAAAAGACGGTTCTTCAATTGGAGGAACTTATACTCCTCATGACAGTCATCATGAAAGTACTCATTGTGTTCATTGTATTCGCTCTGGCCGTGGCCTGTGCCTTGGAACCAGCTCCGCCATGTGAGCAGGAACCGGAACCACGTACTATGTTCATGCCCACCTTGGAAGGACCCGTTAATAACATCACCAATGGACAAAAGGCTAAGCCTGGTCAGTTCCCATATCAAGTTGGACTAGTTATAAAGGTTGGCAATGGCTTGTATTGGTGTGGTGGCTCTCTCATCTCCAAGGAGTGGGTTTTGACTGCCGCTCATTGCATGTTTAGGTAAGTTTTAAATCAAAGTTGAATGTCTATAACCTAATCGTTTCTACAATCCATTCAAATAGTGCCGACGAAGTCACCGTTCAACTCGGCAGCAACGAGCGAAGTAAGCCCAAATTAACGCGCACCGTCAAAAAGAACAAGATCATCGTCCACCCTGGTTGGAATCAAAATGGTTATAGAAACGACATCTGCCTCATCAATATTCCAGCTGTTCCGTTCAGCAACTCTGTCAAACCTGTCAGAATACCAAGTTTGAATACCCATTTCAGGTACATCAATCAAGACACTATCGCATCCGGCTGGGGTCGCACGTCTGACAAATTGGATGACTTTGTCGAAGATCTACGGTTTGCTGAAATGGAAACCATATCCAACGCAGAATGCAAGGAAACCTTCAAAGACCTCCGTATCTCCGTAATCTGTACATCCTCACCAAATGCTGCTTCCACCTGCTACGGTGACTCTGGTGGCCCACTTGTCCTGAAGTCGAGCCAGGTGCAGATCGGTGTGACATCCTTCGTTTCCCCCGTGGGATGTGAGAAGAAGCTTCCAGCTGCATTCACCCGATTGACCAGCTACCTTCAATGGATTAAGGATCGCACTGGTATTCACTACTGAGCGTAATCCTTAAAGAGTTCGAACTTTCCTTTTCATTTGGGTTACCCACTATTTGATTATTTAAAATGCAGTTAAATGGAAACTTTCCGAGGTACTATACAATAAACTAATCAAACAAGCAAATACTTTTAAAATGTACTCTATATATATATATATATATATATATATATATAGATATTGCTTTTTTTCGCTTGGCGATGTGGCCCCAAGCTTCCTAAAGGTCCTGCAACCTGTTTAACAAAAAAAATATATTTTTTAGTATATAATAAAGGGTTTTCCAATAAGGACTTGACAACTTTTTGGCGCATCTACTCCAATCAGAGAACGTACGTCGCTTCAAACGGTCTATCGAGAAATTTAAAATCAAAGTTGTCAAGTAGCTATTGTAAAACCCTATATTTTGCAAGACTTTAGAAGCCTCCTTCCAAAATTTTGGCATTTGAAGTAAAGTTACTCAAATTATGTATATGTTTTTAGTATATACATAAAAGATGCATAAATATAGACTTATATTGTAGATTAAAACATTATTACATATATTCGAGAAAAATAAATGAATAACTAAATAATCTATTATTATAGAAGTATGTAGCAAAAGGGAATACCAGAAATAGCTCCATCCAGAAGCAAGATCAGACAAACGATCGAACAAAATATCAAATAATGTGCACATTTCTTCTCTCTTCAGCTGCAATCACCGGCAATCCTTTTGGAAATGGTAAGATCAGCCACACAGCACTACTTTCAATATCTTAAGATATTTTTCTCATTTGTATGCAAAATATCAACAGAGCAAGAAACTCGTTTTAAATTGCTCCACGAAGGACAAGAATAAGATAAGAACAAACATAACGGTAAATCTGCATGATTTTGGCTGATAAGAGAAGTGCGAGGGCGAAAATAGTGGAAGAGAAAAATAGTGCAATATATTGGGTGCAATTTATGAAACGTGCCAAAATGCATTTGTGCGGTTTTTGTTTCTTTTCTTTCAAAATATTTGAAATAATCTCAGTTAGTTTAGTTATTTGTTATACTTGTTACGAATAAAGCAATAAATATAAACATGCATGAAGAAAGTCAGATTTGTAAACGTGCTCTTACCTTTGCTCGCCACTGTATAATCCAAGTACGTCATAAACTAAGCACCTGCTTACTACCCATAAAAGACGATTCTCCCGTTGAAAGTACTCATTGTATTCGACCTGGCCGTGACCTATGCCTATGAACCAGGTCTGCCCAGCGACCAGAAAATACAACCACGTACTGTGTTCGTACCCGCCTTGGATGGACCCGGTACTAGCATCACCCATGGACAAAACGCTATACCTAATCAGTTCCCATATCAAGTTGGACTAGTATCAATGGTTCGCAACGAAATATTTTTTTGTGGGGGCGCTCTGATCTCTAAGAAGTGGGTTTTGACTGCCGCTCATTGCGTGGATACGTAAGTTTAAATTCTAAGTTGAATGTCCATAACCTAATCCTTTCTTCAATCCATTTAAATAGTGTCGACAAAGTAACCGTTCAACTCGGCAGCAACTCGCGAACTAAGTCCAAATTAACGCGCACCGTCAAAAAGAACAAGATCATCGTCCACCCTGGTTGGAATGATAATGGTTTAAAAAACGACATCGCCCTCATCAATATTCCAGCTGTGCCGTTGAGCAACTCTGTGAAGCCTGTCAGACTACCTAAACTTAATACCCATTTCAGGTACATCTATCAAACAACTATCGCCTCCGGCTGGGGTCAATCGTCTGACAAAACCCATGACATTGTCGAAGATCTACAGTTTGCTGAAATTGAAACCATATCCAACGCAGAATGCAGAGATACCTTCGGAGACTACGTCCACTTCTCCGTAATCTGTGCATCCACACCAAAGTTTGCTTCCACCTGCGACGGTGACTCTGGTGGCCCACTGGTACTGAAGTCGAACAACGAGCTGATCGGCGTGACATCCTACGGTGCCCCAGAAGGCTGTGAGAAGAAGTTTCCAGCTGTTTTCACCCGCGTGACCAGCTACCTTCAATGGATTAAGGATCGCACTGGTATTCACTACTGAGCGTAATTGTATGATAATATACTTAAGTCGACGTTTAGTTTCGAGCTCGTATAAAAATACACACTTGAGTCGACGTTTAGTTTCGAACTGGTTCTCTCGGCTGAGCGATGCTTTATTTATTGTAAAATTCTTATCTCTAACAATATCCTTATCTCTAATGCAGTCGTTAGTAAGACGACAACGTGTTTATTATTTATTACGGTCGCTTGTAAGACGATCGCTTATCCACATCTGTAACTCTTTTATCCAATCCTTTATCCTGACACAAGCGGTTATGATAAGTGATTGCAGCTGTTGTAAGATATTGAGCCGCGCGCAGACGTGCAGCGTATCATGTTCAGACGTGAGCATTCTCCGGGGGGGCTGTAAATGTGACAGCCAGAAGCTGTCTATTTTGTAGATACTTCATTCTTGCATAAACTACAAGAACTATAATGACCACAATGACTAACACTAGCGATGTGTGACCATTTGCTGTGAAAAAATGCAAGTCGCCCAGATGTACTTTGTGGCTGTCTAGATATTGAATCATTTTGTGCAGCCGTTCTAGTTCCTCTGTGTTGCTCACTGTTATAGAACCAACTGGTGTTAGCTGAAAGGTTGTTTGCTCGTTGGCTTCCTTACAAAGTGGGTTGAGTAGTTCGCTTTATATGATGAATGCACGCTCTGAGGGACCTGTAGAGTTATACCTTTCAATCTTAACGAGCATCCTTCTTCGAGGTCCACTATGCCAACTTTAGGTATTGTTACTATTTGATGACGTGAGTCACTGCATTGAACATGACCCGATGTATTTTCAAATGTTTTAAATAACCAGCGATTGTGGGATCCAAGCTCCTTCCAAAATGATTGATCCCTATATTCTGTCATTACACACGTCATTTTGGAATGAGTCTTCAATGGTGTAGTTTCACAAAAGTTTTCATCAGCATCTTTCCATGCCCAGTTTCCAATGCAAGCTCTTGTATCTTCGTTTTCCCAACGGCTTCAGATATTAAATGAAACGTATTCAAGGCGGTACTGTAAATCATATAATTCGCTGCTACTATTGGAATCATTTTTTGATTATCGCTGATAAATGGTATTGGAATAATACTAAAAACATCCGAATGCTGATTCAGGTAGAGTGGAATTTTTATCTTTATTATTATCATACCATCCTTAAACGCGCCTTGTGCTGACAGTAGCTTGTATACTGCTTGTACTTTTTGTGCAGGAGTATTTCCAGGTAATACGTGATTGAGTGGCATGGCGTCTTGTATTTTGTTGATTTCCGCCAACATTTGATTAGGTTTTATCAGCATGGGATTTAATTTTCCCTGATTTAAATCAATAAATAAATCAATTATTTTTGCTTGGATTGCTTCTGTATCGTCGACCCAATCTTTTAGTTGGTTGATGAGCAGGAAAAACTTTATTGACTCCCGGTATACCATATACTGCGTATTAATTGTGTTGATTATGCTATCCATTCGTGTGGTAATTTCCTTGAAGCCTTCGTTAATCTTCTGAGTTGTTGATTTAATTAAGTTTTCTGTTGCGTTGATCACGGAAGTCTGGTTTTCTACATAATCTTTTAAGCTCTCTTGATTCTCTCGCAGGGTCTTCATGTTGACTATTCCATATATTTGTGACGACATATCAAACCATCCGCCGGGCACATGTAGATAGTTTCACAAAACCTTTTCTTTCTCTGATGCGAGGGTTCCATTATAAGCTCGTTGTTGTCATTTATTGAATCGAACTGATGTTTGATTCTTGCTACAACCGCCACGCATTGTTGTTCAAACTCCATTAGCTTGGGACATATTTTTTCTGTTCTTTCCAAAATTACGGGTGCTTGCCTTAATACGTCAAAGTAGGCTTGTAAGTCAAAGTAAAACTAAAATTCCCACCTCGATGATACGACTTCCACTTTCCCAATTGTTGAATAATATCGTTGAATCTTTCTCCAGCTCAAATATGCGTATCTTGGAGCTATTTTGGTTGGGCGTTATAAGTGCTGTCGCCACTTGGAACATCATTAACAGGCTAAGAACAGTTGCTGTAGCCTTGTTGCTCCGCGTGTTTCTTCGTACAGTTTTCTCTACTTCGTCTTGTGTAGGCAACGGATAAATTTTATTGAGATTGCGTTTTATTCGCCATTGCTTGTTTTAATTGTGACAACTCTGACCTTGTTGTCTTGACCTTTAGTAGTTTTTACTATTCTATACCATTGGCCATTTTCCAGGATGTGTATTTTCCTGTTTTAATAACACCACCTGACCTTCTTTAAGGTTTTCTTTTTCAATCCGCCATTTAGATCTTTTTTGCAGCGATGCCAGGTAGTCCTCTTTGCATTTTTTCCAAAATTTTGCTGTCATCCGCTGCATATATCTCCATCTATCAAGAGATCCTATTTTCTCCTGCACATCTGTATGTTCAGGTGCACTAAGTGGTCTTCCCAATAGAAAATGTCCCGCTGTAAGCACATCGTCTGTCTCGTTACCATTTTCTAATGCGATCAGAGGACGTGAGTTCAGCACTGCCTCTGTGCGACATAACAGCGTCGAGAACTCTTCATATGTCCAGCTGTTGTCGCCGAGGATCCGATTCAAATGGTATTTCATGAATTTGACTCCAGCTTCCCACAATCCACCCATATGTGGACTTCCCGGGGGAATAAAGTGCCAGGTAATGCCATCCCACTCTAATACCGGTGCTAGTTTGGTATTGTTCATAATTGCAGCTTCCAATTCAATATCGAATTTTCTTGATGCTCCAACGATATACTGATACTCCTGATCAGCTGGTGTTATTTTAATTTGGCGGTACATTTTTTCGACATCTGCTGTTATTACATATTGCCACATCTTAAAATGTAAAATATGTCCCTTTGAATTTTGGGTCCTATTAACATTGCATCGTTCAGGCTACACCCATTAGTAGTTTTTGCTGAGGCGTCAAAAACACTCTTAGTTATGTAGTTAGGCTGTCTGGCCTAATAATTGGTTTACTTGGTTTACTGTTGTGTTTACTGCTACCATGTGACCGAGCTGTAGGTACTCCCTCATGAAATCCTTGTATTGGTTGAATAAACTTTTGTTATTCTTAAATTTCTTTTCCATTTGTATCAGCCTTGCTACTGCTTGCTTACGCGAGTCTCCCAATTCAAATTCGCTACGGAAGGGAATTGCCACTATAAGTCTTCCATCTGAATCAATTGTTGTTGTTTCCTGGTAATATTGTTCACAACGCAGATTTTCTTCCACTTCCTCGGGTTTTTCTTCCTCCAGTTCCCAGAAGCGCTCCAGGTCATCAAGGTTGACAGTTGTAGCCGCTGACAAAATCGTCTTTTGGGGGGCCCGGGCAATATTTCCAGAAATGATCCATCCAAGTCTTGTCTTTTGTCCCAGCGCTCCATTGATGCTTTTGACCTGACCCATCATAATAAAGGGAAACAAGTCTGCACCAATTATCAGATCAATTCTTCTGGCCTTGTTGAAGTTTGGATCGGCTAAGGAACAATTTTTCCAATCCTTATTGATGTCAATATCAATATTTTTGTTAGGAAGAGTTCTTTGTAGTTTAGGCAATACCAGAGCCACAGTTCTTGTGTTGAATTTACTTGGAGATCTTGGCCTGATTTCAAGCTTAACGCTGTGTTTCGATAGTTCAATGCCATGTGAGGATATTCCTTGAATTTCCACTGACTCCTTAGATCTTTGCAGCCCTAAAAGTTGCGCTGCTTCCTCGGAGATTATTGTGCGTTGCGATCCTCCATCCATTAGTGCACGTAGTTGCTCGAAGGTACCGCTTGCATTTTTAAAGTTGATCACTGCTGTAGCTAATAGTGTTTCATGCTCAGTATTTTGCTTGAGACAATTTCCACTTTCCCTTTTGGTGTCCTCGTGTAACAAAGTGTTATGGTTTTTGTTACATTTTTGGCATTTCCACTCTTTTTTGCATTCTATTATGTTATGAGTGCCAAAACAACGAAAACATAAATGATGCTTTTTAACAAACTCCTTACGTTTGCTCACCGAAGCTGCCTTAAATTTTTGGCATCTATCTGTATCATGTCCGTTTATTGAACAAAAACGGCATGGTCTTTGCTGATGTTTTTTTTGATCCTTTAACAACACTTTTTTGAACAGAATCTACTGCATTGTGTAGCTGGTTTAAGAAATCCCATACATCATTAAGTGATTGAATTTCTCGGTTTTTTGTTTTCACATGTTGCTCGTACTGCTGAAGAGCCTCCGTTGAAAACCGCCGAAGTAGAATTTGGGCAAAAATGACATCAGCTTGCTCGCCAATCTTTGCTTTTTCCTTTATAATATAGATACACTCAGTGGCTGTATCCAGAAAGTTGCGAATCCTCTCTTCCGAGTCGCGTTTCAGAGTTTCCAACTCCAGTAATATGTTAAGCCGGTCGGCGAAAATTTTACGATTATTTTCATACCGCTTACATATAAGTTCCCACGCCGCCTTATAATTTGCAGCTGAGCCGATCAGTAGGTGACTGACCATTGTGTTTGCATCTCCTTTGAGACATGACCTTAGGTACTTCAGCTTTATTGTGTCGCTGATATCTACTCTTTCGTGAATAATCTCCGTACATATTCCGTAGAAGTTTGGCCATTCCTTGGAGTTGCCATCAAACTGTGGTAGATCCACCTTTGGGGCATCTTGCCTTTGATATTCATCTGTGGATGGCTTTTGTAATTCTGACATTTTTCTATCGATTTTGTTTGACAGAATTTTAACCTCGACTTTCAAATCGTCGATTTCATCAGTATTAAAAGCCCACCATTCATATTTGATTTCTAGCATAGTCAGTATGCTTTGAATCGTCTCCATTCGGACATTTATACTCTCCTTTATGTCCATAAGTTCATCTTTAGTTGGATGTGCCAAATGTATTTTGGCTCTTTCCATTTCATTACGCAGTTGCTTGCCTGTCAACTCGTTCGACCATGCTGTCAATTGGGCTTACGCTGCTTTTGGTGCTCCGTTCAGAATCATTATTTTCCGTCTGCTCAACATGTTTTTTGGAAGGCCCGGCAGGTTCCTCAGCAGCATATTCACCCACATGATCATCTGACTTTACTTGAGATATCGTCATTTTGTATGCCGCCCAGTGCGCCATTGTCGAATCGAATATTTTACCATTAAAATATTCGTGATCAATAATCCCGATTTTCATCAGAGCTGAGTTGATTGTTTTGAACTCCGCTATTACGTTTTCAATCAAGTGCAGGCTTGCACCTTGATTCATCAGCTTGTGAAACTCATCCCTGAGAGACACCTGCTTCTTTAATAGCTTAATATGCTTCTCCTTTAAGATTTGCAATTGATTGAACTTTTTTTTTATTGGCACTTAATTTTCACCGTTCTGTTGTAAGCCACAGAACACGCTTGTCTTGCTTTAAGTTGCAGTTTTTTATAATTTTAAAAAATTTTTTTTCCACTGTTCTGTTGTAAGCCACAGAACACGCTGTAAAAACTCAAAGGACCAAAAAATGTATGATATTATACTTGAGTCGACGTTTAGTTTCGAGCTCGTATAAAAATACACACTTGAGTTGACGTTTAGTTTCGAACTGGCTCGCTCGGCTGAGCGATCCTTTATTTATTGTAAAATTCTTATCTCTAACAATATCCTTATCTCTAATGCAGCTGTTAGTAAGACGACAGCGTGTTTATTATTTATTACGGTCGCTTGTAAGACGATCGCTTATCCACATCTGGAACTCATTTATGCCCAAATCCTGACACAAGCGGTTAGGAGAAGTGCTTGCAGCTGTTGTAAGATATTGGGCCGCGCGCAGACGTGCAGCGTATCATGTTCGTACTTGCACAGTAATCCTTAAAGAGTTTGAACTTTTCCTTTACTCAACATATTACACATTTTCGACAAAATAAGCAAATACAGCATAGTTATATTTATGGAAGTATATTCAACTATCGCGATATTCATAAGTCTTAAAATAAATACTTTTCTATATAAAACAAAGATAAAAATTAGAAAAAAATGGTATCAATGTTGTCTCTTCTAGAACACACAAAATACTTATTTTCGGTGCCTATAAATTATAGTTTTACATTAAATTACCCCAGGGTAATTCTACTTATTGAAGATAATACATGTAAATTAAAGTTCACAAAAATCTGTTTGGGAGTACAAGTGTCACAATGGTAAAATATGTGAAATATCACCAGCGATCACGAATCGATAGCAAGAGGGAATACGCAATTGAACCAATATCACAGAAAGCTCTATCCAGAAGCAAGATCAGAAAAGCGATCGAACAAACTATCAAATCAGAAATTAAAAGTATTCACATTTCATCTCATCTCAACTGCGATCACCAGCGATTGGCAAACACCATTCTGTTTGGCAATGGAACGTGAAGAGCAGCTCTTCTCGATCAAGCACGCAACACTATTTTCAATTTCTGAAGATATTTTCCTCATTTTTATGCAAGATATCAACAAATTATTGTAAATATCAGAGTAAGAAACTCGTTTTAAATTGCTCCACGAAGGACAACAATAAGACAAGAACAAACATAACGGTAAATCTGCTTGATTCTTCTGATAAAAGAAGTGCGAGTCCGAAAATAGTGAAAGAGCGAAAATAGTGGGTAATACTGGGAGAGCGCAAATAGACAATAATACTGGGTGCACTTCATGAAACGTGCCAAAATGCATTTATGCGGTTTATTTTTGTTCTTTTCTTCCAAAATATTTGAAATAATCTCATTTAGTTATGTTATTTGTTTTATTTATTACAATAATCTCATTTAGTTATGTTATTTGTTTTATTTATTACAAATAAAGCAATAAATATAAATATGAACAACGAATCTCACATTTGTAAACGTGCTCATACCTTTGCTCGCCACTGTATAATCCAAGTACGTCATTAACTAATCCCCTCCGTACTACCTATAATAGACGATTCTCCAGTTGAAAGAACTTATACTCCTCATGAAAGTCATCATTAAAGTACTCATTGTATTCGCTCTGGCCGTGACCTATGCCTATGAACCAGGTCTGCCCAGCGCCCAAGAAATACAACTACGTAATGTGTCCGTGCCCGCCCTGGAAGGACCCGTTACTAGCATCACCCATGGACAATTGGCTAAGCCTGATCAGTTCCCGTATCAAGTTGGAATATTACTGAAGACTGGCAAGGGCTTCTTTTGGTGTGGTGGCTCTCTGATCTCTAATAAGTGGGTTTTGACTGCCGCTCATTGCACAGATGGGTAAGTTTCAAATATAAGTTGATTGTCTATAATCTAATCCTTTCTACAATCCATTCAAACAGTGGCTCTGAAGTCACCATTCAACTCGGCAGCACCAAGCGAGATAAGGCAAAAATAACGCGCACCGTCAAAAAAAACAAGATCATCGTCCACCCTGGTTGGAATCCAAAGGATTTTAACAACGACATCTCCCTCATCAAGATTCCATCTGTGTCGTTGAGCAACTCTATCAAACCTGTCAGACTACCAAGTTTGAATACCCATTTCAGGTACATCAATCAAGACACTATCATCACTGTCTGGGGTCGCACGGCTGACAATACCGATGTCTTTGTCGAAGATCTAAGGCTTGCTGAAGTTGAAACCATATCCAACGCAGAATGCCAGCAATCCTTCAAAGATCTCCGCTTCACCGCAATCTGTGCAGCCACACCAAAAGGTGCTTCCTCCTGCCACGGTGACTCTGGTGGCCCACTAGTCCTGAAGTCGAGTACGGTGCAGATCGGCGTGACATCCTTCGTTGTCAGCTTGGGCTGTGAGAAGAAGTTTCCAGTTGCATTCACCCGCGTGACAAGCTACCTTCAATGGATTAAGGATCGCACTGGTATTTACTACTGAGCGTAATCCTTAAAGAGATTGAACTTTTCCTTTCACTAGAGATACACACTATTTGACTATTTAAAATTCAGTTAAAATGTAAACTTTCCGAGAGGCTCTACAATAAACTAATCAAACAAGCAAATAATTTTAAAATGTACTCAACATATTACATATTTTCGACAAAATAAACAAATACAGCATAGTTATTTTTATGGAAGTATGTTCAACGATCGCGATATTCATAAGTCTATTGTTGCTTACTATTTTTATTTTAAATTAAGCTTTAAAAATAAATACTTTTCTATATAAAATAATGACAATAAATAAAAAAATTTTAAAAAATGGTATCAATGTTGTCTCTTCTAGAACACACATAATACTTATTTTCGGTGCCTATAAATTATAGTTTTACATAAAATTAACCCAGGGTAATTCTATTGTAGTTATACAAGATATAATATAAATTAAAGTTCACAAAAATCTGTTTGGGAGCACAAGTGTCACAATGGTAAAATATGTGAAATATCACCAGCGATCACAAATCAATAGCAAGAGGGAATACGCAATTGAACCAATATCACAGGAAGCTCTATCCAGAAGCAAGATCAGAAAAATGATCGAACAAACTATCAAATCAGAAATTAAAAGTATTCACATTTCATCTCATCTCAGCTGCGATCACCGCCGACTGGCTAATACCAATCCTCTTGGAAATGGTTAGTGAAGAGAAGCTCTTTTCGATCAAGCACGCAACACTATTTTCAATATCTTAAGATATTTTTCTCATTTATATGCAAGATATCAACAATTTATTGTAAATATCAGAGCAAGAAACTCATTTTAAATTGCTCCACGAAGGAAAAGAACAAACATAACGGTAAATCTGCTTGATTTCTTCTGATAAAAGAAGTGCGAGTCCGAAAATAGTGAAAGAGCGAAAATAGTGGGAAATACTGGGAGAGCGCAAATAGACAATAATAATGGGTGCACTAAATGAAACGTGCCAAAATGCATTTGTGCGGTTTTTGTTTCTTTTCTTTCAAAATATTTGAAATAATCTCAGTTAGTTTAGTTATATTTGTTACGAATAAAGCATTAAATATAGATATGGATGACGAAACTCAGATTTGTAAACGTGCTATTACCTTATTCGCTACTGTATATCCAAGTACGTAATCAACGAAGCACCTGCTTACTACCTATAAAAGACGATTCTCTAGTTGAAAAAACGTATACTCTTCATAGAAGTCAACATGAATGTACTCATTGTATTCATTGTATTCGCTCTGTCCGTGGCCTATGCCTCGGAACCAGATCTGCCCTGCGACCAGAAAATACAACCACGTACTGTGTTCGTGCCCACCTTGGACGGACCCGTTGCTAAAATCACCCATGGACAAAAGGCTAAGCCTGATCAGTTCCCATATCAAGTTGGACTAGTACTAAGGATTGGCAATGAAGTTTTTTGGTGTGGTGGCTCTCTCATCTCTAAGGAGTGGGTTTTGACTGCCGCTCATTGCACGGATCGGTAAGTTTCAATTCTAAGTTGAATGTCTATAACCTAATGCTTTCTACAATCCTTTCAAATAGTGCCCAAAAAGTCACCGTTCAACTCGGCAGCACAGTGCGAACTAGGCCCAGAATAACGCGCACCGTCAAAAAGGACAAGATCTTCGTCCACCCTGGTTGGGATACAAAAACATTGATACATGACATCTCCCTCATCAGAATTCCATCTGTGAGGTTCAGCAACGCCATCCGCCCTGCCAGACTACCTAACATGGCCCATCAGTCCAGCTACCCACGTCACGAGACTATCACCTCCGGCTGGGGTCGCACCTCGGACCAATCCCAGGAGATTGCCAAGGATCTACAGTTTGTTGAACTTAATACCATGACAAACGAACAATGTAAGATAAAGTACGAAGGCACCATCCATGAGTCCAACATATGTGTAGACACACCACGTGGTGCTTCCCCTTGCAACGGTGACTCTGGTGGCCCACTGGTCCTGAAGGCTGGTCCGAGGTCGAGCAAGACGCAGATCGGGCTGGTTTCCTTCGGTAAATCAGTAGGTTGTGAGACCAGGTTTCCAGCTGTTTTCACCCGCGTGACCAGCTACCTTCAATGGATTAAGTATAAGACTGGTATTCACTACTGAGCGTAATCCTTAAAGAATTCGAACTTCTTGGTTCATTAGGGTTACCCACTATTTGATTATTTCAAGTTCAGTTAAATGGAAACTTTCCGAGATGCTATACAATAAACTAATCAAACAAGGAAATACTTTAAAATGTACTTAACAAAGTATATATATAAGATATATATATATATATATATATGTATTTTATATATATATATATCAATATATGTATATATATATTCAAAGATATATATATATATATATATATATATGAATACACATATTTTCTTTAGCGTTTTTTTAGTTTTTAATCAATACTCATTCCATTTGGCCCCAATTCCTAAAGATCAACCTGTTCAACAAAAAAAGCTTTTTATTTTTGTATATAATATTTTGCAGAGTTTGGGAGCCTCCGTCCAAAATTGGGCATTTTGAAGTTAAGCGAATTTGTTTGTAAAATTAAAAATCTTTATTTATTCTTGTAATTCAATTTCATCCCTTTTAAAGTAATCCCCTCCCGATAAAATACACTTATGCCAACGTTTTTTCAACCCTCGAAACAAGCAAAAAAGTCCCTTTCCGGTATAGCCATGAGCGCCTTCTTCGATTCAGCAATTATCTCTTTCAATCGACTCGAAACGCGTTCCCCGGAGTGGTTTTTGGAGTTTTTGGAATAGCCAGAAGTCACACGGAGCCAAACCAGGCGAATACGGTGGTTGCAGAATGATATGCGTCGAATATTTGGCGAAATGGTCACGAAGAACGAGTGCAGTGTGAGACGGTGCATTATCGAGATGCATTTTAGACAAATTGCTTCACGCAAACGAAGCATAATGCTCAAATAATATTCCTTATTAACAGTTTGGCAAGGTGAAAGGAATTCATAGTGCACCACACCACGAAAATCGAAAAAAAATAACTGTCATCATGACCTTCATTTTTGAATGACTTTGGCGTGCTCTTTCTCGGTCCTCGCCTTTTGCACGATATTCGCTTGATTGGTCGGTTGTTTCAGGGTCGTATGCATAAATCCAAGTCTCATCTCCCGTAATCATGCATTTGAGGTTGTCCTGATAGTCAGAAAGCATTGTTTCACACACATCAACGCGACGACTTTTTTGCAAAAAAACTGAGCGTTTTCGGTACCAAACGAAATTTGACTTTTCGTAGGCCCAATGGTCTTTAAAAATGGTTTTCACAGATCTGGATATTCCGATCTTATCAGTAAGGTCTCTAACAGTCAACCGACGATCTATGAGCACTAATTCCTTCACTTCATTGACGTGTTGGTCAACTGTTGGTGGTCGTCCCGAGCGCTCCAAGTCATCAACACGTTCTCGACCCTCTTTGAAGTCCTTGTTCCACTTATAAACATTTTTCTGTGACATGGAACCAATGGCCTTCCGAACATCCTGAACGTTTTTGCAGCCGAAATTTAATTCCGCAATTAAATCAGACAGTGTAAAAATCGAAAAAATGCAATCTTGGTCGCTTGGTAAACACAAGCGTAATTATATTACTGAAAATGAATTTGACATGAAATTTCGTCCAGATGTTATCAACAGTCCTACCAACTCAAGAAAAAAAAACACGCCCGAAATAGTAAGATCAGCCACACAGCACTACTTTCAATATCTTAAGATATTTTTCTGATTTGTATGCAAAATATCAACGATTCATTGTAAATATGAGAGCAAGAATCTCGTTTTAAATTTCTCTTCGTACCACAAGAATAAACATAACGGTAAATCTGCATGATTTTGGCTAATAAGAGAAGTGCGAGGGCGAAAATAGTGGGGGAGCGCAAATAGTGCAATGTAATGGTTGCAATCCATGAAACGTGTCAAAATGCATTTATTTGGGTTTCTTCTGTTTCTCTTCTTTCAAAATATTTGAAATAATCTCAGTTAGTTTAGTTATTTGTTATATTTGTTATATTTGTTATATTTGTTACGAATAAAGCAATAAATATAAACATGCATGAAGAAAGTCAGATTTGTAAACGTGCTCTTACCTTTGATCGCCACTGTATAATCCAACTACGTCATCAACTAAGCACCTGCTTACTACCCATAAAAGACGATTCTCCCGTTGAAAGTACTCATTGTATTCGCTCTGGCCGTGACCTATGCCTATGAACCAGGTCTGCCCAGCGACCAGAAAATACAACTACGTAATGTGTTCGTGCCCGCCTTGGAAGGACCCGTTACTAGCATCACCCATAGACAATTGGCTAAGCGTGGTGAGGTCCCATATCAAGTTGGACTAGTACTGAAGGGTAGCAATGGCGTATTTTGGTGTGGTGGCTCTCTCATCTCTAAGGAGTGGGTTTTGACTGCCGCTCATTGCACGTATGAGTAAGTTTTAAATCAAAGTTGAATGTCTATAACCTAATCGTTTCTACAATCCATTCAAATAGTGCCGACGAAGTCACCGTTCAACTCGGCAGCAACAAGCGAGAAAAGCCCAAATTAACGCGCACCGTCAAAAAGAACAAGATCATCGTCCACCCTGGTTGGAATCCAAAGGATTTTAACAACGACATCTCCCTCATCAATATTCCAGCTGTGCTGTTCAGCAACGATGTCATACCTGTCAGACTACCAGGTTTGAATACCCATTTCAGGTACATTAATCAAGACACTATCATCTCTGTCTGGGGTCGCACGTCTGACAATACCAATACCTTTGTCGAAGATCTAAGGCTTGCTGAAGTTGAAACCATATCCAATGCAGAATGCAAGAAAACCTTCGCAGAACTCCGCTTCTCCGCAATCTGTGCAGCCACACCAAATGCTGCTTCCACCTGCCACGGTGACTCTGGTGGCCCACTAGTCCTGAAGTCGAGTACGGTGCAGATCGGCGTGACATCCTTCGTTGTCAGCTTGGGCTGTGAGAAGAAGTTTCCAGTTGCATTCACCCGCGTGACAAGCTACCTTCAATGGATTAAGGATCGCACTGGTATTTACTACTGAGCGTAATCCTTAAAGAGATTGAACTTTTCCTTTCACTAGAGATACACACTATTTGACTATTTAAAATTCAGTTAAAATGTAAACTTTCCGAGAGGCTCTACAATAAACTAATCAAACAAGCAAATAATTTTAAAATGTACTCAACATATTACATATTTTCGACAAAATAAACAAATACAGCATAGTTATTTTTATGGAAGTATGTTCAACTATCGCGATATTCATAAGTCTATTGTTGCTTACTATTTTTATTTTAAATTAAGCTTTAAAAATAAATACTTTTCTATATAAAATAATGACAATAAATAAAAAAATTTTAAAAAATGGTATCAATGTTGTCTCTTCTAGAACACACATAATACTTATTTTCGGTGCCTATAAATTATAGTTTTACATAAAATTAACCCAGGGTAATTCTATTGTAGTTATACAAGATATAATATAAATTAAAGTTCACAAAAATCTGTTTGGGAGCACAAGTGTCACAATGGTAAAATATGTGAAATATCACCAGCGATCACAAATCAATAGCAAGAGGGAATACGCAATTGAACCAATATCACAGGAAGCTCTATCCAGAAGCAAGATCAGAAAAATGATCGAACAAACTATCAAATCAGAAATTAAAAGTATTCACATTTCATCTCATCTCAGCTGCGATCACCGCCGACTGGCTAATACCAATCCTCTTGGAAATGGTTAGTGAAGAGAAGCTCTTTTCGATCAAGCACGCAACACTATTTTCAATATCTTAAGATATTTTTCTCATTTATATGCAAGATATCAACAATTTATTGTAAATATCAGAGCAAGAAACTCATTTTAAATTGCTCCACGAAGGAAAAGAACAAACATAACGGTAAATCTGCTTGATTTCTTCTGATAAAAGAAGTGCGAGTCCGAAAATAGTGAAAGAGCGAAAATAGTGGGAAATACTGGGAGAGCGCAAATAGACAATAATAATGGGTGCACTAAATGAAACGTGCCAAAATGCATTTGTGCGGTTTTTGTTTCTTTTCTTTCAAAATATTTGAAATAATCTCAGTTAGTTTAGTTATATTTGTTACGAATAAAGCATTAAATATAGATATAGATGACGAAACTCAGATTTGTAAACGTGCTATTACCTTATTCGCTACTGTATATCCAAGTACGTAATCAACGAAGCACCTGCTTACTACCTATAAAAGACGATTCTCTAGTTGAAAAAACGTATACTCTTCATAGAAGTCAACATGAATGTACTCATTGTATTCATTGTATTCGCTCTGTCCGTGGCCTATGCCTCGGAACCAGATCTGCCCTGCGACCAGAAAATACAACCACGTACTGTGTTCGTGCCCGTTTTGAATGCACCCGTTGATCGCATCACCCATGGACATGAAGCTAAAGCCGATCAGTTCCCATATCAAGTTGGACTATACCTGAAGACTGCCAATGATTCTTTTTGGTGTGGTGGCTCTCTGATCTCTAATGAGTGGGTTTTGACTGCCGCTCATTGCACGCATGAGTAAGTTTCAAATATAAGTTGAATGTCTATAATCTAATCCTTTCTACAATCTATTCAAATAGTGTCGACCAAGTCACCGTTCTACTCGGAAGCATAGTGCGCGTTACCGGCAGGGAGTGGCGCATCGTCAAAAAGGACAATATCATTATTCACTCTGGCTATGATTCTATGACTCTCCACAACGACATATCCCTCATCAGAATTCCATCTGTGAAGTTCAGCAAATCCATCAAACCTGTCAGACTACCACAAATTGCTTCCAATTACTCCACCTACAGTGATGAAGAAACTATCGCCTCTGGCTGGGGTCGCACCTCGGACCAATCCAACCAGATTGCCTTCTATTTGCAGTATGGTGAAATGAAGACCATTTCCAACGCAGAATGCCAGAAATACTTCGGAGATTTCGTTCGCCCCTCCAATATCTGTACATTAACACCAAATGCTGTTTCCATCTGCATCGGTGACTCTGGTGGCCCACTGGTCCTGAAGTCGAACAATGTACTGATCGCTGTGATATCCTTCACAGCCACGTTCGGCTGTGAGAAGCAAATGCCAGCTGGTTTTACGCGAGTGACTAGCTACCTTGACTGGATAAAGGATAATACCGGTGTCTCCTACTAAGTGGAATCCTTAAAGAGTATCAACTTCTTTAGCGATCAAAGGCAGCTCTTTCCGGATGCAGGAACAGAAAAGCGATGGAACAAACTATCGAAAAATAGTTTTTAAATAAAAGAAATGAAAAAAAAAGAAAAGATAAAAAAAAAAACAATCGTCTTTGTACACATTCATTGAAAAGCCACATAAGAGTCTGAGCCAATCTAGGGAATCCAAAGACAAAAAACAAATCCAAAATAATAAAAAATTTATTCAAGAAAAACGAATTATAATAAGATCCAAAGTGAATGATATATATTCAACGAACAGATAAAGGACACGCCCAGTTTTTATTGATATAAGGGATATGAGCTACATCTCTCATTCACCGAATGGATCAGAGACAAGATCAGAGACAAAAAGCCTACATACCGTAAAGAATATCTCCAAATCGGAGGAATCCTAGCTTTTGCAGCAAATAAATGGCACTCTCAGAGTCTGACAAATGCAAAAACAGCAGACGGTGGAATACCACCAATACCATCACTACGGCCAGAATCTTATCCACAACAATAGTTACTGGATACTACCTAGCTAGTTATCCTGACCATCTTAGACGCATCTGTCCAGTACCATCAGGGACAAGTCTGTCATCCATCTACTTCCACGCGTACAGCACTGATACTCAGGGAATGCTGATCCTTCCGAGAAACACGTAATTATCTTCATTATTATATCATTTAATTCATGATACCTCATTATCTTAAACAGTCCAAAGCAATTTTTCAAAGAATCTAAGCCCCATTTAATAAGCGTGTATCAATCTTCTGCTACTTCAGTGCGCACTCTTCAATGTGCTGAAAATAGCTTAATCGTTAACAGATAGTTTAGTCTAGTCTCTATATATATATATATATATATATATATATATATATAATAATAATAATCTGGAGAATTTAAAATTACAAAATATGTATTACAATTGCAACACATACGACATATCCACTCAAAGTAAAAACCATTCAGAACTAGTTCCTTAAGAGGAATTCCAATCTCTCCACTCCAGAAAGTAGCCTCTTAATGGTTACAGACATGCGGCGCCATATCTTTACACTTCAACCAGCTAGAAACTACTTATAATATATTATACATTATACATATATATAACATTTTATTATTTTGATAAAGGGGAAGAGTTGAAAGACGATTCCAAGCACTTGAACAGGTGTCTGTCATCATCCTTCAAGCACCTTCTACCTTCCTATAAAAGACGATTCTGGAATCGATCAATCTTATAGTCTTCATTGCAGTCAACATGAAAGTACTCATTGTATTCGCTCTGGCCGTGGCTTATGCCTCAGGATCAGTTCTGCCCCTGGATCTGGAGCTGAAACACCGTGAAGTCTCCATGCCCGTTCTGGATGGTCGCATCACCAATGGAAAAGACGCCGAAGCTGGTCAGTTCCCTTATCAGGTTGGACTATCGCTTCAAATTGGACAGGGCGCTGCCTGGTGCGGTGGTTCCTTGATCTCCAACGAATGGGTATTGACTGCCGCTCATTGCACGGATGGGTAGGTCTCAATCTCCAGTCGCTTATCCTCATAAACTAATCCTTTTCTAATTCTATTAGTGTCGACGCTGTCACCGTCTACCTGGGCAGCACAAAGCGCAATGCCCCCAAGGTGAAGTACACCGTCAACAAGAAGAATATCATCATTCACTCTCGCTGGAACTCAAGGTTGATTGCTAATGACATCTCCCTCATCAGGATCCCAGCTGTGGAGTACAGCAACTCCATCCGTCCTGTCAAACTACCATCAATTGAGTCCCACTACTCCACATACACCGATGAGGAGACTATCGCCTCCGGCTGGGGTCGCACCTCTGATGACTCGAACGATGTTGCAGCAAATCTTCAGTATGCTTACCTCACGACCATTCCAAACGCAGCCTGCAGAAAGTCCTTCCCTACCATCCGCGCCTCCAACATCTGTGTTTCCACTCCAGCTGGTAGTTCCACCTGCAACGGTGACTCTGGTGGCCCACTGGTCCTCAAGTCGAGCATGGTGCAGATCGGTCTGACATCCTTCGGTTCCAACAAGGGCTGCGAGAAGAACTATCCAGCTGCCTTCACCCGTGTGACCAGCTACCTGGACTGGATAGAGAAGCAGACTGGTGTCTCCTACTAAGTGTAATCCCAAAAGTGGTTGAACTTCTAGTTCCATTAAGGATTTACACGGTTTGTTCACCAAATGTGTATTACTCGTATGGAGGCTATCTAATAAAAAATTATGCAAGTAAATGGTGCCAAGTTGTTGTATATTTTAGAAAAGAGATACAAAAAGTAAAAGTAACAAAATTAACTTTAAAATTTCTTGGTACTTTTTTGGCTTTGGAATATTTGTCGGTTTGTTTCTTGCGTTTTTCGCATTTCGAAACAAATTATATGGATTTTGTACCTTCCTAATATAAATAAATATATGGAGAGGACATTAGACATAAGTCCTCCCACACTTAAACCCTCCTTCATATGTTAACCGAAAATGAAGATGAAGACGACGTTGACGTTTTCAAAGCGTTTTTGAAGCAAAACGCTTTCTGTTTTTAACATGTTTTTGATATCTTTATACCACCTGTTGTTATAGTTATATATATCATATAATGTATGATATATATATATATATATATAGTAGTGTTTGCACTACTTTATTCTATATACCTGAAAGTATAAAACAGCTTGAAACTCACGGACTGAATCTATCCAAACAATGTGATGAATTGTCGGAAAAACTAAAAGACAATTTTTAAAATATATTGAATAATAACCAAATTTTTTACGTTTGTGTCAATTTGATAGTTTTTCTAATGGGAGGGCAGAAGTTTTAGTCCTATATATTGTAGAACTATTAATCCTAACATCGCGGCCAAGCTCAAATTTTGCCCAGTTACCTCAGGTTAACCTCAGCGAACCTTTTCCACTTATACAAATATTTGAAATGATCGAAAAGACAATCTTACCACTGAATATTTGGAACAATACTTGATCGTTTACGTTTACAAAAGTATAAAATAATTTTAAAGTTATGTAATGCAACTGTACCCCTTATCTTACATCAGCTTGATCGCATTGCATGAAATTCGTCCTCAGATTGGTCTTCATCTTCAGCTTAGACTCCATGGTTGCATCCTTAACTTCATCGTGCGACACCCACTTGGGCAGTTGCGAAAGTGGACGGAGATAATTGTACTCTATATCAATGCGGATGGAACGGATTTCAAAGGGGACTGAACAGGTCTATAGGTCTATATCTTTGCCAAAATATGATTAAGTATGAAGTCCAGAGGTAAGTCAGTCCACAGTTGGCCAGATAGCCAATGTTATGGCATATATTAGAGACGTGTATCTATATAATTGGATTGAATAGAGACCTACACTGGGGTCTCATCAAGGAATTATCCAAAGTGCAGCCAATTGGATGTCCGAATCCAATAAAATAAAGATAAGATAGTAAGAGAAGAAATCCCTTTAAACATCAGAAAACGCTTTCTTCTGGATTTAATTGAAATTACAAATCTTGAAACTAAAATATTTTTAGAAGCAGATAATTATTCAAAGCGAAAAATATCGTAAGCCACATTATATCTTGGCATGAAATAATAGTAAGAAAAAATTAATAAAATAATGATTACGATATTAATTTTATGAAATAAATATTATATGAATACATTTTGAGACTGGGAGAATAATTCTTATAACTTGTTTCTTCATCTAAACTGACATCTGCCCCAACCAGATTTTATATACTTAATTAAAACTGATTATAACAAGTTTCCCTAATCAAAACGTTGCTTATACTGAAGTATATAAACGTAATCCTAATATTATTTATTTTAGTACTAATTTGTCATATTCGTTCCGTATACAGAAAACTTAAAAGCTAATTCTCACCTGGAAATTATGAAAAATCAGTCAAACAAAACGTTTATTACACATTTGCACACATTTTCGCAGCCATCTGAAATAAACCAAAAGTAAAAGAAAAAATGAATGAAAGAAAAGTAAAATAGACACAAAATTTATATTACTACGAACTGAATATAGAACTGGTAAAGATCGACTCCGCTAGTGAAACAGATCAATAATCTATATACTTTATGAGGTCGGAGATGCTACTTTCCGCTTGGTACAAACAATTGCAAACTTTTATAAGTTCATTTTATATAATTTTGAATGGGTTAAGGGATCAGAAGAGGATTTCTTCTCATGTGGAATAACTATGTTTAATAGACTCCAATGGCAGACTAAAAGTACAGTTGCACCGGAGAATGAACTGCTTGAAGAAGATCACTTCTATATATGTATATAGATAGGTATTTATTAGATAAGACAATCAACTTTTTTAAATAAGTGACTTGATAGCATACAGAATATTCAAAAGATAATCCCAAGACCCTAACCCTTACCCTTTTCCATACTACCCTTTTTCCTAAATCGCTTATTTATATCATGCATTTTCATATAAATATATATAAAATATATATATATATAAATATATAAAAAAATAGGTAATCATCTAGAGAAAAGTGAATCTTATATTTTAAAATTAAGCAAAATGCAGTTTAAGCCACAGAGACAGGATGCACCTACTCGTGTTTCACCTTATCACATTTCTTTGTTAATTAAGTACTAAGCAAATAGTTATATTGCTTATTAAATAAACACTTCTCGAAATTAAAATAAATGTAATAATCAGAGACATGCGCCGTCATATCTTTACACTTTAACTTACTAGAAACTACTTATAATGTGTATATATATTATACATTTTTTTATAATATATTGATAACGGGAAGAGTTGAAAGACGATTCCAAGCACTTGAACAGGTGTCTGTCATCATCCTTCAAGCACTATCTACCTTCCTATAAAAGACGATTCTGGAATCGATCAATCTTATAGTCTTCATTGCAGTCAACATGAAAGTACTCATTGTATTCGCTCTGGCCGTGGCTTATGCCTCAGGATCAGTTCTGCCCCTGGATCTGGAGCTGAAACACCGTGAAGTCTCCATGCCCGTTCTGGATGGTCGCATCACCAATGGAAAAGACGCCGAAGCTGGTCAGTTCCCTTATCAGGTTGGACTATCGCTTCAAATTGGACAGGGCGCTGCCTGGTGCGGTGGTTCCTTGATCTCCAACGAATGGGTATTGACTGCCGCTCATTGCACGGATGGGTAGGTCTCAATCTCCAGTCGCTTATCCTCATAAACTAATCCTTTTCTAATTCTATTAGTGTCGACGCTGTCACCGTCTACCTGGGCAGCACAAAGCGCAATGCCCCCAAGGTGAAGCACACCGTCAACAAGAGCAATATCATTATCCACTCCCGCTGGAACTCAAAGCTGGTTGCTAATGACATCTCCCTTATCAGGATCCCAGCTGTGGAGTACAGCAACTCCATTCGTCCTGTCAAACTACCATCAATTGAGTCCCACTACTCCACATACACCGATGAGGAGACTATCGCCTCCGGCTGGGGTCGCACCTCTGATGACTCGAACGATGTTGCAGCAAATCTTCAGTATGCTTACCTCACGACCATTCCAAACGCAGCCTGCAGAAAGTCCTTCCCTACCGTTCGCGCCTCCAACATCTGTGTTTCCACTCCAGCTGGTAGTTCCACCTGCAACGGTGACTCTGGTGGCCCACTGGTCCTCAAGTCGAGCATGGTGCAGATCGGTCTGACATCCTTCGGTTCCAACAAGGGCTGCGAGAAGAACTACCCAGCTGCCTTCACCCGTGTGACCAGCTACCTTGACTGGATTAAGAAGCAGACTGGTGTCTCCTACTAAGCGTAGTCCCAAAAGTGCATCATCTTCAGATCTATTAAGCAGTTCCAAGATTGGTTCACTTAAATTGTAGTACTCGCACAATGGAGAATTGCCAAGAGACTATCAAATAAACAATTATGCAAGCAAATTACATCAAACTGTTTTTTCACTTAGAGTAGGACATGTGTATTAATCGAGAATCGATATACTATATAGGGCTAAGGAGGAAATATGAATTCGACTCAAAGAAATGAAACATCGGATAATTTGACATTTATATTTTTTGATAATTGTTTTGCTTTGGATTTTTTATTTTTTTTGTTGTTTTGATTTGTTGTTTAGGTTTGTTGCATGTGTCTCACATTGAAACATATATATATATTTTTGTTGCTTTTTTATATCATAATTTGACTTTAAAGTTTAGTTTTTATATAGGCTTTATCGGTTTTAGAATATATATATATATCAATTTTTTTTGATTTTCGTTTTTGTTTTTGTTTTTGTTTTTTTTTGTTTCATCAATAAACATTTGGAATGCATTATATAATATTTATAAATTTAACAATATACATAGATTTGATTTGATTTGATTTGCGTTTTAGTGGCATTTATGTTTTAGTTATTTATTAACTTTATCATTAAAAATTGGAGAGACTTATGCACATTTAACATTATCATATTTAAATACACAAACGTAGTCATATAGAATAAAAAATTACTTTTTTAATGGTCTTGTATCAGAATTTAGTTAATATATAACTCTTTTGATTTTGATTTTGATTTTCTATATATTTTCGTTTGTTTGTTTGTTTGTTTGTTTTTAGGTATTTGTTATTCATATAGACATCGCATAAAAATAACAATTATAAAAAAAAAATTTATATAAGATATATTTTTTTGTATATTTGTTAATTTATCTCTCGACCTATCTGTCTATCTGTGTTATAGTTCCTATGTGAACGCAGGCAATGCTTTTTTGTATATATATTATATAGGATTTCTTGTACGGTTATGTGTAGTTTATAAAGGTTTCTCAATCTTCTACTTTTTACAATTTTCGGCATATGGTAACGATGAGAAACACAATATAATCATTGTAAATCCTTTATTTTCTGTGGGCTTATATAGTCTGCTCCAATCGGTTCGGACCTCGGGACCTATATAACTGGAGCGTGTGTTAATATGTGTGTGTATGTGTGTCAGTATTGGTGTGTGTTTATGTGTGTCGATGAGTGTGTGATTGTGATTGTGGGTGGTGTGTGCTTCCGTCTAATCAAAAGTACATACGAAACAGCACAAAACTAGCAAATGTGATTATAATACAAAAGCAAACGAACAAATAAGTACACGAGCGAGTGGCGGTGGTGTTCCAAGCAGATGCAATGCGGTTGCCCTGTTGCGGTTGCGGTTGCAGTTCTAGCTGTTGTTCTTCTTCATGATGTGATGTTGTTGTTCTTGTGTGTTGTGTTTGTTGTTGTTGTGTTTGTTGTTGTTGTGTCTGTTGTTGTTGTTGTTGTTGTTGTTGTTGTTCTTGCTGCTGTAGTTCTTGCTGCTGTAGTTCTTGCTGCTCTAGTTCTTGCTGCTCTAGAAGGTCTTGCCGCAGTTGTTGCTGCTGCTCTTCATATAACTGCCGAACTGCTTCCAACAGCCAAGTACTGTTATCCACATTGCCTAAGCCGTCGCACACAGGGCCGGTGTTATTAATCAACACCAGCAAACCCTTGACTGCCCTCAATGGCCTTGATCAGTTTGTCCTTCAACTGCAGATAGCCCTCATAGGGTGGCAGGTCCAATCGATTAAAGCTACAAATTAAAAACAAATTCGTAGAATAGTTGCAAATGTGTGTCCAATATGAGATGAAATCTTACCAGGTATGCGCACGAGGAAAGTTGTTGGGTGTACCCCACTTTTCAATCGTGAACATTTGTGGACCATTGGAGCCGTAGAGCTCCTTGAAACCATTCATGGGCACACGCGATGTACCTGTAACAAATTGTAACAGGCGGGAACGCATCTCATTGGAGAATGATAGAACGGCACGCCAGAACCATTGGATAATAATGTGATTCATGTGATAATCGCCCTTATACAGCGTATTCTCACGCCAATCTTTTACATCAATGTTCTGTATGCCGCACATGAGTAGCTCCAATTCGTGCTCATCAAAGATTTTGATCAAGTTTAATGGTATTATGGAACCAAAACCATCCAAGAAGGCCGACATCTGATCCTTAACGCGGGCCACAAAGCGCCACTCGATGACAAGTCTGCCAAGCAAATGATAAAAAATAAAAATGGTATATGATACGGATATATGATTTGACAACTCACTTGATGTATTCATCTTTGTTTTCATTGGTTACTTCAATGTTTGCACCGCCAGGCTTGAGTTCATGCTGACTCTTTTGTCCAAAGACATCCTCATCTAGACAGAATGTTAGTTCTAAAATGCGCGGGTCGTTCTCCTTGATCCACATTAGCGAGTTATAGTACTCTGTATCTACTGACTCCATGTCCTTCAAATCAATGGGCTTTTGAAGCATCATTTTATAGAAGGGACGTATAAAGAAGGCATCCAACAGCTTGCCATGATAAACGGCCATGCCCGCTATGCGACCAATGAATCTGTAACCGGATCAAATATTATATTATAGAATCCATGAAGAAATATCCTGGGGACTTACTTGAAATAACTTAAATGCTCCTCGTTGCACAGACCGCTGCCGTTGTTGATTTGCAGTGTATAGTTATCCATAGCTGAGTACTCAAAGAGTCCATAGTAGGGGTTAAACATTTCTTTGGATAGTAAATAGAACCACTCCCTGGCAAGTCCACCATAATCTTAAATAAAAAAAGGAAAAGTAAATCATTAAAATTATAATATAAAATATATATTATATGTATAGCTTACCTAAGCCTGTCTCTCCTTCGAATTCTACCCATAATTTAGTCTTTAGTAAATCGGTCTTGGTCACCGAGCTAATAATTCTATACGAGTCCTCCAATATTGACGTACGGCGAATACGTATTTCAAATTTATTTGGTACATTTGTCTGTCAATAGTAATAGATCAGAAATAAGTTAAGATCGTATGGAAATAGAAGAGTTTTGGTAATACTTACAGGCTTTCTAATATGACTTTTGAAATATTCATATTTCTGTTTGTAATCTCGCGAATAGGGCACCGCTTGGCCGGCGATATTTGGATTCGACAAGCGCGGATCCTCCCACTGGGTGGTACGTGTATCTGCATGGAAAGAAGGAATAAATGAATCTATAAACTGGGTGGGATCTATTTTAGTTGTTGTGTACTTACTGTGATCTATGTAGAAGACACGACCATCAGTATGAACACGTTCCTCCCAACCCTCGGGCAGCGGTCCCAAATCGTCTTCGAGTCGACGTGTTTGATTTGGCATGGGACTGGCACGTCCATTGCGCGGATCAATCCAAGTAGTACGTCGTGCTTCATGATCAATAAAGAAGGTGCGACCATTGGGTGCCACTTGCATGGACCAGCGCGGTGGTAGCGCTTCCTCTTCATTTGCTGCGGTCTGAAAATTAAAATATGAGATCTAATCTTTAGTAAGCCTGCAATCATAGATCTTTTAACAAGTAGAAAGTTCTCTCTTCTCTGTAGGGCACATGCATTATAATACTTCTTTTACGAGTATCATATATCATTATTTGTGTGCGTGTCTTTTCTTTTTTCTTAATTATTTGTATTTTTTTTTCGTTAACTTTTGAATATGAAATATGAAACTTTACTTGATCCGTGGGCACAGCCGCGTTGTCTTCTTCGGAGTTGCGTCGTGTGGACGGAGCTGAGATCTCTGAGGGATTGTGGCTGTCTGTGTGATCGGTGTCTTCACTCTAATTTGATATGGATGCATATACATTTTTTTTTTTTTGTTGGTTTTTTTTTGTTGCATATAAATGGAGTTTTTTATTTATATCAGTTGGAAGAAACAGAAAAGAAATGATTCCGAAATTATAATTAATTTAGAAAATTACAATGGCTTAACAAATGCAAAGGAAAATTGAGAAGAAAACACACTTAAAAACAAAACAATAAGCACAACAGAAAAATAAATGTGCAAAAGCAGACCACAAAATATTCCATTCAAATACGAGTACAGGAAATGAAAATATAATATTAAAATGTGAGATGAGTTCAATGTTTTGTGTGTGTGTAAATTATACGATAAGTTGAATAAAAATATATATATGTACACATTAAACCACAACAAAATATTTATATACTAACTACAATATATAATTGATCTACACTATATATAAACTGTGAACAAATAGAGTTGCCTGCAACTTTGCTGTCTAAAATAAATGTTTTGAATGCCTTTGTAAGGTCTTTGTAAGGCCTTGGGGAAAGGGCGAGGAGAGAGGTTGGATTGGGATTGGGAATGGGATTGGGATTGGGATTGGGATTGGGATTGGGATTGGGATTTTGATGCTGCTTACCCCTTCCGCAACACGGGTGACTATTAAGCCCATCCAAAAAATTGGAGACAATTTGGATGTGAGTGTTTATATGCAGTTAATCAAGAAATGACGATCACAGAATGTTGATTATTCAATTAGACGAGAAATTTTGATCTAAAGAATATGCAATACTTTTGAATTGTGTTTTTCTACCATTTTGGAGGATGAGTTGAATCGATCACGTTTTGGTATGGGCTAAATAGTACGCGTTTGGTATAACGGAACGGTGTTTTTGTTTTCGGTTTGCATCAAATATCACGGAAATTTGGTATTGACAGCAAAAGCAACAACAACAATTCGTAGATTTCTATTTTAACTCAATGTTTTACGTCGCTGACAACTTTCCCAATGACGAACAGAAGACGAAAAAAAAAACAACACAACGATTAAATACAGTAGCTTATAGTACACACATATATATATACAACATATACAACAGTGAGAAGTGTATAAGTGTGTGCAGAGGTGTATCATGTGTATGTGTCTCATATGCTAACCAATTCACTAAGCCCCTGTGGATGCAGCAGCCGCAGCTGCAACCGGTCTCGTCTCTGCTGCTGCCTGAAGTCCAGTTGCTGTCGTCGTCCCAAACTGTTGCTGTCGTTGTAGGTACGGCGATTCAATAGATTTGAAATTGTCATAGGATTGAAGGGTTCGTCAGGTGCCAGGCGTACCGGGCGCAAATCATTTTGCAAACTTGTGTCTGAGATCTGAGGTTGTATACCAGTGCTGGGATGTCGCAGGGAATTGTAAACAAAACTGAATTTGTAAGAATTAAAAGTTTTTTTTTGTTGAGTTAGGATGACATAGAGCCACATCCGCTGACCCACTGAGCGTCTCCCAAGGAGAACGTGTAAGTAACTCAGCTGGTAGTGGTAACAACATTTCAAATGAAGACTAAGGATGTGGACAAACACAAACACAGGGTATTCAAGGATCAGAACTGTAAGATTCACATTGGATTCTGGATACTTGGGGGTGGAGAATGTGAGTTCATATATTTTACATATACGAGTATATTAACCTGGCATGGTCCATCATTTGACCTGGGTCTACATCATCATGGCCACTTAAATTACCGCTATTGTCGTTGCTGTAACCCGGTGGTGTATTGGTGGTGTTGTTGTTGTTGTTGTTGTTAGCTGATGCTTGTGACTGAGAGCGTGAGATTATTGTTGGTGTTGCTGGTGTAGCACTTGTCATTGTTGGCCTTGTCGTGTTATTATTGTCCTCTACATTAGTTCGACTGTTGGCATCCTAAGTATGTATATGTATATATATATATATATATATATATATATATATGGCGTGAATATGTATGCATATATGGTAGATCAGCAGCAAAAGAAATGATATTGTAATATGATGGAAATAATGCCGGGAAGATGATGATAATATGCCACACTATTGGCCAATAACTATGCTGGAATTCAGTTAACTAACTAGGCCAAGGATTAAATTCATTAAATCTGGTTAAAATTATAATTATAAATATAAATATAAATATAAATATAAATATAAATATAAATATATAAATATAAATATAAATATAAATATAAATATAAATATAAATATAAATATAAATATAAATATAAATATAAATATAAATATAAATATAAATATAAATATAAATATATAAATATAAATATAAATATAAATATAAATATAAATATAAATATAAATATAAATATAAATATAAATATAAATATAAATATAAATATAAATATAAATATAAATATAAATATAAATATAAATATAAATATAAATATAAATATAAATATAAATATAAATATAAATATAAATATAAATATAAATATAAATATAAATATAAATATAAATATAAATATAAATATAAATATAAATATAAATATAAATATAAATATAAATATAAATATAAATATAAATATAAATATAAATATATAAATATATAAATATAAATATAAATATAAATATAAATATAAATGTATAAATCTGTTACTTATTTTAAACCAGAAATCAAGAAAATATATCTCTGGTATTCGAGTTGGAAGCAATAACTGGAATTAATCTATGTATCTATCTATCCAAGGTAACAGCTCTAGCTGGAGTCTTGAGGAGCCAACTGAAGATTGGGAGAGATGGTAAAAAACTGTTTTGCATTACAAACATGCGCCTCAGGTACAGATTGCTGTCGAGTATATCACAAGTTTGAGCATTGTTGGACATTCGGAATGGATGTTCCGTTTCAGTATTCACGGGCAGCACATCTTGATTAGCTTCATCCTCATCGTTGTCATCCACAGCTTCGGCATGTACCGCGCCGCAATGATAGCAATTGCTTTGATTATTATCAGTGTCGCTTGTCTTCTGCTCCTCATCGCTGCTGCTGTCGTCGCTATCAACGCTACACTCCTCGCCGGTGGCCATGAGGATTGGCTCTGACGGTTGGTTTTTCGAACGCTGATTTAGTTGTTTCGAGTATTTAGACATGGCCCACGACGTGTGTGTGTGTGTGTAGTTATTGCAGTGGGTGTGCGAGGTGTTGTGTGTGAGTATATATATAGATGGGTGTGTGTGTGTGTTTCAGGCATATGAGCGTATTATTTGTTAGATAGTTAAGAGTATAGATTTCATGCATAACAACCAAGTCAATTGTTCACCACACATGCAGCACAATAGTTAAAAAAAATAATAATTATAGTTTTGGGAAGTATTTGTTGTTTGCGTTTGTTAATCAAATAAAAGTAAAGGATTGGAAATGCATCTCGGTTTGGGTCGCTCCAACTTACCGCTCCTCCACGTCCCGACTCTGTTTCATCCACACTAATATGGAAACGTCTTTGGAAATCTGAGGCCAGCTGGTCAACATTTTGGCTGTTGTTGCTAGTCAAGCTGCAAAAAAATATATTGAGAGAATTTAAAAAAAAAAATTGGATTTATATTTATTTTAGAGGAGCTTCATAAAACTTATATCCACAGAAGTTGTCCATAGAAACCTTTCTCTCCCTTTCTAACTGTCTCTCTCTTTTTCTCATGTGTGCAAAATTTCCGCGCATATGCTTTGTCCTGCTCTAATTGATGGACTCTTTCACTCACACAGGATGTGCCTTGCAACTAGTCGAAGAAACAACAAACACAACCATTTCCTGCAGGTTGGCATAAGATGGATTAAGGTCGTCCTCAATTCAAGGTTTCACGTGCTGACAGGAATACTATTCATTGCCTGATTACAAGCTGCTACGAACAACCCACCATAAAGGACTCATGATATCCATTTTCTCCATGTTTAGTTGCCGCTAAGTTAACGCTTTGAGCGTCTGTACGATCCAAGAACAAAAGCGCTACTAGCTCCTGCAGTCATCCGCGGTTTTAAAACGGCGTCCTGCAACAGGTATTTAGCAGGTATATATACATATATATACATATATATATACAAGTATATATAAACCTTTCAAACAACATGTTGATATTTGCTTTCCATTAGCTGTCAAAGGCTGCCCGTGCGAGCTTTGATTCACTTATCTACCAAAACAGCTATTCGATAATTGAATTTACTGCATAGCTGCACAGAGGAGCACGACGCTGCTGGGTCCTTTTTGTGAAGGATATATAATAAATGCATTCTACGGTGGGGTACGCAGACTCCCAGGCGAACTCAACGCTAGCTACTGCTTAGTCTGACCTAATTATGCAGTCTCCCTATACAAATTGATCAATCTCAGAACTGTATTTATAAATAAGAGTTTTCCTAGTATAAGTCAAGTCTATGTGTAATCAAAGGAGTCTATTTCCCAGCTGATTACTGGCTGTTGCCAAGTCGTGCACACAGCATTCCCTCTCTTTCTCTCACTCGTGTCTCCCTTTTTCCATGTCTGTGTTGTGTTTTGACCAAACTTTTAAGTGCACTTTCAGTTGGGTTTTAGGAAGTTTGCCAATGTGGTTTTATATATATTGGAAATGTGAAAGCACTTTACTCACATGGTTGGCCTCTCCCACTGCGTTGTACGCGCCGTATGATTAACATAGTACGTTCGTCCATTTGCATCCTGTCGCTCCTCCCAGCCGGCGGGCAAGGCATCGTGACCGCCGCTGCCCATAAACGGATGCTAACCAAAGGACAAAAGCCAATTAAGGTACAGGAAAATTTAGTTAGTGAATAGATTCATATTGATGGTAAGCTAGCTCATAGCTCATAGTACACATCCATACCGGCTGTGAGGATAGTTCGCCCGTGTTTGTGGCCTCCACATGCTCCCATTCGCCGTCGCTGTTGTTGCTCGACGGTTCGCTCTGTTCGCGTGTCTCGCGTATAAAAGCATGATATATCTCCAGCGTACCCTTGATGCGTGATTTGGCACTATATTTTTGTATATAAATATATATATACGCGATATATATATATATATATAGTTTATATATATAGGAAAAACGAAAGTTGGTTGAATTTTTAATGCATAAAAACCGCCGAAGGATGACAAACAACAACAACAAATACCACCACCAGCACTAAGCACTAGTCAAGCGCACACACGCACCAGCACACAGACACACACACACTATTACACACACCCCTATATATACAAAACTATAAGAATCACAAACAAGTACACAAAGCGTTTACTAAAAAACTAAACTAAAAAGCGAATTAAATGAACAAATTTGAAAGAAAAAAAAATAGAAATGAACAAAACAAACAAACAAAATGAATTCGAAAAGTGTCGAATATAGTGCAAAGTTGAAGATGTTAGAAGATGTTTATTAGAGAAGCAGCAATACGTTAGACAAGACAGAGTACAAATCATACGGTTAATTGTGTTAGGTGTTAAACTAATTTGTTATAGTTGTGTGTCTGTGTTTGTTTCTTGTTTCAACTAATTTACAAATTGAATTAAAATTTTAAGTTGGTTTTTGTATTACTTTGAAAGGTTTCTATATAGATTTTTGTTTTTGTTTTTATAGAAGTCTAAATGAACTGAAATTAAATAAAGGAAATCAAACTGCAACTCATATAAACATACCCTACTGACCTGCGCGGACGCAGCGTATAACTTTGGGAACCAATCGTGCGTCCCTCCTGCTCCGTGGGCAGATTGACCAGTGTTAGCTCCACCATTCCCAGAAAATCATCGCGTGTTAAGCGATTCTCGTCAAATACTTGAAACACAAGCTTATGCTCAGACGGCTTAACCTAAGGTCAACAATTGGATTAGTAAGTTAGTCGATTGGATAAATGGATACTCATTAAGTATTTAAACAGAAAATGTGTTACTTACTCTGAATATGAACTCCTCATTCCAGGATGGATTCAGTGTCTGTTGAAATTCAAGAATTAATATGAAATTCGAAATATCAACAAAACACCCACAGCTAACGTGTACGTGTACTATATATATATATATATGTATATATTAACTAACAACAATCGTTTCCCAGACCAATTAAAATAATAACTCACTCGACTGTGTATTTCCCCTTTAGCGACAACATTTGAACCATGACTAATAGGCGACATTATATTCCTGTCCTCAAGACAATCACATTTTCACAATATGTGTAATAATGTAAATGTTGTGGCAAGAAAACTAATGTTAATAACTTAAGTGCATGGCAACTATCGAGCTTCAGATAAGATAAACACTAAATCCTTCCCACTCCCCTTTCTCTTAATAATCCTTCGCCACGTTTATAATTACCTTTTTTTTAGTTTTGGTTAAAACCGAGTCAATATTTATATCACCGTTGATTGTGTTCAAATCGATTCGGACATATGGATCACTGTGAAATAATTACATTGTATTATTAATAAGATATCAGACTGCGTTGAGTACAGTTGCATTTGCACATACCTTGCGCCAAAAATATCCTTTTTAGCCAAGGATTTGCCGCTGAGCACAACAATGCGCAGATGGCACGAATCCCCCGTGTCGTTCTGAAAAGAAAACAAGAGCAAAATTATACACAAATTACAAACAGAAAAGAGTCTGATTAATTTCAATGCAAAAAGATGTCAAAGCCCAACAAGCAAAAGCCACTAGCAGAAGGAAGGAAGGAAGGAAAATTTCCACGAAATCTCCCAGCATCAACGCACACTAAGACGACATTTATTGCTCGTCTCTGTGTACTTATATATATATATATATATATACATATATATAAGACCAGATTTATATATGTATATATGGTAAGCCAGAGAGCAGAGCAAAGCATAGAATGCTGCTGGGCATAAGCGTCGTATGCTTAATGCCACTGATTACGCATACGCAACGTCGTTCAAACTGGCAGTGACTAATTTATGCATTTTAATGCTAAAATATAAGATGTTTTCTGTGTATGTCTGTGTGTGTGTCTGTGTGTAAGTGTGTGTTGTGGCTTACAATTGCCAGTGCTGCTAAGTGGCGCCATAGTATTATTTGATGGCCTTGACCCAAGCGAGATGAAACCAACAAAGAGGACTCCTTCATAGGGTGAAGCACTTTACTATTTCATTTCCAGCCCCAAATAGAAATTCTACAATTCGTATATATGTCATCAAATAACTTTCCAAGAACTTTACAACAAATGTGTAAATATGTAAATCTTGTAACTATACGACGTTTCCTTAAAGTTGGTTAAAACTTTTTCTTTAATATTCGATTTGCCGTCGTCTCGTGGCGGGTGACGTAATGCACATAAAAGAAGAAGAAAAAACAACAAAAAAAATTATCTACAATCTTACAAAGGGTCTAACTCAAATTTCAGCTAATTGTATAGACTGAAGCCATTGGGCCAAAATGTGTAAACAACTTATAACAGAAAGCCAACACAAGGGTCGCCGAGAGCAACCAGTAAAAGCGCAATCAGAGTGTTGATTGTGTGTGTGTGTGGCTGTGTGTGTTTGTGTGTGTGAGTAAATGATAGGATATATTGTATCAGACCTGGGCTCAGAAAAACAACGCTTTACTGCTTCAATTTTCCTACAAAGTTATTAAGTTTCTGTTGCTTTTAATAACTGGCATTAAGAGTACATTGAAATCGAAACAGGCAATTGAATGTCGACTAAAAGATACGCTTTAATGATACCATATCTGTCGAAATGTCAAGCAGTGCAATAAATATGCTTTAAATGCTTGCACTGCTTACAAGCAGTTCATTTGCATTGCTGCTTCCCTTCTCTTTAGACTATAGATTGTCTCGTTAATAAAAATTATGTGTTTGTTATCTGATTTCGCATAATGTATTTTACAGCTGTTACTCTCTTGGGTCCAATAGAATCAGCCCTTACAGGAGGTTTCACTGTATCGCGATGAAAAGTAATTTATAGCTAAAATAAAGGCTTAATTTGTCACAATTGTGATCAGAACTGCCAGATAGGGGATTAAATATTGAAAGCTGTCTATAGAACATTGTAACTCTATCATCTCTGAATCTTTTGTCTCTCTTAGATATAGATAGAAATTATGAATCGGATTGCCAGCTCAACTTTAGAGGCATTTCAAGCAGTGTAGGGTATACCACAACATAGTTTAAAGCATTATATTATCATAGTTAACACTTTCACTTATTTTAGAACATGTTACAGCCCTCTTCTATATATACATATATATATTTTTAAATATATATATATATATATATAATTGCATGCTGTAATATTGTAAATGATGTAATAAATCAATTGTTGATAAGATTGAAGCGAGATAATTCAATTGTTGCTTCTAAAAACAAAACAAGTTCCCAACACTTTATAAACACACCACTACTTGTAGTTGCCTTCAAATTGTTTATATATATCTATATATATAATTGTACATGAATAATATATATGAATTGTTCGGCATGTGGCTCGGAATTGGTAAATGCAAATTTTCATTTTTCATTCTATGGCGCAATATCCATGAACTTGTCATATTGATTTTTACCCATCTTGGAATGCATGTGGCTTTTCTCACAGGTCCCAAACTGTCGACTTGTGCAACAACCGAGGGTATTTAATCACTTTATCCACACAGCACAGTCGTACATATGTCTATATATATATATATATATATACCAATATAGACTATAGACACATAACGCACGTAGCTACTTTAATTACAGGTTATTATCAAGCAGCTGGTCAGTTCAAATGTCAATGACGGTGTCCACGTCCACGTCAACCCAACAACATTACGAACACAATATTGGGGCCAAAGGTAACGGTAGTATGCATCAGCTGGTTGGGAGCCCAAAAACCCGTTAATACTCGTACAAGTCAATCGGTCAAACGGTCAATCAATCAACATAAAGCCAATATACCATTGGATTAAGAATACATATCCATTCCCCAATGCGTCTGTCTGTCTGTCTGACTGTCTGCACTGACACTAAGCTCCACTGTAGCTACGTTAAATTCAATTAAATCTCTTGCGTTCACTTACTGTCCCACTATTCCACTGAGACGAGAGACTAGAGACTTGGATAAGAAACGAATTTGAAATCTATTTTCAAAATTAAACGTATAAGAATGCTGCAGTCGAGTGTACCCCACTACGAGAACCCCTTAACCCAGTTGGGAAATGCCCTCACTGACACTCTTACTGCACATGCATGTATGTGTCTGTGTGTACACACACTGTAAAAGAGTCTCTCTGCTTGCGCTTGTACGAATTCTGCTGCGACGCCGCTGGCAGCAGCGCAGCGCAGCGCAGCGCAGCGCAGCATTATGTTAAATTGGAACTTGTAACTTCTGTGTTTATTATCCGATTAATATAAAATTTACAGCATACATTAATTAATAACGGAGTAAGCTACAGAAGTTTTGAAATGGGAAGATATCGGTTGAAAAATAGACCTAAGAATAAGTTCTGATAGATTTCTAGATGAGCGGAAGGAACTGAAAGCATTCCAGAGCCAACATATCGTGATATATCTAGCTCTTATAGCTTCTGAGATCGCTACTTCGAATCAACTATTGATGCTGGTCAATAATATATATACTTTAAGGTGCCAGAGATGCTTTCTTTTGCTTGTTACATAAATTTGGAAACTAAGATTAAGATTTCAGCAAATTCAACTGGTGCCAGAAATAAACTATATATGATACAACAAAGCTGATAATCCATAGCTATAGTTACTTGATATTGTAGTAAAGTCTACCGATATACACGATAGATTTGATTATATTGATACATTTTATGATTATAGATGACTTCTTCAATACAACGTACAATTCGTGTTTGAGCTTTAACTATCGAAGGGATATACTATACAAACTAGTACGCCTATCAAATTGCGATAATCATATACTATACCGATCCATTATCAAGAGGGCGTGATAGTTGCCACTTTGAGTAGACTTTTAGCATGTGAAATACATGTGATGAAGTCAGTCAACCGTCAACAGTATTATTTGATTTATTTTCCCTTTTTTTCTTTCCAAATTCTATATTTTTTGTATATGTGTAGGAACAATCGTTATGGCAGCTGATAACATAAAGGTGACTTCCAGTTAAATTTTAAAGTCAAGTCTGATTTTATCTTTAGGTCAAAGCAAACGACTTATCATCATGACTGATAATACCAGTACGTGTGTATAGATTGTAAGAGTATGTGTGGGGTGTAAAAAAAGCATAAATATGATAAATAAGCTAAGTAACAGAACATTAACTAAATCGATTATCATTATCATTTTTTCTTTTGCTTCGTTTCCCCCAAATATCACGACTCAAGAGATTCATTAAACAAATTGAGCTGTCTTTGCATGTGATGAGCTCCATTGAGTGTCCTCTTTGATGGATTAACAAATCGACCCATCCATTTCCTTCTAGTAGGGGAGTCTCGACAAACAATCAATTCATGTTCTAGACTGCAGCTTGACTAGGAAATACCCTGCAGACAGGTCTGAAGTATGGAGGGGAAGAGGAAAGGAGGAAGGAAAGAGGCAGACATAAGATCAGGTGGTCACCCTTGGGAGCTGTAGAGCATATACTGCACATATATATTGAGTATAGTATATAGATTGATTGAGATCTTCTAAAACCGTCACTCTCAAGAATTTGCATTTTGTCCCCTGTAATCCGGAGTGACCGCAGTTTCGTTAATCCGGATCGCATGTTATATGGTGCAATGATCAATAATTTACTGAAGTTAAACACGTGCAGGCACGCTATATTCACTTACACGCCATATACGATATTCGTTTGTCAAAGTCTGGCGCCTATAGTATGTCTAGTTAAGCTTTATGTCATACTTTCTACAATATTGACATTACACTATTTTGACATGCATGAGTACGTAGCAGGGGGAATTCCCCAATACGCATATAACTTATTCAAATGAATAGTTTATCTTGAATGAATAGTTTTTCTAGGAGTTGATTGATATACTAAATGATTTAGTAATTGAAAAGTTTTTCCCGCCTAGCGAGACTCTACTGTATACGCTTAACACGCTTAAAGTTTACACCATAGATAAGCACTAGTTTTTAAATAAAAGTGTGAAATATGGGTGCAAGTTATAAGTTCTTATCGGTAATGCGGGGAGAATATTGAAAACTACAAAATATAAATGTGAAACCCACCCACATATCATACATATGGGTTCATTAGCACTATAAATCTTCAAGGTTGATCCCATTATTAAGCTAGTCTCTATGATGAAACTAATCAATTATAAATTATATATATATATATCATACATTTCCTTTTCCTTCAGATATGACTCTCTGTTTGCAGCTACGTTCATTTGCATTTAATCAATATAATAATCTACCCTTCTCGCTCATTTTGAAATAATTTAGAACGAAAAGCCTTTTCTATTTCAATGAAAACCTAAAAATAACACTTTGCAGCAATGTGTGATATTGCGAGTAAACGGGAAAGAACACACAAAAAAAAATATTAAAAAATAGACCTAACAAAAAGATATTATTGAAATTAGATTTGATGAAGTGTTTTTGCGTCATAACAAAAATATGTGAATATTTTCAGCTAGGAAAATCACTTTGGGGGATTATTTATTGTAGCCAAAACGGGGACGCCAGAGAATCGAGAATGTTTATTAACAATAATAATTATTGTATGTATATTGGTTCAGAATCAATCAGGAAATTATAAAAAAATGTATATGCAGATCAGTCCGAAGGTAGCTTAACACTTCTTTAAACATGGGCTAGAACCATAATAGAGAAATATTGTATTAAGGAAAATCTTTCATACACTCTTTCTCTGATATCAGTGACTTCTTTCAATTATATACTAGAGATAAAAATCCCTAAATTACTTCAAGACAATTCAAAGGATCGCAGATGTCTTTTCCCATAGGATACCCTACTTAAAGAATATCGATCTGTGTGACTGATTGGGTTTGGGAAAGTAATAGTAAAGTGCAAGGGCATTTGGATAACTTACATCACTATTATTATAGCCATGAATTTGGCCATCATCAGCTGTGGCGGCTATTGTTGTTGATTCAGCCATATTTATATTGATCAATGATTTTTTTAACTTTATTTTCCTCCGGCCGTATGCCTCGGTGTGTGTGTTTGTTAATTATTGCACGCCTTTTAACTAAAAAGCAATAAATATTGAGGTAATAAGTGGATATGTTCAGCGATTGGTTTTAACTGCATTGATCGAGATTAGCCAACAATTATTTTGTTTTTTTTTTCTACTATCTTATATTATTTGTAAATTTTTTTTTCTTTTGGCGCAAAAATAAATTTTTTTTTTATTACTTCGCGATTCTCTCTCTCTCTCTTTTTTATGCTGAAAATCTTCAAAATGGAACAGGTTTACGCAAGATTGCGCACTTTGTTTGAGGTTTTGCGTGTTTTTTTTACATTTGTGGGCTCTAATTATAATTATACGTATATGCAGATATGCAGAATTGGGTCTGCATGCCCAATCGAAAAATATAAGTTTTTTTTTCGGTTTTGGCATGTATGACTAATAAATGACCAAAAGAGCAAACGAATCCGAATCGAGGAGAACGGGAGCCACAGTAATGCGCGATGGCGAATCTTGTTTTCACATTGCGTCGTTGATTCTTAGCTCACGACAACGACAACGATGGCAACGACGACAACGACAACGACGACGAAAGCAACGACATAGGCAGCAAAAGGCTGGCCTGTGTCTGCCTGACTGACTGTTGCTTTTATGTACTGCTGCTGTGGTATGTACGATATGTTTAAGGTAGTATTTTTATGTAATTAACACATTTTCACAGAACTGTATATATGTAATAGTGTTGCGAACGCACGCGGCATTTATATATATATATTAGATTTTTATTAAATGTGTACATAATTCAATTATTCATTTTTATTTATCTCTCATTAACAGCCAAAGCGCAAAAGCACCGATAGAAAAAAATAACAACAACAGACCAATACTATTGCAGAAACATGTTCTACGTCAGTCTTTTCCCACTTTTTTGAGGTTGTATTTGTACAACAACAACACCAAAAGAATAACAACAACACGACGGCTGCCGTCGTATGTAACGAGGGCTCTCACGTTCTAAGCTAAACTAAACTCAAAATTTGCTTCAACGCAGTGTGGCCAAATTCTTATACGATAGAAATGCAAAGGATGGCAGTGAAGCCCCTAACAAAACAGATAGGGTGTGCCCAAAACTCGGCCAATTAAAATTGGCGGCAAAATAAAATGTTTGTAAACAATATAATTATTAAACAAATATTGTTTAAAAAATTTTATCAAATTATTTTATGTGTATATAATTCTATATGCATATCATATAAGACCAAACATTATTATTATACTAATTAATAAGATTTCATAAATACTGCGTATATGCAGATAGTGTGGCCACATTTTTAAAAAAGGTCTCAAGTACACAATTTTTAGCACTTTTTAGGCAAAGCCTCTTTAGGCGCGCAAGTTTTTAAATAACTTGTTAGCAGCTGCTCCGCGAACAAGTGGTCAAAGCAAACAAAACAAAAACAGATGTTTTAAACCTGATGTATGCATGGCGCATGTATTCGTGTATGCATTTATGTATTTGTGATTCGAGGCGATGCATTTAAAATTGAAATTGTTAAACGCTAATCAAACTTAAGTATGCGTCAACCAATTATAATTAACATTTAATTGTTACCGGCTTTGACGCATTGGTATTTATTTTCATGAAGATAGATAAGCAGCGCACAAATGAAAATGGCTTCTGTGAAAAATGTTTGCATTTGTATGCATCCATAGATTTGTGTATGTATGCATGTAAATAAGAAGCGAGCAGGTGTGTCGAACTGTGACGCTGTTAGTAGCAGCAGCGCATACTCAATTATATAGAGTGCGAAAACGAACACCGACGAGACTATTATAACACTTTTGAGAGCGCTTCAATTGACTGCTCGCCCACTCTCCCAAGCGCACGAAATGCAGCTTATTAAGTATTTTGGGGCGGTTGTAGCACACACTCCGCCCACCATCACCCGCCCCAACTTTACGTGTGAGTGCGACTGTGACTGCGGTTAACACAGGCGCACTAATGAAGATAAAAAGCATCTGGCCGACTGGTCGAATAGCTGGGGCTTATAGCGTTAAATGAGTTAAGCAAATAACTTGAAATCTCTTAATTCATTGAGGGCTCAAATTACGCACATTCAAGAGCCGACGATTGCTGTTGATAAATTCAATTACCAGATACTCGAATTCTCATGAGAGCTTTGATGTTTTCCTAGTGTTAGCCATACAAATCTATGTTTGTTTAAATTTGTAAATGTTTTGTTTCTTGTCTTTCTCGTTTCTCCTTCTACTCGTTATTTTTATTATTGTTATTCAAATCCGAATTGTTAGTTATTTGTTTATGACGTTTAGCAGCAAAATACGGCTTTTAAAGCACATTCCCGGACCAGAGTGTTGGTACCACAAATGCCAGAAGCGTGCCTTTTTAAGATCTGGAATTTGATAATCACACCTTTTAGATACGCTTATCTGGCGAAATCGTTATCTTTCACCCTGTAAGCAACGAACCCAAACGAAAGCACATAATAATATATGCATATAATATGTATCTAAGTATATCTACATACATATGTACATAGATGCTTTCTGGACGTTTGTAGAAAATAGAGTTTTCTTGACTCTATAGATAATTTCACAAGCTGATGCATCACAATTATTAATCAAATGGATAGCTAACATTAGAATGTGTGTGTATTTAATCTAAGCACATGATACTCTATCCAAACTGACTAGTCACAGCTGTTTTGGGCTACTTCCCATAGAATTGCGCGATTAGATTGACTGTGAAAACACTATAAAAATAGAAACATCAAATAAAGCAAGACGCTGATAAGTAGCGCTCCACTGCCACCCACATACCGCACCTTAACCCATAGAAAGGTGCTTGTTCATAGAGGGTCTTTCTTTTTTTTGTTTTAACTGGCTACTCACCACTGCAGCCAACGATCTACGTGGCGCGTGTCCGTTGCTGTAATCCAGGCGCTGCTGCGGTTGTTGTTGTCCAGCAACAGAGGCGGCACGACGTCGCGGCGGTGGGCGTGGCACATTAGACGTCGACGAGGATGCGGACACAGCGCTATTGCTGGTGCGTGCTGACATTGTGATGCCACCAAACTGTAAACGGCTGCTGCAAAAATGAAAAGAAGCGGAAACGCAAATTTAAGTAAAAAAGAAAAACAGCAACAACAACTAAAACAATAAGAAAGTGCTTCAATAACAATAACAACAAGAGGTGGCAGTAACTGGAAGCTGCTGCACAACACAAGGCCAAATGAGCACAGACAACAAAGGCATAAAACGAACGGTACTGTCACACCACAGTGTGTACACACAATGCATATTATATGCAGGTTTGTATGAACTTAATGTGTATATGCTTCCATGCCTGTGTGTGTGTGGGCGAGCATAGAATATACTTGGAGCTACCAAAGCATAAAGAAAAGTAATTATCCAAGCGAAAAGGTTCAACGCCGCGTCGACCTGGCCGGCTTTCGTCATACGAACGGTCAGACGGAATCTTAACTCACAAAATTTTCTTAACTTTTTCTAAACAGACACAAATCATACTCCTCGTGCTATAATTTCGCTTAATTTATGTTGTATTTTTAACTATAGTCTTCTAAGTATTAATGTGTATATGTATATTTGTCAATTTATGCATGCATACATATGAACATATATATATATATATATATTCATATATGTACAATTGTGCGCTGTTACTTGAGGAAAACTCATCACGTACTTCTCTTAACACTGCCAACTACGCTTGATTTTTGTTGTATTTGTTTGTCAACTTTAAATCGCGCTTACATCTTTTGATTTACATATAGTCAAGATTACTGTTTTTTTACAACAAATTACACCAAGTTTTGAACTTTCACAGCACAACACGCCCGACCAAACCCGACAACTAACTAAATTCGATATTTTTTGGCGATAACTCTTAACAGCAGCTCTGCGATGTGCAGCAATAAGCGATATTGTGAAAACATATGATAGGTAGTTATCGATAACAGAAGACATTGCGACTGTATTAAATATTTGCTATAACAATTAACAGACAGCAGCTGATAATGTGAAGTGTTTATATATGTACAAAGTTGTTTTTGTTTATTAATATTAATGATCATGAAACTCGTATAATATGTTTAAATTCAAACGATCAATGATCATTGCTGAACACTAAAAATATATTGCAATGATCGATTAAGATTGAGATAAAGCACTGATATAACGATAATTGGCTTGTGAAAATACTTAACAATTCTTATATCTATTAAAGTAACGGGGTAACGGGTATAACTAATTTTCTAGTAAAAATATGCAAATTATAAAACCTTATATCCAAATTAGTATGAAAATATAGTTGATCTATAGTTTCAGTGAGTTATCTGTTTTCTTTAGTACCTAAGCACTTGAAAAAGCAACTTATTTTGATGAATTAGTCTACGTACTATTTAAAACGAATCTTAATCCTTACTAACGAGCCCTATTTTTTATTGTGTACCGAAATATCTCTATAATTTCATAACTTAGCGCTACTAACTGATGTTCACGTGTTAAGCAATCACGCTGATTGTGACTCACGAACGGGTTCGATACTTTTTTTTAGATCGCTCGTCCCTAACGAAAACGTCAATGCGAAAGGCAGTGAAAAATTTAAACGAAATAAAAATAAATCTTGTACATTCAATGGGCTATCGAAATTAAAGCTTCATTTTATTTTAACCAAATTAATCCAAAACCCCGCAAAAACATTTAATTTCAACCAACTAAGATTATCCACGTTCCCAAGTTACCAACGCGAATGCGTGGTAATTGCGTATTAAAGAACAACAACAACAACAACAACAGTAGCTCGCAAATTAACTGCAAACGCTGGCAAAAATTTTTGAAACCGAGAGTGAAACCAAAACGAACAAAGTTAACATATTGGGTATAGTGTACAATTAGTTTTATTATGGGTGTGACAGACCAGGATTGGATTGGCAGTGCGGTCAGTTTGACGTGCGACGATGATCTGGGCGTGTTTCAGGGACTGATCAAAAAGATTTCAGAAGAAGAGATAACAATTATTCGCGCCTTTCGAAACGGGATTCCACTGCGCAAACCAGGCTCGGAAGTTGTTCTACGCTGCAGTAGTATTAAAAACATAAGTCTTATTGAGCCGGTAAACGATATCGAAACATCAACAACACCAACGGTCATTAATAAGCCGACGCCGGTCAAACTGCCTAATTTTTCGAACATCCTTGGCAAACAACAGCAGCTGCAGTTACAGCAGCAACAACAGCATCAACAACAACTACTTATACTGCATCAGGATCAAGAATCCCCCTTACACAGAATGGAGAATGGATTTGTAAATGGTGGACTCCCTGCCGTTGACATCAACTCATCGCTAAGTGACAAAATGCAAAAACTAATGCTAAGTGCAACTAATAATGGTGTCAACGGAATTCAAAGGTAATTATTATTTTATTTAAATATAAATAGTAATTGTGTTATATGTAGAGATTCAGCACATTACAATCTGATAAGCATAGAAAAATGGTTATTCAAAGGAAATGCTGATCCGAAATTTTCATTTAACAACCGGATTGAAGTGCGAATTTAAATAAGACTAACACTATCGAAATTTTTGTTTTAATTTAATTTCTCCAACTAAATTTAGTTAGTAAGTTGTATGCAAGAGGCTGTTCCAAAGAGCGGTCGGTCAGGTCATGTTTGTCGGTTTCAAATTGGATAAGTACCAAAGGTACTCGTGTGTGTGTTTGGACACCCCTAAATAACACCTGGGTACAGCGTGTTTCGAATTGGACCGTTTTTGATTTAAATTTCAATTGATTCTCTGCGATTATTATGCAAATGTATGCCAAAAAGAAGGTTAATAAGAAACTATGTGAATTCACAGAATGTCAGTTCGTTTATCTTTCCTTTTGGAAAGCCTTAAGTTATTCTTTGGAGTACTTCAACAAATACTTTCACTTTACTGCGTTTTATTTGTGTGATTTCTGCCGGTTTAAAAATGTTTGTGTCTAGTGTGTGTGACTAAACGAACTAACTTTAAATCTTTTTGGCTTTTAGAACACCGCAGAGCTCACGTGCGTCCAGTGTGCAGCAGATGCATCCGATGGTACCGACGGCCCATAGTGTTGCCGCCTTTTTTGGTAACATGATTCCGGCCAAGGTGGAAGTGAAACTGGGCAGCACGGCCTACAATGGAGGGGGAGGAAGCTTTGGTGCAGGCAGCAATAACTTAGAGAGCTATTGTAGCAGCAGTGCCGATGGCAGCAGTGCTAGTGGCGAGGCAGCCAGTGGCAGCAGACCCATTGATATCGTTGGGAATACCAATGACGTCACCAATGGGAGCTACTTTCAAACGGTGACCAGCTACGGCAATGGCAGACGCAATGGCAATAATAACGGCAACAGTAATGGCAGCTACAACTCCAACTCAAACTCAAACTCCTATGCTACTAATAGTAATGGACACTCGAATGGAAACGGCAAATATAAACAACGGAACCGTGTACGCCGCGAAAGCAGCATGAGACAGCAGCAGCAGCAGACATTCGGAAGCGAGGCTGACGATCTATTATTGCATGAGGACTTTGATTTTGAAGGGAATCTGGCATTGTTCAATAAGCAGGCTATTTGGGACGACATTGAGTCGACGTGCCAAAAGCCGGAAGATGATCGCCACTTGATGCACCTGCAAAAGGCTCAACAGCAGCAGGAGAAGAAGTATCGTCATGACGAGAACATTTTGGTCAGTAAGCCCCTACAATTACGACAGATAGAAAGCATTTTTGATGGCAGCAAGGATTTTGTTACTGACGATGGCCTTATTATACCCACCATACCGGGCTATGTGCGCAACCGCATTGAGCTGAACGCCGAACGCGCTGGTCTAACACTGCAACGTCAAATTGACATACTAGCGCGTGGCGCCAGCGACTTGGCTATCACACTGCTTGGTGGTGCTCGACGTTTGACTCCAGCAAACAATCATCAATGGCCTGTTATTGCCATTATTTGTGATGGAGTCAACAATATGAGGTGGGTTGCCATTCATCGCACTGATGTTTGGTTACTTTTGGCTAACAAAAATGTTTTTTATTTCGTTTATAGAACAATCAACATGGGTGCTGCTACAGGTCGTCTGCTAGCCTCGCATGGATTAACCGTACTTTTGTATGTGGAGCAGGCGCAGCTTATTACTCAAAACAGCAGCTTGGAGGTATCCCTTTTTAAGGCTACCGATAATACCATAGTGCATTCGGTGGACGGTATGTAATGTGTCACTTCACTCAGATGAGGAAAACATAAGTTAAACTATTCTTGATACTGTTTATAGCCATGCCCACGCCGGATCTTGTGATATTATCGACAAATACTGTTAATCTTTCGGATTCAATTAAGAAATGGCTCAGTGTCAATCGGTTAGTAGCTTATGGGGCAGAACCAAAGTTTTAGAATCGTATCTTTAATTTTTTATTTTATGTTTTGAATTTAGCGCTTCGGTGCTTGCCATAGATCCGCCACCATGTGGCATTAAGGATGTTGTTATAAAGTACTCAATATTACCCATCTTACCATTGATCCAAGATCCAAGCACGTCAGCTGCAGCAGCAACACCAACGAATAATTGTGGCAAACTGTATTTATGTAATTTAGGTATACCAGATAAATTTTATCGTGATTGTGGCATTAAGTACAAAAGTCCATATGGACATAAATATGTGATACCGATTCACCCAAAGGACTGAAACAACGAAAAACAACAACAGCACACAAAACAATTAAAACAACAACAATCATCAACAGCAATAATTACATTTACAATTACAATTACAATTACATATACATATACATTTACTTTTAAATCTACAACAGAACCAACACAAAACAATAAACCAATAATGAAGAATGAATAACAGCAACATAAGCACCCAATACAACACACATGTGATGATCATCAAAGTCCTGTTTCCTGTGAATCTAGATAGCTCTTAGAAGTCTCTCATATAGAAATCAGCATAGTTTTATCTACGGCGCATATATACACAAACACACATAGACAGAAACATATATTAGATATAAGGCTTTTAAGGTTACTCATTAAATTTCTTTATTGATCAATCAAGAGCTGCCCTAGATTTATAATTTTTATATATTACCATACATACATATATTTATTCTATTATTTTTTTTTTTAAATAACTACTATTTGTTCAGCCCCTTTAAAGCTAGTCCAGCATAATTAGTTTTATTTGGCCGCCTCAGTTTGCGTTTGCCAACTTTACCTGCATTTCGAAAATACTTTATTCATTTTCTATAGAATCGCCTTCTTTCATACACATACATAGTACAGTAAAAAAAAAAAATATATATATATATATATCTATAATGCTCCTCATACCACACTCAGAACAGTCCCTATATCGTAAGTGAGTCTATATCTATAGCTTTAACTTAAATATGCATTGGACATGTAACCACAATAAAACTGAAAAGGACTCAATCCCCCCCATCCTCCCCGAATACAGAAACAACGTTGCCTTGATAGTAACTACAATACGAGTATGCAAACAGCAAATAATTAATTGTAAATTTAATGTTAAGAATTGCACAATTATTTGTAGTAAATGGGAAAAAAAATATATATTAAATTAAATCTCAATTAAGTAAATTAAGTGAGATTGAGCGAAGTATGCGCAATACATGCCAAATTAAATGTCTACTTTTAAATCAAATCAAATCAAGAACTATATTATATATGGTATGTTTATATACGATAATTGTTAACAGAAACAAAACAAATTACAGATCAGATAATTAAGCTAGTTTTTAATACTAAGATGTTTATAACAAAAACAAAACAAAGCAAAACAAAACATAACAAAACTTAACAAGGAACTAAATAGAAACAATATATTTTATTTGTATTCAGACAATAGGTTATAAGAAATTTGTTAGTTGTAAAATCGAGAGAAACTTATTTTTTATTACTCCCATCGAATACTGTAAAGAGAGAAACACCCAATACTTTAAATGTATCGCGATGAGTTTTATAAAACCAAATTGAATAAGTACTATATACACATAATTATATATATATATATCAGAATCAAATCTTATAGTGAAAATGTTAAACGTTGCAAACGCAAGAGTGCAACCAAAAACCTTTAACTCATTGTTGTAAACAGATTATATTATATAGATTCTAAATTCCAATTGTTGATGATGATAATGATAATGATGATCGATCTGCGAATTTCAATTTGCACTTAATTGTTTCTACTTAAAAAACATACAAACAAAACAAATCAAAACAAAAAATACAAAAAAAAACAGTAAAATGTACGGTTTTATGGGCTTTCCACAACTGGAAGGTCCTCTTAACTGTTTAAAGTTAGGAGTATTGAAGATGATGGGGCGCTATAAGTGATGTCAATGGATGAGATGTTGAGGAGGTTATTTCCAACAATCAATCAAAAAGAAAAATCAAAAACAAAACACAAGAACCACAGATTTTGATAACGCTTTAAAAATTAAAATTAAAATGAAAATCTATTTTCGGTCCAATTGTAATAAGGAAAAACATAATCAAATTGTAACGTAAAATTAAATTAAAATTTTAAAAGCAACACATACAAAATTATAACGACAAATCAAAATACAATTAGTGACAGAAGTGAAGAACTCGAGAGAAACTTTACAACAATAATATTGAAAATAAAAGCAAATCACCGAAATGCCTTCTCATGGAAAGCAAACTGCGTTTTTATTACCTTTCCATTTTATATCTGATTATAGATACTATAAATATTCTTTATAAAGGTACAACTGATCTATCGCTCCGCGTTTTATAATCAACATTGTTTCTGATGATACCTTTGCCTTTTGGAACAGATTCCATTGTCTATGTTATTCGACCGCTATCGTATACGAGATTGGGGGTAATTTTTGGACCCTTTGAAAGGTCTCTTTAAGTTGTGGAAATGTACTTGTATATAATTTATGGTGTCGGAGATGCTTCCTGCTGCCTATTACTAGTGCGTTCAAAAGTAAACAGGACTTTTTGCACCTAGTGCCCTGGTGGCGTCATCTATATGTCGACATATTAGAATCTGCTATCTTTATCGAATGTCCAGTGAGAATTTCAGGACATTTCATCGATTGGAAGTGAAGTTATTTCGTTTTAAGTGCCAGTATGTTTGTGTTATCGGTGCGAAAATGAGCTTCGAACAAAGAGCCAACATTAAATTTTGTTATAAAATTGGTAAAACTTTTACCGAAACGTTTCAATTGATGGAACAACTTTATGGCGATGATTGCCCATCCCGTAGCAGAGAGCACGAGTGGTTTCAACGTTTTCAAAGTGGTCGTGAGGACATAAGTGACGATCAACATGTCGGCCAATCAGAATTCGTGATCACCGAAAATTCCATCGAAACTGTGCGTGAATTCATCAAAAATCAGCCGAAATCATCATTGAAATTGATGGAAATGGAATTGAACTTATCCAAAATATCGATTTATCGCATTTTGACCGAACATTTGGGCTTACGAAAGGTTTGTTTACTGTTTGTTCCGCACAAATTGACTGACGAGCAAAAATTGCTCAGAATCCAACATTCGAAGGACATCATTAAAGAGGTCAAAAAGGACAAAAACTTCCTTTACAATATTGTGACTGGTGGCGAAACGTGGTGTTTCCAATATGATCCCGAAACGAAACGCCAGAGTGCTGAATGGAAGGCACCAGGCGAGCCGAAACCCAAAAAATCGCACATGAAGAAGTCAAAAGTGAAGACAATGCTGATTTGTTTTTATGATTCCAAGGGTATTGTCCACGGTTCCACTCGGCCAAAACGTTAATGCGGTATTCTACCTTTGACTTTTAAAGCGTTTGGTGCGCCGTATTCGACATGTTCAGCCCGAATATCGCAAAGATGAAAGTTGGCATTTGTTGCACGATAATGCGCCGTCTCATCGATCGACGCTTGTTACCGATTATTTGACCAAAAATCATATTTTAACCATTAACCACTCTCCGTATTCACCTGACATGGCACCGTGCGACTTCTTCCTTTTCGGAAAAATACATTTACCCGGCTTGCACCGGCATACTGGCGGCCATACCGGCCAACGAGCTAAAACACTCGTTCGACATGCTTTTGGATCGTACAAAAAGCTGTTTTGAAGCAGAAGGAAACTATTTTAAATAAATTAAATTGATTTTGCCGAAAAAACCATTTGTCCTTTTTTTTATTTTAAAGTCCTGTTCACTTTGGAACGCACCTTGTAGTAATAGGCAGCAGGAAGCATCTCCGACACCAGAAATTATATATGTCCTTAATCAGACCGTCTCTTTGTAAGCTACCGATTTTCATTCGATAACTTTGATATTTGCCAGTTCTGCTTAATAAAGATAGATAATCACGAAAGCTATTCCAGGAAACATTACAAATTGTTTGTGTACATGGTTGGAAGGTTTCTCGTAGTCCTTCACATTTGGCTACAGAATTCGTATTTGTTCCAGTGAGACTTTTTAAGGGAACTGCAAAAAAAATTAAACCCAGAAACTTAAACATTAGTACAAAAAAAGTAATTAAATAGATAAAATAAAATATCTTTAAAGGAAAGTTTAATTTTTATGAGCATCAAAAGTCGAATAAATCTAGCCTTATCCTTCTGAACCAATTCAATATGGTACAAAGATTTTCTTATAATTCAGAGTTTTCTTTACAAGTAATTTGAGCAATTTGTATATTAAAAGAAATAAATTTAATAATTTCATTTATATTCAATATAAACTTGTGTTGTCAAATCTCCTGAAACATTTTTAATTATTTATATATTAAATTTTACCAGGAGTTTTACTTTTCTGCTGGGCTATTATTATATAATTACTGTTTAATAATGATTGAACCAAGCTTAAAAAACAGAAGACATTTTGAGTGCTCATATGTACATCTACACATATATGTTATAATAATAGTAGATTTGTCCTTAATTACAACTCAAATAAACCCTAATACTTCATGTCTCTCATCCCTGAGATATGAGACTGTACTAAAAACTAAATTAATTCAAATTTGGCTTTTCAAAAGCTTCTGGATTATATATATATATATATATATATATAATATATACTACTCAATAATGCTAGTTCTGATTCTGCTGCTCATGGTCCACCTTGAAACGCTTTGATTGTTGCTCTTCGTAATGGTCAACGCTTATGCGCTTGACCGTTATTGTTGATAATTCATGGGGGGGTTTATACAATCGAATGGGTATAAATTTGTTGGCCTCTGATGCGGCAGGAAGTTCCGCTTGTAGAATCGAGATATTATCCTCGAAGCCCGAGTCCGGACTGGGCAAACTAGTTTCCCATGGCTGCAGGCCTTCCACATCGGATGTGGTCTGATAGTAATGATATAGCGTTATTGTATCCACATATTGCACGATCATTTCCTCCGTGTAGGATGTCAGCTCTCTTAGATGTGGCGACCAGCGCTCTGGTAAGCCGCTTACCTGTCTTACAGCTGCAATGCAGCTAGCAGCTAAGAGTGAGGGCGGTTCGTTGCTAAATCTATTAACTGCAAATGACTTTATTTATATGTCAAGCACATTAAATACAGGATGGATACTTACTACATAGAGTGTAGTCCGATATACGCAACAATAGCTGGGCGAGTGCCGCTAGCATTTGTTCAAAACAATTATATCTCGGATATATGGATCCTTCTGTTTGATCATCCAGTGATTTGCAATATGATATAAAGTCTAGACGTGATAGGATACTGCAAGCAAACATCTCTGCAAAGCTTGCTGTCGTGGGGCGCATTAGCTCAAACTTAAAGAATGATAGCACCTTGCGTTCCACAACCTTAAATTCGAAAGCAGTATAATTTGTCTTTATAATGCGATTCATTTCGGCATAGCGCGGCACTGAGGCATCCGTGTTTTCAATCTGTGCCGCAATGTGCACACAGGTGAGCGCAACAAGTTGCAATTTATCCGGGCGAATTGTATAAAAATCAATTACTCGATCCAAGTAATAAATGGCTGTGAATGAGATGGATTACTAAGGATATATGTGTACATAATAATATGAAGTAGTGTGAGCCTGGCAAAACTTAAGTACATGGAATTCTAAGAAGCAAAACGATTTGTCTAGACATTTTTGGAACACGATTTTAGCTTCCGAGTTTGTCTTTAGATTGTAAGCTAAACAAATAAATATAGGTATATATATAATTTGATGATATTTGTATATAAGTTTTGTCAAGATATCAGGCGATACATATCTGCATACTTTTTGCTCACACTGTATTTCCATTACTTACACAAATGCAGGGTGCAGCGGCTGAGTTTGTGGGTGCGCGTTATTAGCTGGCAGAGCTGTAGGAGTTTCGGTCTCTGATCGAGTTGAGTGGATGTAAAACATAATGTGCGTCGACGCAGCTCCGATTCTCTCATTGTATTATAAATGTCGGGTGCGTAGTAGCTCAACCACTCGGACTTTGAATGCCGCTGCATAAAGAAGCTTGAATATTTACCACAAATTTTATACACACATTTTTTTCAGCAACAAACCTCGATTTTGTTTCTATCGTGCTCATTTTTTTCGCTGAGCACGAAGATTTTACCCTCAAGCATCGGCTTGGACATTATCCAGTGTATAGCTCTACTATATCTTATGTAATTTTATCGGAAATTTTAATTAATTTGCAACGATTCATTGCTTACGAACTGATAAATAGTGTGATGTCAAAAATATGGCGGCATTAACGGTAAAAACGGACAGTGTGTACACATGTCGCCAAAGAATAAAAAAACACAAGTTTTGCCGTTAAGTTAGAAGTAATGCCCCAAAGTTTTAGGCACGAATTAAAAAATAATTCATTTTCACTGAAGACCAAAATAAATAATAATTGGTATTCCATTAAAAGTTTTTTTAAGTTAAATTTGTTGGTCTTTTATTTTCGCTTAAAGAAAAATGTCAGCTCTAAAGTACAAACTATGTTATAAATGTTCAGAGAACGAACAAACCATCAAAATTGTCCGTTAATGAGCCAAAATCGGCATTGTGGCTCATGGAATCGGGATTGGGATTGTCCAAAGACTCAATCCATCGCATTTTGGTCTATCATATGGGCTACAGGAAAGTGTGTGCACGATTTGTTTCGCATCAATTGAAAGACAAGGAAAAGGCACTTCGGATAAAACATTCGAAACACATCATTAAAGTAGCCAAAAAGAATAAAAACTTCCTTTTCAATACGATCCTGAAACCAAACGTCAAAGTGCCGAATGGAAGTCGCCGGTTGAGGAAAAAGTTCTTTCCACCGGGCCAAACAATTGATGGGCAATTTTATCTTGGTGTTATGAGGCGTTTGCTCCATCGTATCCATCGTATTCGGCCAGAATATCGCGAAGAAGGAAGTTGGCATTTGTTGCACGTTCATTTCATCGTCAACCACTCGTCGTATTCGCCTGATTTGGCACCATGTGTGTTTATACTGTTCGGCAAGCTGAAATGAACAATGAAAGGACGGCGCTTTGCTGATGTGGATGACATCCAAAAGGCGTGCTGCGACGTCCAAAAGGTCATTCCGGCCAAAGAGCTAAAACACTAATTTGAAATCTTATTGGATCGAGCTAATAAGTGTATTCAGTCGTAGGACCTCCCTACCTTGAATAATAAAAAAACAAATACTCAAAAATCTTTTCTCTCCTTGTAGATTTAAATGTTATAATTAAAGAAATAAATTGTTTTGAGCCTTTTCAAACAAAACCCATTTATATCCAGGTTTGAAGGCTTATAGCAGCAAGTATCCATATCTACAGCATTTAAGTAAATTTTTCGGCCATTCTGAAGTTACCGTTAGAGTTAAAGGTAAAGCCAGCTTTTGTTGTCTCTTTATTGAAAATTAAATGTAGCTTTGTCGCTTGGAAAATGAATGTCAGTAATTTAATTACTTAATTTGTAAGTATTCAAAACAAACGACAGAGTTCTTTATCAAAATGATATCTGTGGTTTTTAAGTCTTTGGGATAGCAGTGCCAGGAACTTTCATATTTAATGTAGAATGTGGCAACGGCCCTATGGCAGAGATTCTCATTCGTCCGGGAAACTGCTAAAGTTGTCGGAATCATCTTCGTCTGCCAGAACCGCATTGGGAATTTCGCAGCCAATATACGCATTGTTGCTGGCGCAGAAACGAATGAGATTACACCAGTGCCGATCAACGCAGAGCAGATGGGGATTGCCAAAGACGACCATCAGGCAGCGGGCACGGGATGTGGCCACATTCATGCGTTTGCCGCAGCGCACAAAACCCAAACTGAGATGCGCATCTGAACGCAGATAGGTCTGCGCGGAGCGTACCGTTGAGATCAGCATGATATCGCGCTCCTAAGGAGAGAAGTGAATTAGTGAAAGAAATATAAAACTTTTAGATTAGATATGTACCTGACCCTGAAACTCTTCGACAGACCCAATCTTTGGCATGGCTATGTCCGAATCAATAAACATGTTTCTAATCGCCTTCACCTGTTTCACATAGGGCGTTAATATGCCAATTTGATCCGGATGTACATCACGCTGATACAAGCGTATGGTAAACAGGAAGACTTCTCGCATCTCTGCCTCGTTATACCATGACGGTGATTCTTCATCTCGCATGTTTTCACCAATGATGCCATAGAAAAAGGTGCCATGGCTGCGTGGAATGTCCGGTTGTTCAAAGATTTTGTGCAGATGTTCTAGCAAAGCGCTTCGCGAGAATCCTTTTCCGATACCATCGAGATTAGCTCGTTATCATAGAACAGTCTGTTGTAGACAGACATAATGGAGGGCAGAGCGCGATAGTTGTTTAGTAATTTGGTAAGTACACAAGGATTGTAGCCGGAAGTGGTTGGGAAACGTAGCATGTCCTTGCTGTATGGTGGACGGTCCAACACACGCTCCAGGTATGACACATTTAAACCAAAATCTCGCGAGCTTTGACCCACTACAATGGGCTGCAGCTGATGAGGATCCCCTGCTAGAATCACTTGGCTGCGCTGCTGTCCCAGCAACACAATTGGCACCATCGTCTCTGGTTCGGTACACTGGCCGGCCTCGTCGATAAGCACATGTGTAAAGTGGTCTGGTGGGAACTTCATTTGAAGGAAATTGCCCAGAGTGGTGCAAGTGCTTATGGTGATACGATGCTTGGTCAGGAACTTTATCTGGCAGCGCAGCTTTAAGCCGGAACCTGTTACAATCATCTACAAGAGCAACCAGGGAATTAAAATTGGTTTTTAGTATAAACCAAAGTTACTTACGCTGTCGTGCTTGTCGTCTGTAATGCCAATGTCTCCGGTGGCGCAGTGGGTCATTAGATCCGGTGGTATAAGATCCCTTTCAATCTGGTTCTGCGAAACCAAGCGTATAAAGTCACCGTGGTCCAGCGTTTTGCTCTCGACGATGAGTCTGGTTATAAGATCCGCTGAGCTGTTTGACGGTGTTCCAATCAGTAGTCGTGCACTTGGCAAATTGTGTATTAGCTGCAGTGCTGTCTCCACCAGAGTTACGGTTTTGCCGGTGCCTGGTGGTCCAAAGATGATGTAGGGCATGTTCTGTGCTTCGCCCCGAAGTATGTTATAAACGGTGCGTTTCTGTATGGAGTTTAATGAGGTATTGCACCAAGCAATCTTGTCATCATACAGATACAGGTTGTCATCCTTGAGGATAACGTCCAACTGGGGCTGAGGACGCTTAGTGATAGTGTTGGGGAACAGGAACTGTTCACCGAAATGGGAAACAATACGCCCAATGGCATGATGTTGTTTGCGCATTGGAAATCTCGAAAAGTGAAAGGTAAGCCGGAAGTCCTCGCCGTTGTAGTTATTTTGGAATCCGGATTGGAACTTTAAAAGAATGCGATTGCAGAGAACTTTATGAACTACGCCTTCAAACTGTTTATTGTCCTTGGAGTCAACGTCTACCCAGGGATTAATGGCGCGCACGGTGTCGCCTACAACTAACGAAGGACGACGCTCTGCTAAATTCTCAATTGCCAGCGAAAGGAATTCCCCATCCCGTTGAAAACAAGCCCGCTCCAGGTCATACCTCCGAAAGCTGATCATTACATCAATCTCTTCCAAATGGAGCATCGCACCAAACCGCTGAACATAGTTCTTGAAGCTCAGGGTCTCCTTAAGGTTTGGGTAATTGTTGTCAAGAATTTCCGTCATGTTGGGGCGACGTTCCGTGCCCAAAACCAGTTCACGAAGCTTCTCCGGCACATTGTAACACCCCAGATGCAAATGGACAAAGCGGCGTTGGGTAACCTTTCCCTCGCCTCGTACCACTGCCGCATTTTGCTTCCAGACCTGATGAGCATAGAAGCGAGCACGCTGGTTCGCATTACGTCCTTGCACTATTAGCTGCTCAGAGGCAATCACACGACGCTTCGCTTCCATGGCCTCCTCCTCGTTGCTGCATACAATTATGTTTAAAAATCTCTTAACCTTAAATGTATCAAAGGCCAGGACAAAGTACTCTTTCGATTCACCAATAACTTTCGTCTGCACTTCGAATGTAACTGATATTTCGTCACCAATGTCCAATTGCCTCATACTGTTCGGTTCCAAGACACGGATCTGGGAAACCGCAGCATTGGGTATGTCAACACTGCGCAGCTCTATCGTGCGATTGCTCTGGTTTTTCACCGTGAGCGTGACATTCTGTTTCTTCCTCAGTTCGGTATATATAAAGGATTCCTGGCCATTTATCGCAACGGCATGCTTGTTTTGAGATATATTCATGGCATTCTTGTTTATTTGGCCAAAGTTCTTTTCCATCATCTTCAAGTTAATAGCTCGACGTGAGTAATTGTGCTGTGGGAAAGCAAAGCATATTAGAGTAAGTTAAACTTTTCCAGGAATAGTAGAGGTAATGGAAACTAAACCACTTGCAAACAGTGTTAATCATAAGTAGAGCTGATCTCTTGAGGATTAAATATATTATAGTCCTGTTACCATTACCCATACGAATAGTTAGAGTAAAACAGCAAACAAGTTGCCATCCTTTTCTAATCGATGCAGTGTAACTTTTATCGGATGGAGGTCTTAGAAAGAATTTAATGAATCCTCAATCTAAGGGATTATACATATATTGTCGATGCTAGTTACTTACGTATTCACATTCAATAAGATCGACTTTCACTATATCGCCCAGATGGAGGTTAATGCCCGAAGGTAAATCCTCCTTAAGAATGTAAGAGTCTGAGGCAAGCACAACAATCTCTTCAAGGACACATTCGACAGTGCGTTTTTGGTCGACCTCCTTGCGTGATGGAAGGACCTTCATCACCTCCAGAATCTCGCCCTGCTTATCCACAAAAGCGTCATTCACTTGAATTTTGCACGTCATGCTCACGCTATCGCCCTTTCTGGGTATAAAACTAATCTCAATGATGTCCAGCTCAACGGTGACTTCCCCATTATCTGTTTCCACTATGATGCTTGTGGGTAAACGCTTAGTGATAAGACCGAGTATGTTGCGTCGCTGCGTACTAAAATAGGTTGGCTTGTCGAGCTGCAGTGTTTCCAATATATCCGTTATCTATTGTGTGAATAGTATACGATTTAGATAAATTACAATAATATATGTATAAAAGGTCACCTTCGTGTCAGATGGCTCTTCCCAATCTTGCTCAGTTATTCTTTGAATCTTCGCCACTTTGTATTTATTATTTGAATTTTGATAGGCTACATATTGAACCACACAGCCCAAACTTAAGTCCATGAAGATGTTTTCTGCGACTTGCTTGTCAAATGGTATATTTTTATCGATGATGCCCCCATTGTTAGTTAGATGAGTAATTACTCCTTGCCGTGAAAAGCAGGATGTGTCAGATGATTCCTTTTGGGGAATGCGGCTTGTAGGATTTGTTTTCTCGTTGCTTTTGGTTTCATTTTTATTCTGATCGAAGTTCTCTCTCTTATCTGTACATTCCAGTTCTTCGTCAAGAAACTTGTTGCACTTTTCAAATTCCTGCTCGTCCTGATTTTTGGCACCCTGCACGAGCGAGCGCAAATAGGTAAACATTTTGTTGACTTTGTATGTAGTTATTGTTGGGGCTTCCTTTCAAGGCTATCGTACATCCAGTCCGTTTCGTTTATGTAGCTCAATTCGTTGCGGAGGCTCTGCAGACGAGTTAAGTGGCAGTCTTCCGTTTCTTCTTTCAAGCCGCTCTCACTGGCATAGAGAGTTATTATTTTGTTGGTCGACTGGTTGTCAAGTTTTTTGATCTTAAAAGAAAAGAGAATTCATAAATTACAAACATAAACTCAATTGCCTGCATGCACACAAGCGGCAAACAGTACAAAGTATCAAATTACAAACCTCAGCACTATTGATGGCGTTGCTGATGCTGTTGGCAATGCTAGTGCTAATGCTGGTGCTGATGGTGTTGGTGATGCTAATTTCTGGAATGTTTGGTGTATTGCTCTCGCCGATATCTGCTGGTTCATTGGGTATAGACATTGTCCAACCTCGGCTAGAAACGCTACGCTTGCGCTGGAAGCGATGGCGCGATTGAAAGGCAGAACAATTTGATTTACTGTTAATAACTATAGCTTTATAAAATAATCTCACCAAAACAACGCAGAAACAAGCACTATAACTTATTTCTTAAGAAGTCGATCTATTACTGCCGCCTTGTGCTCTTTGCACGCTTTCCTTTAAGAAAATGGAGTAAATTGCGGCTCAACCCCAATACCTAACCTTAAACACCGTTTGCTAGGCTAACATATGATTCGGGATCTAAAAGCATAACATTTTCGTAAACTTTTATTAACAGCGGCTGCTAATTACTTCCTTGAAGATGTCCGTTACCTATTTTTCACTCAAACGAATTAATAAATGAGTAAAATTTGCTATGCAATTGAGCGTGAAATAGTGTAAGTATTAAGATATTTAGAAAAATAAGTTTTAGCCTGCAGTTAGTTTTAAAGAAATACGGTAAATTCTTATTGAGTTGCACATAACATTGTTTGGCTAATAACAGAGCAATACAAGATGCAATACATGGGAACGAAGTCAAAATCCAGAGTTTGGGTTTATTATCATATCGCGAGAAATATCGATAGCAGATCAGCTGTTCCAATTTAAAAAATAGAGACATATCGATAGCACGATTGTCTCATCGCTTGCACAGGTGCATCGTGTTCGTTAATAGAGATGGGCGATAGTGCTACTTTTAAAACACAGTGACGGCTGCGACTGCGACATTAAAACATGTGGCATATGTCATTGACACTGATTTTCAAATGGTAGGCTCGAAACTTCGAGCTGACGTTGAAAAATTAAGATCAAATGTACTGCAGTTGATGCAAATATGCAAGCGATGTTGTCCCAAATATTCCTTAAATTTTGTCATTATTGTCACTGCTATCTGCTATCTGATATCTGCGTGATATATCGCCCATCCCTATTCGTTAACCGAGTCGGCGTGCAAAACCAAAAAATTACAAAATTTTTGGCGAATAGAAACGCCAATTCTTGTTGCTTCAAACAGACAAGTTGTTTTATTACCAACAGTGTCACCGTGCTGCTGATCAGAGGAGATCACCGAGCAAAATCCTTGATAAAACCTCTAGCTGAAACGCAAAGAAGAGAGTCTCGTCGTTACCTAGTCGCGTGTACACTTTCAGCAGTGCATTACTTTCAGCGTTTCGTGGTTGTACCAAGAATAAGCGTGTTGAGACTGCGCCAGGAAAGATGGTTAAAGCTAAAAAGGGCAAGAAAGAGATACTGACCACAGCTGAGGGTGGCTCATCGGCGGACGAAATGTAAGTTACTTTGGCATTGCTTTTGTTTTTGTTGTTTGTGGTAAAGGTGCCACGACGTGTCGTGTTGGAAACTTTCTACTTAATTGAAATGCATTTACCATTTTTTATAGCGAAACCAATCCCGCCCTTGACTCGGACAGCGACAAATTGAGCAGTAACAACAAGAAGAATCAGCAAAAGGGCAAGAAAAGGAATAAGAAAAATGTCAATGATGATTCGGATAATGGCAGCGACGTGGAGATCGAGACCGTAACAAAAGCTGTTAAAAAGATGAATGTCAAAGGCAAGGGTAAAGCCAAGGCCAAAGATATTGGCGATGGTTCCGATGACGAGTCAAGTCAATCAAAGTCAGTTAAGGCATCTGCATTCAATCTGCTCGATGATGATGACAATGATGATGAGGATGAAGTGCAAGCGGTCGAAAGTTTATCCGAAGACGAAGAAATTGCTGTGAAGCCACAAAAAAAGAATGAGAAAAAAGGTAAAAAGTCCAAGCGCAAAGGTAAAGATGATGATGACGAAGATCTGGACAAGATGCTAGCAGATTTGCAGGCAGAATATGCTGGCACTGCGCCAGCACCGTCCACAATTGTGTCCGCCGAGCAGCTGGACGAGGAGTTATCCAAGAAGGCAAAGAAAGGCAAGAAACTACAGCAACAATCATCGACTGTCGATGAAGCTGGCGGCGATGACGACGACAATGATAATGATGATGATACCGGCGGCATGAAAACTGCGGCTCAAAAGAAGAAGGAAAAGAAAGAGCGGCAAAAACGCGAGGCTGCGCTAGCCAAACAGCGTGCGGCGCTTGAACCTAAGCAGAAGCCAGAGCCAGTGCAGGCCCCACCAGAACCAGTGGTGGTGCCAGAGGAAGCAGGACCCGCGGAAGCTGAAGCCGAAGACGTCGATGACAGCAAGGCGGGTAAGAATAAGAAAAAGGGGAAAAAGGATAAGAAGAGCGAGGCCGATGAAGAGAAGGAGAAAAAGGATACCAAGAAGAAGGGCATGTCCGCAGCAATGGTGGCAGCTATGCAAGAGCAGCTCAAGAAACGCAAGGAGGAAGAGGAACGTCAGCAAAAAATAGAGGAGGAACGTATGCGCCTGGAGGATGAGCGTGAAGAAGCGCGCCTAGAAGCGGTGCGCCTTGAGGCAGAACGCAAAGAGAAGAAAAAGCAAAAGGAGGCCGAACGAAAGGCGCGACTCAAGGCTGAGGGCAAACTGCTCACCAAGAAGCAAAAGGAGGATAGGGCGAGAGCGCAGGCCCTGCTGGATTCGCTTAAGGCGCAGGGTCTGGAAATTCCCGATCCCAGCGACCGGCGTGCAACTAGGCCAGGTGAGATTATCTCCGTAGTTTTGTTAAGATGGTAGCTATAATGGTAAATTTTTTGTAGGCACGCGCATAAGACCTAACAAAAAGAAGGGTCCCAAGGATGGAGCCACCGAGGAGGAGACAAAGACGGAGGAAGCAAAGGCTGCTGATGAAGCGGCAGCTGCCGCAGCTGCTGAGGAAACGGCCAAGAAGGAGGTGATCAAGGACAGTTGGGATGCCAGTGATAGTGAAAACGAGCCGGAGGAGGAATCCTCACAGGCTACCAACACCAATGATCCAGCAGAAGCGCCTGAAACCGATGAGGACGTGGACGACAGCGATGATAGCGATGAATCTGAGGAAGAGAGCGAAGAGTCCGAAAAAGAGGACACAACGCAGGCCAATGATCCTGAATCGCGTCGCTTGCGTGCTGAGGCGCGCATAATCAAGCGCCAATCGGATGCGGAAAAGAAACGCACCACGGATGAGCTGCGTGCTGGTGTTGTTTGTGTGCTCGGCCATGTGGACACAGGCAAAACGAAGATTTTGGATAAGTTGCGACGCACGCACGTGCAGGATTCTGAGGCGGGCGGCATTACGCAACAGATAGGCGCCACAAATGTTCCCATCGATGCCATCAAGGAGCAAACGAGAAATGTTAAAAACTCAGCGAACTTTGAGCATCGTCTGCCTGGTCTGCTAATTATCGATACGCCCGGCCACGAATCGTTTAGTAATCTGCGAAATCGCGGCTCCTCCCTCTGTGATATTGCCATTCTGGTTGTCGATATTATGCACGGCCTCGAGCCGCAGACCATTGAGTCCATACAGTTACTGAAGAAGAAGAAGTGTCCTTTCATTGTGGCGCTGAACAAGATCGATCGTCTCTATGACTGGCAGGTACTACCGCGTCGTGATGTCCGTGATGTGATCAAGGAGCAGCAGAGCAACACGCAACTTGAGTTCCAACAACGCACCAAAGATGTAGTACTACAATTTGCTGAGCAGGGACTCAACGCTGCGCTCTTCTATGACAATCCCGACCCCAAGAGCTACATCTCCCTGGTGCCCACGAGCGCCATCACTGGCGAGGGCATGGGCAATTTGTTATTCATGATAGCCGATTTCTGCCAGAATATGCTGGCGAAACGACTCATGTACTCGGAGGAGTTGCAGGCGACTGTGCTGGAAGTGAAAGCCATACCTGGCCTGGGCACGACTATTGACGCAATTCTAATCAACGGAAAGTTGCGCGAAGGCCAGACCATGATTCTGGCCGGCACAGATGGGCCAATTACTACACAGATCCGTTCGCTCCTGATGCCGCAGCCCATGAAGGAGCTGCGCGTCAAGAACGCCTATGTGGAGTATAAGGAAGTAAAGGCTGCTCAAGGTGTCAAAATCGCCGCCAAGGACCTGGAGAAGGCCATTGCTGGCATCAATTTGCTTATCGCGAACAAGCCCGATGAAGTCGAAATTTGCAAGTGGGTGAACATATCCTTGTGCACATTTGTTTCGAATTCCAAGCTAATCATTTTTCTCTTGCAGAGAGGAAGTTGCTCGTGAACTGAAGAGCGCTTTGAGTCATATAAAATTGGCCCAATCCGGCGTCTATGTCCAAGCTTCAACTCTCGGCTCACTGGAGGCATTGCTCGAATTCCTGCGCACTTCAAAGATTCCGGTATGTGACCATCCAAAGATTTCTCTTGCATTCAAGTTAATTACAATTCAGGGCCGACATGGAAACAATCACAAGGCAACCAGAGCGTGCTCATTAACAGCTTCACGGATTGGGCCGGAGTTGAGCTTTACCTTCCGCTATCAGCTCTCAGCTGTTTGTTTCGCATCAATTAGAAAGAGATGTAAGCTCGACAGCTGTTTATTTCCTACGAACTGCATAGTTTAGAAGGTGATGGCACTATAATCATCAGGTCTCCCTCTGCTCACGTGGGCCATAGACAAGCAGGGCCAACAATGTTATATGGGAATCAGTTGCAACTCAGGATCGCTGAGGTCGACATTTTGCATGCAAGAATCGTAGTGCAGTTCCCATGAAACTTGTGCTAGTATTGCCATCACTTTCTAATCGATGCACTTGCTCAGAAAACAGACGGCGCGAAGCCAAATGTTTCTGCAAAAGGCGCAAGAGTTGAGAAAGTGAGAAATAAGCAGCTGGCGAACTCATAAGAAACATGCTTATTCACAGTACTTAAGGCTCAGCTCTGCTGTTATTTACGGACTCCCAATCTGTGAGCTCTCATTGGGTTCCATGTCCTTAAGGGCTAAGGATAAGCATCGCATCTGGTTGCATATAGACCTAAGTAGCTAGAGACACGATTCAGATATTATGTAATTATGTATAGCGACTTTATGCCACATCAAATCTTAATGTGAAAGATATAGCTTAGAGTTCTATGAATATCCTGTTTATCCGAAGAAATAAGAAACTATTTTTGACAGTATACAGCGAACTGCTTGAAATTCTAACAGTGCAACTTATATATTACCATCCGACATATAGGAACATATAATTTTACATGATTAGACTAAGATATAATATCTATATCCATATTGCAGCCTGGGTTTCAAACCCGGCAACCACTTGACTAACTGCCTCAATGTTTGTGGTCTTTTTTTATATGATAACAATATGACAACATATAGAGTTTTTTGACTATTTTATATATAATATAATATATATATATTATACATAACATATCTGTATTAATCTTTGTCGCTATACCACTGTATATCTGTCTATGTATCTATATATGTTTGTGTATATCTGTATATATCGCTATACATAACAAATGTGAAGTCTCTAGCTCATTTCATCTTAAGAAAGATGCGTTTATACTAATGGAATAGTAAATTGTTATACAAAAATAACTAATCGATTCGATTGTGAAATAATACTGAACTCTATATATATATATATATCAATCTTAATCTTAATCTGTGTGTGATATATAATCAGATCTGACAGACTGAACCTCTAAGCCTCAAATCTTAAGTTACTGACTATAAAACATTATCTTTATACAATTTCTAGTAAAACTTTAACCTTTTGTACTATGACTATTTGAAAATGGCTCAAATAGATAAAAGAAAAGTTACGGAAATGTATTTAAGGGAGAGCAAAACAAATTTCCGATCGGAATAAACTATATATATTTCTGATCTTGTCGCTTTCATAGACTAAAAGAGTGTAAGACACCAAGTTTGCTTTTCAGGGTTATGTTTTAAAATTGTTATTTAAAATTGATTGTTGACACATGTAACAATTATAGATGTGAATATTATATAATACTGTATATAAGAATATTATATATAAGACTGTGTATATGGTTATTATATAATACTGTATATAAGGATATTCCTGGTCTTAACTATGTCTGCACTTTTCATAATGATCGAATAATAGACACAGAAGTTAATCTGGAATTGCTTAACCTCAGCAATAGCAATTCTCAGCAAACTTAATGCAGATACAATCTGACTATATATCTATATATTGTATGTATATGTATACGATATTGAGACTCTAGATTAAGGGTATCTTTGTCGAAGAAAATCGCCTTCCACCTTATAACTGTTTCCATTTTACGATCTTAATTTGATTTTCTTTAGTTTTAATATTATGTCTGCTTAGATTCTCGATTTTTAGCATTTGCTAAATATAAGATCGCTCTTATATATGTAAAATTATGAAGTATAATCATAAATGAGATGTTAAAAGAGTTTTCTCGGTGTAGGATCTTCGATTTATTCTCAATTTGAATATAGTGAAATATGCCGAAAAGTTGTAAATTGTCGGACACAAAGTATTTTTGGAAAATTATGAGTGCATGAGGCGGCGTCGACATCAGCGTTGGCATCGGCATCGTTGTTGGCGTCCCAGTCGATGTCGTCGTCAGCGGCGTCGTCGTCGTCGTCGTCGACGACGTGTTCTGTGTCTGCCTAAGCCGCCTCAGTGCCCAGTCGCCACCTGCGTTTCCGTCTCCTTCTGGCGTCCTCGCAGCCAGAGCGGCAGACAACATCGACTACGTCGAGAACGGCGTAAACATAAAATGTATTTTTATAAATGCGGTGCAAATAGTTGCAACAACATCAGCGACAACAACAACAACCATAACAAATAACAACTACAATCCCGGCCACATCGAATGATTCATGCCACAAGCAGCCATGCGGCGGGCGCGTAGCCAACAACACGCACTGCCTGCCTGCCACACTGCCCCCTACCCCCTACCGCCTGCCCATCCGCCCATCCATCCATTCGTCTGCCCCCCAATCACGAAAAGATTGAACACCAACTAAAAATACAGCGCGCTCTATATATACCAGCCACATATACATATACATACATACATATTATATGTACATATGTATGTCTGTACATATAAATATTCCGAGTATATGTTCCTGAACGGATATGGCAACTCATATTGCAATTTGCAAATCATTTCATTATATATATATATATATATACAGCCCTCAACCGATCCCAAATTCATTTTATTTCAACTTATTAGTTTTGAATGTATTTCATGAATGAATTTTCAGCAGTGCCATTTGATGCCATCCACTTTGTATAATAATATTATATACCTAATCGTACTCATATCCTATCATATATATATATGTACAGTGCACACTCGATAAATAGATCATATGATATAAGAATAAGCGAAAATATTAAATGCGTTCAAATTACTTTTTTATTGAATCATATGCTATATTCAAATATATAACCTTGAAAATATAATGAATAAATGATAGAATACAAATATTGGGATTATCTTTGAACCTACCTTAAGTTTCTTTTTGTACATTGAGTATATGGGATAACGAACGATACATTCTTTTTTGGGATTGAATTGAGATATTGAACTTTGAATTGGGAATGAAGAAAACTTTTCAGTTTTCAGGGTTCAATATTATCACAGGCTTAGGTTCTATTTATTTGATAACTCCAACTTTTCAAAATTAGCAAAAAGATGTGAAAAAAAAACGGAGCTCGTTTTTAAGTGCATATCGAAATATTCGGAAATCAGCCGAAGTCGATATAATATGTTTAAGCGATTAATTCTTAATTGAAATGGAATAATATCCTTCCTTTTGATAGTTATTCAAATATTTGCATTCGTTTTTCTTAACAAGATAAATTGTAATTAATAATGCATCATATTTTTCATCGCTTTTGTAAGTTCTAAGATCATATAATTTGAACTCAAATCTCGATTTTTGTGAATACTTTTAAAGAATAGATTTTATTAGACATTTCGCACATTAAAAGTGGGTAAAAAGGGCTTTAAGAGAGATTATGTAATAATTTTGTAGGAGCTTATAAAACAGACTTTTCATTCTGGAAAGGGAAGCGGGTTGGGATGGGTGTCTTTGGGGGAATGGGAAATAATCGTAATCTGCATATCGAAGAACCTTCATTAAGTAGTATCTCTAGGTTTTCTGAGTCTCTGCCATCCATAAGTTCATCAAGACAGACAAATGGAAAGACAGATGAACATGGTTATATCGATTCGGCTATTAAAGCTTTTCAGGAATATAAATACCTTATCGAGTCGGCCAATTTTCCTCCGGTCTTCCTTCCTTTATACCCAATTTTCATTGGGTTAATGGCCAAAAATTTAAATGCAAGTTTGAGGTCAGTTTCTATACGTTTGAACTGAGATAAGCTTACATACATATATAATATTTTTTATAGATAATAGTAGAGAAACATTATTTGCTTATAAATGTTTCATTTTTGAAGTCGGCTAGATAGATATATTCTTGATTATCATCAAAACCTAATCAAATTAGTTGCCTCCTTCTCTTTGTCCAACCATCGAACTGTCCTGACAACTGTTTCAATCTCAGAGCTGGAGACAGAAAATTTGCTATGCAGGGTCCTGTATATCATACCTACATCCTGTTCATTCTATAAAACTTATTACAAGCGACTTTTCAAAGCAAAAGTTTTGATTGTTGAATCAATTAATTAATGTTCAGGAAACAATTTACCCTTGAGTTAAGCAGGGGTCGTCAGCAAGAGGGTACTAGCAAATTTCATGGAAGCACTAGCTGCGTGCAGCCTGTGTGTGTACATATGTATGTTTGCCATATATACAGACATATGTTACATATATATATATATATATGCATATATTGTTCAGTTGGACTGCTCGCAGGGATATGCCAGAATCTCATTCAGGAATTTAATAAAAAGTGTGATTGTTTTTCATTTCACTTGAAATAAATAATTGTTGAGTTGTTGCAGAACAATAAATTAATTCAATTAATTAAGAAACATCCTTTGTCTAGGTTCAACTCTGAACGGAATTTAAAGGGTTCTGACATTTACATGCATCCATTCATTTGTTACAATTTGAAACTTTTGCTTTGTTTGGCTGCAACAGTTTTAAGTCCGTTTTTGTATAAAATAAATCGCAAATTGTCTCTGCCATGGGCGACAAAAGTAATAGATGAAATGAATGCAAGTTGGCAGTAGTAAAAAAGAGAAGAAAAAGGAGACAAATAATAAAAATCAAAACAACTTTGTGCAGACAAACTGTTTAGTGCAAATTTTATAATGTTTCAAAGTCGACAAGCACCTATGCAATGCACATTGAGTCAAGAAGGAGACGATATAAGCTGCTCCTGTCTGCCGCCTGCAGCCTGCCGCCTGCTGCCTGCTGCTGTCTGCTGTTCCTGACACTTCTGTGTGGAAGCCAAGGAACGGAGATGGGAGGCATCCTTTATGCTTTGGTATCATCAACGTCAACATAAAAGGAAATGAGCTTTATGTAGACGCGTTTTTTTTTAAACGAAACCTAAAGAAAATAAATATTCAAGAAAACTTATCTAAGAATAAAATAGACATTGACATCGAAGGCTCCTCAATTCACTTCTTGATGCAATAACAATAATCTGCAGTGGGCTTCGACTTAAATGACATGAAAACGCTTGAAATCAATATCGAGATACATTTTTAGACATTTCTCCGCCTTCGACAAGTAGTCAGAAGCATTACATAAGAAAATTTCTTACTTGTAAAGAAAACATATGTCAACAGGATATAAAAATATAGAAACCCGATCAAATAATTTCCGACAATTGCGAAGATATTTCAGGCTAAAAGTCTATCAGATAATATTGGGAATAATTGAAGCTAGGACTCCTTCAGTAATATTGAGAATAATTGAAATTACAAATTATTCAATTAAATATAATAATAAATAATTCAATTAATTCTATTCCATTCTTTGATATTTTTGAATTCTATTTTTCTATCTACTTTTTTTATTTATTTTATTTTTTATCCATTTGTGCAACTATTTTTTTTTTTACTTATTTTTTATATTCCTTTTTTCTATATACATATTTGATTTTATTTATTTTTATTCAATATATATTATTTAATTTTTTTTATACTATTTTTCTATATATTTTTTAAATATTTTATAAATTTTTTCAATTCGTTTTTTCATTTCCTTTTTTTATTTTCCCATTTAAAATCTAAATTTTCAATCAATAACTATTTTCTATTTATTTTTCCTACATTTTATGTTCACTATAAAAAACAACACATTCATAAAGCTTTTGGTTGTTTGTCATTATTGGGTGCTCACTGTACTTGGTCTGATTGCAATTCAGCTCATATTCGTATTAAATTCTAAAGACAAAGTTGTATTTAAATGAAATGCCAGCGGAAATGCTCAGCGGAAGTGGGAACAATAAGAATGCAATAAAATAAGAAAAATATTTGTTGAAATAAGAGAAACATGAGACTGTTGTTATGCCTTATTTTGCTTTTTTGCAATAATTGCATTTTTTTATTATACAATATATCCATTAAAGTGTTGATCGTTAAAGGTAATAATACCCTTTGCATGTGGATAATGTTTGTAACACGCAAAATTGGGCATCTTATGTATAATTATTATTGCAATTCTAAATTGTTTTCTGTTTATTTTATTTTATTCGTTTTGGGGCTCAGTTAAATGTGTTAGAAATCGTTTATGCGTAAGTGCAGACCTATTAAATTTCAAATCTGTTTCCTTAACACTTTGACTTAATTGCTATGAATGTGATTCAAATGCATTTATATTCCAGCCAAATGCTCGTATTATATGCACAGGATTTAAACTCCATCAGAGTTTAATATTTATTAAAGCCTGATTACATAATATAGAATAGATGATTATCAAGCATTTTTCCATATTTTAATAACGTTTGACAATCATTTTTCACAAATCATAAAAAAAAATAATGTAAATCAAAGTGAAATTATAAATTCAGCATTAGCCGAAGCTTAAAAAAAGTTAAATTAAACTTGACGCGAGGTGCGAAAATGGCACACGAAATAATTAGCAAAAAATAGCAAAAAAATAGCAAAAAATAGAAAATCCCTTCGGCTAATTAAAGCGCTTTAAAAAAATGTTTATTCATGTGTTTTAAAGCGAAACAAATTGTTTTGTATTTGTTTTAGATTTCGTATGAATTGAGTACATTATTTTGTTAGGGACCTATAAGATATTGCTTATACGATAAGTAGTCCATAGGATTTTCAAATGGTGTCGAATGAGTTATTTCTGGTACTCAATGAATATCCGCAACTTAATTATTATGTAACAGTTCAGACTATATACTATATACTTTTTTTGAACGTCTTCTGACTCTGTAATTGCATTCTTTCTTTTGTCAGTTATTAGCTGCCACTTTTAGCTTGCTTTAGAAAAAAAGTGCGTGTAGTTTTGTTTATATTTGTTTTTTTTTCGTCAATTTTAATATGGAGCCCACAAAAGAACATTTTCGTCATATTTTTTTCTTTATTATTTTCGTAAAGGAAAAAATGCAGCTCAGGTTGCCAAAAAGTTGCGTTTTGTGTTTTGAAAAGCCTTAAAAACAACACAGTGTCAAAGTTGGTTTGTCAAATTCCGTAGGGGAGATTTTTCACTCATGTCGGCCAAGTGAAGTTGGTGATGACGATATCAGGGCTTTTATCGAATCGGTTCATCATGTAACTGAGCGTGGGATTGGAGAGAAGTGGGATATACCACAATCAACCATACATGATCATATACGACGTCTTAAACTGGTAAAAAACTTGGTATTTGGGTACCACATGAATTGAAAGAAATTCATTTAACAAATCGCTTCAACGTTTGTGTTATGCATCTTAAACGCGATGACTATGATCCGTTTTTGAAGCAAATCATAGCTGGAGATGAAAAATAGATTGTTTAAGGTCAATCGAAAACGATCATGGTCCAAGCATGATGAAGCGCCACAAACCACTTCGAAGGCTGATATTCACCAAGAGAAGATTATGCTGTCATTTTGGTGGGATTGGAAGGGTGTGGTATATTTTGAGCTGCTTCCAAGTCAACAAATTGTCAACAACTGGACAAATTGAATACAGCCGTCAAGGAGAAGCGGCCAGAATTGGTCAATCGTAAAGGTGTCATGTTCCATCAGGACAACGCTAGACCGCACACATCTTTGGTCACTCGCCAAAAACTGAAGCTCACTCAGGCTGGAAACTCTTGATGCATCCACCATATAGTCCTAACCTGGCACCCGCAGACTATCATTTGTTTCGGTCTTTGCAAAACTCCTTTTTTTTGATAATGACGAGGCTATCAAATGGCACTTGGTTCAGTTTTTTGCTGATAAAAGCCAGAAGTTCTATGAGCGTGGAAAAATGAATTTGCATTAAAGATGGCGAAAGGTCATCCAACAAAATGGAAAATATATAATTGATTAAAGTTCATTCTGAAATTAAAAAAAATGTATTTGCTTTCTTCTAAAAAGCCAACGGTTTCTTTTCGGTCAACCCAATATATATAAAATCTGTCATGAATATTGCACTCTTTAATGTATTCTACTCTCCTTTAATATATATAAAGAGCACAGTGTCAAAGATTTAGATGAGAAATATAAAGTAAAGCATAAAGTAGTACCAATACTTTATTATTACTTTATTTTTACTCAATTTTCTTTGGGTTGGTGGTCGAAACCTATTGTACCACTTTGAGCCCAGTTTTCTCCAAGTTTGAATTGAGTTAAGCTTTATATATATCATAAAATGGAAATATTTTTTTATTTAATAGTAGAAAAAATTAATTTTTGAAGTCATTTACGCTTTCTGTTAAATATATTCTTGATTAGCATCAATTAAATTAGTCGTCTCCTTCTTTCTGTCCAACCATCCAACTGTGTTAAGAAATGTATCAATCTCAGAGCTGCAGACACAAAATTTCGTATGCAGGCTCCTGTATATCATACCTACATCCTGTTTATGCTATAAAATTTATTGCAAGCAACTTTTCAAAGCAAAAGTTTTGATTATTAAACCAATTAGTTGTCGTTTCCTCAATATCAAATCTCCTAAGCTTCTTATAAAAACTGAAATCGATATAATCATTTGCTTCATGATTCCACTAATAACAGTCGTTAACTAAGTAGCAATAGCCTTTACATTTTGTAACAAATTTACAATTCAAACTGCAGGACCAGCTTCACTCATCCTTTGGCCGTTCATTGTGACATTTGTGTCAATCTTTCGGCAGTTAATTTCTATTGAAATGGTTTCTGATTTCTGTGAAATAATCTAATATGCGTTTGAGTTAAATGTCCAGGATGAAACTGTGTGCAATAGCAACTCAACCAAGAGACAGCACAGTTCCGTACTTGAGCCTTGATTTGTTGTCCTGATAAGACCAGAAACGTTTCCAAATGCCCAATTAATCGTTTGCTTTGGTTCTCATGTGTCTCCACGTGGTTAAGTTACATATCCTATAATTATTTCCTCAAAGAAGAAAACACTTGATGTTGATTGAGAGGCACAAGCGCTGACACGCATATTGTATTTGAATCGATAAAAACTAAAGTGGTAGATATGAAATTACTTTAAATTGATATAAAGGTAGTTAATTGATATGTTCCTTGATAGTTGAAACTAGTTGTCTTTAATTAAGTCGCAGCTGTCAAAGTTAATTGGAAACTTGGGGTCAATTCAAGTTTCAGTTTCGATTTGATTTTCAGACGAAACATACTTTCATTTTGAGGCAATTATCATACACTAAACGATTGATTATAGTTAACAAGGTTTGCCACTCAATCAGAGCTCTTATTAACTAGCGACTTGCTTAATTTAACAATTGCACTAAAATCAAATCTTTTCTATTGTCAATCGATTGATATTTTAAGTGCAAATGTTTGTCTTGAATAAACTTTCCATAGAATAAAATAGAAGTAAAACGAGTTCAAACTAAGCTGTGACACTTGATTGTCGTTTTTCTCTTCTACTTTTCTATTTTTCTAGTTTTCTACTTTTCATTTTCACGTTCATGTTCAGCCGCTGTCTACACAGTCAGCCCAGTAAATATTCGCACAGCCTTTACATGCAAGTTATGTCAGGTGTAAGTTAACGTTTAGTTATGACAAACAAGCGGTTTGTATGCAATTTCCGAGAATGTCACGTTTATGAGTATTAAGAGACTTCGAACTAAGAGCAAGGGAATTATTATTATTCTGGCTTAAGGAAAAACTCGAGGAAAATAAGCAGCGGCATTTGCCTCAAGGAAATTAACGCAATAGGTGCAAGTCGAAATTATAGCATTGCCCTTACGGATGGGTATCAAATGGGTGTTTCATTATTATTCATTATTTTTATATTACAAAACTATGAATATCTCCTAGCTGCCAATCAATCCACTTACTCAGCCCTCGGGCCGTGGAATCAAGACGTTTTGCTGAGGTGCCACTCACAGGAGCTGCCTGGACGCTCAGGGAGCCTGCGAAGCGTTCCTAGACATCATTAAATCTATGATTAAGTTTTCTGTTCGATTTTTTTCTCCCTTTTTTTTATTCAGCTGCTGCTTTTCTTTTTTTATACCTCATTATGCATATTTATTTCTGTACTCGCTGCGTCCTGCCATTGTCTATGTGGGTTATTTTCATCCTACACGTACTTATTATTTTCAAGCTTAAACGCTTTCACATTGCAAAAATATTCTGCGTAATTTAATACTTTTTCGGAAGGACAGCCGCTGATATATGCAACATTTTTCCTAATTAATTAACATCCAATTAGTGTTTAATATATGCAAAACGATATGTCCTGTCCGACGCTAGTTTTGAGTTAGTTTTTGCAATTTTATTCACAGCTTTATGTGGTCCTTAATTGGCACTCGGCGTCCAGGCGTCCAGGCGTCCACTCTCTGCGGTATTTAATTGTAAAAAATAACACCTAAAAAGTTAATCCAGTTGAAGTGAATAAAACATAATATTTATGTGTTCGGACATGTGTATAATTATTTTCCATGTTGTCTTATTTAATTACTACTTGCCTTTAATTAGCGCTGCACTGAAAATAATGCGTAATGCTCTTACTAACTATATGAAAAAAAAAAAAAATGTTGTCTAAAAGGTTTTTTCTCTTTTTAAGTCGGATTTGATAAAACTTTGTGCACTGCACATCAACTTTTACATAACGTACTTTGGCGGAAAAGTGTTTTTCGCTACGGCAACCCAACGCCCACCGCACTTTCCGCACACACACAGAGAGAGAGAGAGAGGACTTAATAAATTCTAGACCACAAATTAAGTATGTTTTCCGAGAGTACAATTAAATCCGATGCTCTGACCAGAATTCATTGAAGTGCTTACCCAATTCTCGGAATAAATCTATCGTTCATCCTGTCCTCTAAATTCGTAATGTATTGAAGTAGAGTGCTTTCTACTTATATTTTTTATGTAACGTATCAAGTTTGATTTCGTGTAACAGACTAAAGGTAATTTTACAATGCTAATAGGAAATATGTTAATCAGAGCAGAAAATGTTGAATTTAAGTAAAGTTCGTAAAAATAACTCTTGGGTTTATGATAATGTAACATAATGTAACTCGTACTAGGAAAACGATCTAGAGTACTACGATTTAAGCCTGTTTGGACTTACGCTATGCAACTTTGGGGAACAGAAAGCATTTCAAACATAGAAATCCTGCAGAGGCATCAGTCTAAGAGCCTAAGCAGCATCACAGATGCTCCTTGGTCTATGAGCAACTATGATATACACAAAGATCTGAACATTTCCAGTATTAAAGATGAAATGAGTAGATGTGCTGTGAGCTATATAAACAGACTACAAAACCATCACAATAAACTTGTCTTGGACCTTTTTCGATATCAGTAGGGACTTAAGGCGCCTAAATAGATACCATATACTGGACCTACCAAACAGAGTTCTTAATTAATTTGTTAGTTAACCTAAAATAAACTGAAAAACAATAATGTAATATATATTTCCTGAGCAGGAAATGCAGCTTATTGCCATAAGACAGATAGCAAAAACTTAATCACAAGAAAAAAAAGATCTGAATATATTATTTATAGTATTCTTGTAAATCAATTTCATCCCCTTCAAAGTAATCTCCTCCCGATAAAATACACCTTCCCTTTCTGGTATAGCCATCGGCGTCTTCTTCGATTCAGCATTTATCTCCTCAATCGACTCGAAATGCGTTCCCCGAAGTGGTCTCTTCTTGAGTTTTGGGAATAGCCAGAAGTCACACGGAGCCAAATCAGATCAATACGGTGGTTGCGGAACGATATGCGTCGAATTTTTGGCGAAGAACGAGTGCAGTGTGAGACGGTGCAAAAACCAAGATTCTGTTGGCCCATAATTCTGGTCATTTTAGACGAATTGCTTCACGCAAACGACGCATAACGCTCAAACAATATTCCTTATTAACAGTTTGGCGAGGTGGAAGGAGTTCATAGTGCACCACACCACGAAAATTGTAATTGAAAACTCACCTTTTTGGCCACAGTAGTATGAGCAACTATGTCATACACGATACAAGATCTAAATATGTCCTCTATTAGAGATGACATGAATAGGTGTGCTGTGAGCTATATAAACACTATAAAACCATCACAATAATCTAGATAACAGTAGGGACTTAAGACTACTAAAAAGATGTCAAATACTGGACCTACTTAATAAAGTTCTCAATTATTCGTTAATAATTAATAATTCTGAGCTCACTGAACCTTATTGTCATAAGACAGATAGCAAAGACTTAGTCACGAGCAAAAAAAGATATATATTTTATATATAATTCATATTATCAACTCAAGAAGTCACTCCAGAAACAAAGCTAAATAGCAAAGCAATTGCTATAAGCCTTCAGTTAGTGGATTATAGGTATAGCTACTTTAGGTACTTCAGTTATAAGTATAATAGCATTGTATAACCTAAATCGAGTTTACTAAACAGCTGATTAAAGTCTTCGGCGGTTTGAGCAAAAGCCAGCCTGAGGCACTGAGATTTTGTCAACTGCACTGAATGTACTGCTCAATCTACCAATTAGAGACTATCAATTCTACTGCCTATCAAGAAGCTATATAAAAATCGTTCCTTTTAACTAAGTTCAAACTGCAATTTAGTCATTGTCAGTTTTAACTGTCAGCTGGTTAGTTAAGTGTATCAAAGTCGATTGCCTAACACTCTCTGTGTGCAGTCGTCGTTAAGTCGTTGTTTTATTTATTTTGAGCGATTCAGCTAACTGATATTAGTTCATTAGCGGCATCAGCTGTAGAGGAGCAGCCCACAATTGACACGCTTTTCCCACAGTGTCATCATCTACATCATTTATAAGACAGCCTCTCAACACTTTTCCCAAAGCAAAAGGTTCAAAATCGAGAAGACGCCAACGCAATAGACAACTATGCAAATTAGCTAATACTTACATAATTGTCGACAACGGCATGCAGCTGTCAGCTATGGCTGGAATGTGGAGGCAGTGCCTCCAATCTCTCTCTTCTCTAGGGGTTGCTCCAGTCAGCCTGATGCCTCATGGCTGCTGGCTGTTCGCTGTGATAGCTGATAGCTGTTGGCAGTTGGCTGTTGGCTCTTGGCTGTTGGCTGTTGGCTGTTGGCTGCTGTCAGGTGGCAGGTTGCAAGTGGCATGTGGCAAGTGGCAGAGAAGCTATTGTGCATTGTGCACTGCCGACCCACTGAATTTTGTACGAAGCATTCTCCTTCTTGGGCAGAACTTTATAAATAAACAAACAGAATCACAGCAAAGACCAACAACAATCGTAAAATCGTTGAAAGGATAAACTTGCGAAATTGAATGTAACAGGTAGAAATTGCTGTAAGTGCATCATGAGAATCAACAGCTGTCACGATATATCAAGTGTTTTTATTGTTTCCCATCTACTTTTTGTTTTTCCTTTTTCGTTTTTCGTTTTTCGTTTTTCGATTTACCATTTACCATTTTCCATTTTCTAATTTTTCATTTTTTAATCGGGTTATTGAATAAATCTCTTCTTGTTTTTCTGTTAGCGGCGGCGGCAAAGCGCATGTGGCAGGACAATTAGTTGCCACACTCTAAAGCTTAGTTGATATTTCATGAGTGTTCTAGAATAATTAGTAGTAGCCTATGGCTATATGGCTTAGTCTAGGGTATTCTCTAGTTAAATACTTTTAACTAAAGTGCTTTTACATGCCGCACATATTGTGCTGCCGAGCCGAGCTGTATTTGTTGTATCTGCTGTTGTCACATTTCAGACGCAAAATTTGTCGCCGTCAAGTTTCTTGCGGTTGTTCCAAAAATCAATTATGGCAATATTGAATAACTGACTAACTGGCTAACTGACAAACTGACTGAATGACTGACAAACTGACAGCCTCTGCCTGATTGCTATACATTCATGAGTTAAGTGTAGGATATGTGGGTAGCCGGCAACCGGCAACCGGCCGACTGAAGCTACGTAACAAGTTCCGCCTTCGTTTAAGCCAAATTTAGTAACTAACTAGCGCCAACGCATTGTATCACACACACACACACGCACACACACAGTATATACCACATACAATATGCTATGTATTAAACACCATATAAAACATATTCCATATGCTTAACACATACCATAGCCATATACCTGACTATCAGGCATCTGCTGGCTGTGTGGTAAATGCTTTTACAGGGGGTATTAGAAATTTGTCATAAATTGTGTAACAAATTTTGGCATCCAAACAGTGAAGCCTCCCGCAACGGACGCCTCTTTTATGAGTGGACACCTTTCTAAAACAGAAACTAAATTTCGATATAAGATTAGTACTCTTAAAGCTGAGTGTTCTCTGAAGAGAGTTTCTACTGTACCTCCTATTGACCAGAGGCGCAATTTGTTTTCCAAATGTTTTTGTCTTGAGAAACACCTGAAAGGATTTTAAAAAGCTACTTTAATTTTTTTATAATTTTTCTTGAATTCAATTATTTTTTACTCAAATTAATTTAATAAATTTTCACTGCGTTCGCTAATTAAAGTTTATTTGTAGGTTTTGCTGTGTGTTAGCTAAAAACAGCTTTAAATTTTATAGTAAATTCTGCTAAAAATTGGAGTGAGGTTTTTTTTGGTTGCGAGACAACTTTTTAATGCATTTGCAGTGGCAGAACAGAAATTGTGTGTTTAAATTGAATTGTGATATATAAATTACATTTATAAATCAAATTTTAAATTAAAATTTAGATTGAAATGTCAAGAGCTAAAGCAGTGGAAAATTACTTTTGTTACCAACATGAAAAATGTAATTACAGGCGTGAAAAAAAAAATAATTACTACAACAACAACAACAACAACAACAACATATTATTGATTGAACTGCATTTCCAATTATATTTGTATAAAGGTTACACTTACATAATATATATTTTAATATGATTTTTAATAGTTAATAAAAGCGAAAATCATGTAAGCGTGAAAATCAAATGGCATTTAAATTATCATTTTTATTATTACTAATGAAGCGCACTGACATCTGAATACACTTTTTGTTTAAGTGTAGATAAGGATGAGGTACAAAAGATTGATATACATATATATCCTGTGTTATATGCTTTATCCATATACATCAGAGATGTATAGTACTCCTTTATATTCCAGGAGTTATAAATCTGAAGTAAAGAAACGTAGAGTATTTGGCCGCAGGATATCTTCCTGGCAGATTATTTCTCTTTTGTTTAGACAAGGATTAAGATGGGGTATAAAAGATTGATATATGTGTTCTATATAATATGCTATATCCCTATATGCCAGAGTTGAACTCCAAAAGGATGCTGGGGGTATAAATCTGAAGTGCAGGATATCTTCCTGGCAGAAAAGCTTCCTTTTTGTTTAAGCAAGGATAAAGATGAGGTACATAAGATTGATATATGTATTCTATATGATATGCTATATCCTCACATATTAGAGTTGTCCCCAGAATGATGCTGGGGGTATAAATTTGAAGTAAAGAAACGTTGAGTATTTGGCTGCAGGATATATTCCATCTTCCTGGCAGAATATCTACCTTTTTGGTTCAAGCAAGTATAAAGATGAGGTACAAAAGATTGATGTATATATCTTTTCTAATATGCTATATCCCTATATATCACTGATCTACCTAATAATATTCCAGAAGCTATAAATTTGTAAAGATAAATAGGGTATTTGGCTGCAGGATATCTTCCTTTTGTGTACGCAAGAGTGAACAGTAATCTTATTTATTTTTGTGCTTTTTTCATTAGTTAATATTATATAATATGACGCGTACAATTTTGTAATATCATTTGCAAATATATGGACATATATACATACACACACATTTATATATATATATATATTCATTTGTATGCGTGTGTCGTTATTGCTTTGACAATTATTCTAGGCGACAGCTCCACGCTGTGAAATATGAACAGGGATTCCGATATTCGTATTTATTGGCTTTCGACCAAGCTGACCACCGGAAATTGTCATTTAAGTGACTTGTTATGTTTTCATTGCAGTTGTTGTTGTTGGCTTTCATCTTGTTGTTGTTGTTGTTGTTGTTGTTGTTGAAGCTGTCACTGCTGGGAGCCAAAAGTTTTTATTTTCCATTGATTTCAGACACATTGCATATCTCATGTCGCACAACGCACAACGCTCATTGCACATCGCATATCGCACATTCGCACAAAGTAAAAAGTAAAATGGAAAATGGAAAAACTCGTTCAGGCTTAAACGCGGGATGTCCATTGCCATCACCCATAGATAAATCCCCAGTTACTTTTTACCTCCTTTTTTTTTTTTTGCACCGCGGTTTTGTGTTCGTTTCTGAAAGGAATGGAGGTTTTATCCATCGCAATGGACACACTATGGAGGTGTATATGTTTTGACAGATTTGTAATTGATTATAATTCTATTCACATTGACACTGGCTAACTGTGATTGAATTGATGCGCAGTCCTTTCAACTTCCATCTTCATCACAATTGAACACTGCACCAATGTCTGCCCCATCTCTCTCCATCTCTCCCTCTCTCTCTCTACACATGCAGCTAATTCATGCAACATGCATTCATTGAGCGCGCGTCGCATTTAATTAATTCACAATGCGGCAACAGCTCAAACAAAAACTGCAACAAAAACAACAACAACAACTGAAACAACAACAACAATGAGAAGCTCAGCGAGTTGCTGAAAAAAAATCATATGATACGCTTCTCCCCAAAAAAAAAGTACTTTCTGGTCAAGAAATTGCGACTAGCTGATACCCTTGGTACCCAGATACCCAGCTGAATCTGGATGATCGGGAGGTCTTACCTCTAACCAGGACTCACCTCTAATATCCTTGATATGAAAGTCTTTGCTGGGGACTTACAAAAAGATAAAACTTTGAGGTCACAAGAAGTCAGAAGTAAGACTTCTCTGCGGGACTTTCGTTTGTTTGTACTGAGTTGGGTTCAAGAAGCACGGATAATCTAGGTTTAACTGTAGCTTTTAGATACTATCGTGCTCACAGACAAGTGCCTTGTATATGTGTGTGCACACACACACATTTTAGGCTGTGCACCGACTTTTAAGACCTACGTTTAACACTGTGAGAAATTGACTCTTAAGTCGATGAGCTGTTTGTGCTATTGACTGATAAATATCATTTAAGGTCAAAGGTGTCCTATAACAGAGAGTAAAGTGAAGTTTTAACCGATCCAAGACAAATCTGGCAGGGTATATACATATCTTCTATGAGCATCAGACCACCAGTTCTATAAGACTTGAAGTTATATTCAACGATTGATGCAGTTGGTCTTAAGTTATTGTATATCTATCTATATATCTATCTAGGAACATGTGAACTCAAAAGTATCGATATTTCTTGCCTCTGATTGCTAGTATAAGGGTGCTCAAGTCGTGTATACCCTGTTTAAATCAGTTTTTAATGGATATAAGCTATAAAAAGAGCAGCAGGCAGACAATTAATTGCATAGAAAACAAATCAATTACAATTACATTCATGTTTCATACATATATGTACATATGTCTCTCTCTCTCTCTTTCTCTGTCTCTTTCTCTTTCTATCTCTTTCCTTACCATCTCCTTCTCTCATTTTTGTCTGGCACTTGATCTCTTTTTAATTGCGGCCCACGACGCAGCGTCGTTTCAAAAATTATTGTTGTTGCTGTTGTTTCATTCATTTTGGTAAACAGTTTGCTTTACACACACTCACACACACATACTACACACACATGTATTCACACTCAGTTGCTCTCGGACAATAATTCATTTTATTGATCAAATAAACATTTGCTACACATTTCGATAAATTAAACACGACGCGGCAGGGCGTATTGTTAACAGCAGCAGCAGCAGCAGCACCGCAGCAACATCAGCACCAACAGCAACAGCAGCAACACCAGCAGCAGCAACAACAGCAACAGCAGCGGATCAATGCCGCGCTTTCTATTCATAAAAATTAATTGCACTTGTTGCTGTCCGTCCGCCTGCCTGTTGCCCTTGTGCCTGTCTGTCTGTCCGTCTGTCTGTCTGTCTGTCCGTCTGTTTGTCTGCCTGCCTGCCTGCCTTCCATCAGGCATCTTCATGTCCAGGCCATGTGTTTAGCTGGCGCGTGCGTCACTCACACTGAAGATTAACAATTTTTAAATATGTATAAGAGAAACACTCACAATATTTATACAAATAACAAATAACAATAATTCATTAACAGCCCCTTGAGTTCAAATTGCTGGCGAATAAAACCCTCCATTAGTTTACACTAAAAGCCATACAAAATCGCAAAACGGAAAGCAGAACATATATTAGAATTCTCCTTCTGGCGCTGCTCGGCTACAGGATACCCTTTAGGGCAACTCTTCTTGCCTTTGAAGCATTTCAATTGCTTTTCCTAAATCAATATTATATCATATTAGTTTCTAATAAGTTCAATCAGAATCCAGGAAAAAATTGCACTTTATTCACTCTTTCTCTTAGGCAATGTCCTTATGCAATGTCCTTTTCTATTCTCACTCACACTTAAAGCACTTCAAGTTCTATTAAATTCAATCTGACTCGATACAACCGATGAAAATATTGCAGTTTTATTGGTTCTCCCCTCCTCCCATTGCCCTAGGCAGTCCTTTGCCTTTTGTCCTTTTTACTCACACTTCAAGCACTTCAACTTCTCATAAGTTCAATCATAATCGATGCAACTGATGAAAATAATGCAGGTTATCGATTCACTCATCCTCCATAGCAATCCCCCCCCCCCTGCCTCCCCTTGTCCTTGTCACTTTTTGTAGTTTTCTTTCTCATTTCGCAGGGAAAGCCGTATATATGTGTCTGTGTATATGTGTATGTGTGCAGGCATTCAAATGTAAAAGGAAAATTGTTTGTTTTTTTTTAATGCTTTAACTCGCAAATAAAGCAAACACTTTAAGTTCGAATCGCAGTTGATTTGTTCTCGATGGAAAGTGAGAAACTGATTGATTGAGTTAATAGCTGCGGCCTGGACTAACAAGGCCAAAGAGAGGAGCTCTCATTTCATTATTGACTATTGCAAAAGAGCAATTTATTTAAGCCTTAGTTATAGGTCACCTGCGTTAAGGTGACATTAATGGCAGGACTGACATTTATGTAGACATTAAAGGTTATAAATTACACGCAAAGACTTAAATAGAAATAAAAAAGTATAAACTTGATAAAAGAAGTCCTTGAAGATGTGCCCAAGGTAAAGGCGAGCTCTTGCTCTTGGAAGCACGTCAGGACGACATCGATTAACCCTCTCAGTTATAGATGGTGATGATGTGAATCGAGCCAGGTCTCCAGTAATTGCTTTAGGTTAAATCAATATATATATATGTGTGTATATACCTGCAACTTACTTTGCATGAAACATACAAAAGCCACATTCAAAGCAGATATATGAAACTGGCTTTTGCTTTGTATGGGAAATAATTACGCGGCTTTTGCGGCGGGCTTTCAACTTGCAACGAGCCTGGTTATGAGTACGTATATGAATCGATATATATATATATGTGTATATATATAGATTCTGGTCAGCTTCTTGATTAGTTCTATAACTTACGCAGCAGCTGGAGCTCTGCGTATTATAAATCCAACAAAGAGTTACGGGGGGGAACTTCTATGAAACTTAGAGGGAAGTATAGAGTATCTTGAACCCTCGCAATGTATCTTTCAATTGTCTTCTGGCCCTGAAGATTGGGCAGACTTCTATTCTTTCTTTCCCTTCTACCCTCTCTTTCTTTTGTCTTCTTCAGTATCACAACAAACTTTAAGCTGTTCCTGAAGATTAGGAAGACTTCTGTTGGTGTCCATCTTCTACCCTCTCTCTCTCTCTTTTCCCTGTATTCTTGACTATCGAAATATACTTCTATCTGTTCCTGAAGATTAGGCAGACTTCCGACGGTTTCCTTGGTATACCTTCTTCTACCTTCTCTCTCTCTCTCTCTCTCTATATCTCTCCTTTGTCTTCTTAAGTATCGAAATATACTTCTATCTGTGCTTGAAGATTAGGAAAACTTCTGTTGGTTTGGTTTCCATATTTCTTCTACCTTCTCTTTCTCTCTATCTTCTCTCTTTTAACTGTTCCTGCAGATTAGGCAGACTTCTGTTCGTGTCCATCTTCTACCCTCTCTCTCTCCCTTTTCCCTGTCTTCTTGAGTATCGAAATATACTTCTATCTGTTCCTGAAGATTAGGCAGACTTCTGATGGTTTTATTCGTAGGCCTTTCTCTACCATCTCTCACTCTCTCTGTCTATATCTCTCTCCTTTTTCTAAGTATCGAAATATACTTCTGTCTGTGCTTGAAGGTTAGGAAAACTTCTGTTGGTTTGCTTTTCATTCTTTCTTCTACCTTCTCTCTCTCTCTATCTTCTCTCTTATAAGCTGTTCCTGAAGATTAGGAAGACTTCTGTTGGTGTCCATCTTCCACCCTTTCTCTCTCTCTCTTTTCCCTGTCTTTTTGACTATCGAAATATACTTCTATCTGTTCCGGAAGATTAGGCAGACTTCTGATGGTTTCCGGTAAACCTTCTTCTACCTTCTCTCTCTCTCTTTTCCCTGCCTTCTTAAATATCGCAGTATACATTTTAGCTGTTCCTTTTAGCTGTTCCTGAAGATTAGGAAGACTTCTGATGGCTTTATTCGTATGCCTTCCTCTACCGTCTCTCTCCCTCTCTATATCTCTCCGTTGTCTAAGTATCGAAATACCTCTATCTGTTCCTGAAGATTAGGCAGACTTCTGTTGGTTTGCTTTCAATACTTTCTTCTCACCTTCTCTCTCTCTCTTTCTGCTCTCCTTTAACTGTTCCTGCAGATTAGGCAGACCTCTGATGGCTTTATTCATATGCCATCCTCATATGCCAACCTCTCTCTCTATCTCCTGCTCACATTAAAATCCCTTTCAAATTCACGCACTGAAGCATTAACTGTAGTTACCTATGGGTCACTCTGTGGAAACACAGTCTCCACCCACTTTCAATTAACCTTAACGTGCAGGCGTCGAGTTTTGTTGGCCACCACCGCTGGCCCATTGTGCCACAAACTGTGTCCAGATTTATGGTTCGCTGTGTTTGTTGCATATTTTTTTGAGACGCAGCCGGAAAAGCAAAACCGTAGACAACATACGAGAGTATTATAACCACAGGCCGTGAGTGCTTCTGCTTATATTTTGTTGTGGTTGTTGTTATTGTTTATTTTTATTATTTCTTTTTTTTTTTGCTGTTGCAAACACCGTTATGCAATTGGCCTGCAATCTCTGCTTAAATTCCGTTGGACTGTTCGTTGTTGTTGGTGTTACCAACTGGCAACTGCGACTTCATTAACATTTGCTTCTCGTTGTCGTTAACGGCCAAATATAGCGTACTAGCCAAAGCAACCTGACGCTGTTGCTGCTGTTGCTGCTGCCATTCATAAAAAGCTGTGCGCCTCGTCGCTGTGGCTTATACAACAAATCTTGGCAGATTTGGCGTTGTTGTTGTTGTTTTCTTTTGGTGTTGTTACCCACATAAGCAACACCCGCCACAACGTTGCTTGTTGCTGTACAGTTTCATTCATGCAAACAACAATTTTTTGTGTAACTTTTTTTCTTTACGAGTATGAATGAAAAAAAAAACTAAAACCCAAACCCAAACCCAAACCGAAACCAAAATCAAAAACAAAATAGAAACAGCCAAAGAAATAGACGTAGAGTCTGGCTAGTCCGTCCGTGACGTTTTTTCTTTCATGAATGAAAATTGCGTAGAGAAAAACCCAAGAGTAATCCAAAGCAACTATAATGTAATAATGCACTAATTGGAAGTCTACGAATGGCAGATACCCTAACATTTCTACTGCCTAACATCTATAGCCATAGCTCAAACCAATATCTGTACATAGTCCTGACTTTACGGATCCAACTTGCATCGCTTTGTTTATAGCATAAACTTTATATAGACGGAAGACAAGATCTACTCCATTAAGTATGTTTATATTAAAAGTTAACAGTCTCAATCAAAGTCAGTCAAAGCTCAGCAAATAACTATAATTATGTATCATTAGCTCAACAAGTTCTACTCTGAAAAAGAAAGCAAAAGAGCTCTAAACGAGTGGGCCGATGTCGAAGTTCTATATAGAAAGCTAAGCAGGTTCTATCGAAGACTTATAGACCCAAAGGTGTAATAGGCAATCCAGAAGTAAGTGATCCACTGCATCTCGAGCTGGTTTCATTCTATATACTTCTGTAATCTGTTCGGAATTGAAGTCTATAATTTAAAGCCACTTTTGTAGTATATAAATTTATACGCAGCCTCTGTTTGTTGACGCGATTTAAAAGCGTTGAAGCGCCACCTCGCTGCGTTTATCTGACGCCTATCAAATTGCTCTCAGTGTATAAAGGGTAACTCTGGGTCCATAATTTTCGTCTAGTGTGTGCTTATTTGTGGTTGCTTTGGCCATAATTGTGTGCGGGCTTTGCTGCGGGTGCTTGATGGGCGCCAGGGGGTGGGGAGGGGTGGATTGGGGTGGCAACGACGACGACGACGACGTCATTGAATGTCAGTTTTGGTAGCTTGTAGGTAGGCAGAGTATTGTGTTCGTATGTGAATTGAAATGGATGTGTAGGTAATTTGATTCCCCTATGCATTTTAATTAAAAGTCAGCAACAATAGCAACATGCATACACGCACATAATATATTTATATATATTATATATATATATATATACTGACTGGAACTGAGAAATAGTTTCGTAAGCTGAGATATAGACTTGGTCATGCCCGGCGTTGGAGCACAGAGCGTTGGCAACAATTTGTAATCGAAACGCAGTTGCATGCAAATATGCGAATGTTATGGCAACGCGGAACGCGTTCAGAGCGCCACTAGAGCTGGGCAACCAGCCACGGGCAACGTGCAACGCGGGGGCAAACAGGCAACGTGCAACGTTCAGTGGGCAGTGGGCAGCGGGCAGCGGGCAGCGTGTAACGCGCAACGCCCACGACATAATGTAAAAAAGGAAAATGCAAAATTTGAAGAGCAGGAGGAGGATGTGAAAAAAAACGCAGCTGAAGTAGCAAATAATTGGCCTTCTGGCAGTTGAAATATTTCATAATATTTTCTTTTTTATTTTGTTTTTCTTAGTTGTCGTTATTAATTTTCAACCTAATTTAATCAGCAACAAGCAACATTCTTAGAACAGCTTAAGCAGACTTGGCCAACGGTTATGGCCTAGGGCCCTAGTTCTTGGGCAGAAAAGGAAAGCAACTAGAAAGAGATGAACAACAACAACAACAGCAACAAGCAAGCGTTACGCTACGTTACGTTATGTTACGCCAAGTGACGTGACGTCATTTTGCTTGGATTTCGCGTTCGACTCAAGGTTTTTCTTTCATTCATGAATACGCGCGCTTCTAGAGCCCCGAAAAACAGATGGAAAGTTAGACCATTGTGCGGCAAACAAGCAAACAAATTAAGACTCTATCTAACTCTCTCTCTCTCTCTTTCTGTCTGTCTGTCTGTCTCTCTGTCTATTGGCTACTCTTTCTTACACTGTTAGTTTCTTATGGCATGGAGGCGCTTCCGTCGTATTGCCGCTGTTGAATTTAATGAATGAATTTAATTTTGTGTGCTTTTTTCTCTCGCGTGTTTGTGCTACTTGTTTGTATGTATTCTTGGACATATACATATACATACATACTATGTGCGTGTATGTGTATGTGTGTGTGTGTGCGTGTGTGCGTGCAGACATCTACATAGGCATTAAAAGAAAGAAAGGAAGGAAGTGAGCAAAGAAGCAGACAATGCCAACGTTTTCATTAATGCGACGCAGTTGATGCCAAGAACATACAACAACAATAACAAAGCCAATAAAAAAAACAACTAAAAAGTAGAGAATATCGAAAAACTGACCAACTAGCAGATACTCTGCAAATCAATGTGTTCCCATTTGACTGCTTTAAGTTGGTTTTTATTCTCTTTAATCTTTCTAGGAAATGCTTACCAATTGCAAGCGATGTGCATATTTCTGTCTATTATGCTGCAGATTACACTCTAAGCTTACTCTACACTTGTCCACACACACAACCACACACCCATAGAGAAATACACACGCGTCAAGGTTCACCTCTGCTTTACGCTTAACTTTGCACAAATCTTCTTAGAGAGTTTTGTTAACGATTATAAGTCGAAACAGTTTTTCAGCGGAAAACGCTAATTGCCGGATAACTATTAAGCAGTTTCATAGAAAAGGAAAAACTTAATTCATACCTAAGTGGAAATGAAATGAATATGTGCAAGATTTTAACGAACTTAAGAAATTTGCATGTCAAAGGAGCAAAAGGCTTTTCATTCGCTGTGAATGATACAGTAATCCGATTTGAAGATTCCAAATATATGTGTATATGTGTACATATGCTAGGAATATGGCACGGAGTGCTGCACATCAGACACACACAAAGGAAGCATCTGTGCTTTGAGTACTTTGTATCCTAGAAACAAGCTGAATAGGGAGCAGGAACAGGAACAGGAACAGGAACAGGACGAACTGGAGGCGTCTTTGGGCGTCCTCGTGTTGGACTCTAATGTATGTACATATCTTTAGTTTGTAAAGGAATGCTTGAATGGCCGTTGCACAGTTCGTGATAATATTATAATACTCTTGGTGAGGGTATAAGAAAAGGAAAAAACAAATACACCCAAATTGAATGAGTGAACAAACGAGTGCGAGAAATGAATGAGTAAATGAATGAATGAGTAAATGTTCATATATGTAGTATAAATGAAAACAAAAACAACAGCAACAACAACGGAAGTAATTCTTCCTGCATCGTTCAAACACACACACCCAATCGCACAACAACACACAGAGACATACACTCAGAGAGCTTATTGCTTAATTTTCATTCATAAACACGTTGCGACCGCATTTTTAATGAAATCAACAGTGAAGGCAGTGGAAGGAAGTAAGCCCAAAAAGAAGATAATAGATGTATATATGTATATACATATATATACATATATATATATATATATGTAGATGTACTCGTATAAGAACGGAAGTTAAGTACGCTACGTGCAAGAACTGAAAGGTATTAATAGAGAGAAATAGAAAGACTGATAGAAAGCGTGGGAGAGGGGGGGAGCGCGGGGGCGAAGCAATTATAAAAATATATCAGAAATAACTTAAGCAGCAGCAGCAGCAGCAGCAGCAGAAAAATTGCAAATTTCTTGACAGATTTCAATATAAGTTTTCCTCAGATTTTCTTGTTTTCATATTCAATTGGATTTATAAATCAATTTAACTTTAAGCACTACGCGCTATGTGACCTTTTTAGCATTGAACCCGGGATCCGGGGTCCGGGGTCCGGCCAATAGGTTGAGATGACAATAGCCTTTCCCTGACCTGTTTGCCCTTGGCCACGTATTGACGTCAGCAATAGGTGTTTGTTGCTGCGAGCTTGCCAATCTGACCTTTACTTTCATACCCACTTTTAGTATCTATCTTTCTATCGATATCCGCCGATGGCGTTCGCTGATTATGTCAGGCGTTTTGTCTAATTAGCTCTTCATTTGCGTTCATACGGATTTCCACTACGCCCACGACAAATTTTTTGACCTGCCGCCTCCTGGCCCGGTGCCTGATGCCTGATGCCCGATGCCCGATGCCTGGTGGCTCGTGGCTCATGGCTCATGGTCGGTTGCTCATGGCCGGTGGCTCATGGCTAATGGCCAATGGCCGGTAGCCGGTAGCCGATGGCCGGTATCCCGATGCCTGATGGCTGATGCCTTTTACCTAGTATCTAGTGTCCATCTCCTGATTTAGTATCTACGTCAGCAGCATTCGAAATTCGATTATGGTTCAAGGGATAGACGGAAAATGTGAGCTGCACAGATGGTGGGTGGCCGCGTGTGGGAGTATTGCGTTCATTGTTTTCGGTTGCCATGTGGAAAAATTTGTCACATTTTCGTTATCATTTCCGTTTGTCAAGTTTGTCCCCAGTAGCTGGCAATGGAGCTGTGCTTGACTTGAGATTTTCCCCTCTGTATACGTTATCTATATATGTATTAATATATAACTATATCTCTCTATACGGATAGAAATATGGGGCATATATGTATTTACTCATTTAAAGGCAAGTTGCGTCTTAAAGAATTCTGTAAGAATATCACTTTTGACGCCACCTATTGATGAGTAGCTGCGTTAGTAACGCGTCAAAATTGTATCACAATCGGTAAATTATTTATTTATTTACAGTCAGCAATGAACAGCCGAATGCAACTACAGATAGTTACATATATGAGATAGAAATTGTATTAAAATTTAAAAACAATGATTTAATAATCCAACATTTATTGCCATAATTGGGGAAAACTTTCTAATTGCAAACGTTGTGTATTATGTATCTTTCTATTATGCTGCAGTTTGTATGCAGCGGATTACAGACTAAGTTTATTGTACACTAGTCAACACACATACACACACACACAACCACACCCACACACACGCGTCAAGGCTCACCTTTTGCTTTAGGCTAAACTTTGCACAAGTCTTCTTAGAGAGTTTTGCTAACGATTATAAGTCGAATGAGTTTTTCAGTGGAAAACGCTAATTGCAGGATAACTATTAAGTAGTTTCATAAAAAAGGAAAAACTTAATTCTTACCTCAATGGAACTTCAGACATTTGCATATCAAAGGAACCAAAGCCTCTTCATACGCTTTGAACAGCGTTGAATGAATGATGAAGTAATCCGATTAGAAAATTGCCAATCGATGGATCATTTATTTATTTAAAGTCAGCAATGAACAGCCAAATGCAGCTTTGAAAAGGAGAAGAAAACATATATTGGACGAACATTTATTTAAATTGAAACTTAAAGCTCAAAATATAAATTTGCAAACTTTTATAATCCAACATTTATTGCCCTAATTGGGGAAAACACGGAAAAATCTAATCAGTTTAATAAGAATCAATAGAAGTGTTGGAAACCCGAAAAGGTCTATTGGAATTAACACAGAGCAAACAAGGAGCAGTTGATAGAAAAAGTGAGAGTGGAAGTAAAGTTGCGAGTGGGTCTAGAAGGTAGTGAAACTTGGCTTGTATCACTATTACCCAATTTAAGTAGGAAGTTGACATCTCGGATAGTGCGACGGTAAGTGAGAGTTGGGAGGTTTAATATTAAAAGTCTATTAGAGTAGGATGGCAAATCAGACCGGAAACCCAATTAAAGCCACAAAGAGTAGAAACTTCTTCTGCACAGACTTAATGCTGTGCACCGAATATTGTGAGGACCACACACAAGGTTCATATTTCAGAATAGGCCAAAAGCAGATTTGTAGAGTAATTAACTTGTATAAGAGTCGTTTAATTGCTTAGATTAAGAGTTTGAGTAGCTTTATTTCCCTATAAGCCAAGCAAATATTAAGTTCTGTTTTAAACGCTTCGATTGATACCACAACTTATGATAATTGTTTATCTCCTGCTGGAGTCCACAAGTTAGTGGACTGATATGCGATTTAAGAACGCTCGAGATGACTTTAAAGAGGGTCAAAGTTCCTGATAACGGAAATTCGCCATAAATGGATTCAAATATAGCATTTAACTGAACAATTGGGTCTGCGAAAAGTCTTGATTTCGCTTTGTTCCGCAAGAGTTCAGATTCGATAGAAACCAGCGAGGTTTCTTGGAAATATTAAAGCGTTCGTTACTTGCAGGGAAATTTGTTGCTTTTGGTACAATCCTGAAGCCAAACATCAAATCGAGGCAAACAGATGAGTCTAAGCTGAGGAAAGTCGTTCCGAGAAGTCAAGACTGAGGGCAATGTCCATATGTCAAATTGATTTCTACGATTCGAAGGAATTTACTTATCGGGAATTCCTGACACCTGAGCAAATGGTTTATGCTGTGTTTAATGTGTGTGTTGGTCATTTAAAGCATTCGATGCAGAAATTCGGCACGAATATCGTAAGGCAAGAAGTTTGCTCTTGTTGCAGGAATATGCGCCGTCTACAAATTTGATTATTGTGAATGTTTCCTCGATAGAAAAACTTTAATCAATTCCCATATTCAACATGTGATTATTGATTTCTCTGTAAAATGGCTTAAAGCATGAAATGAGAGAGTTGAAACGGCTTATTCCATCATTATGAAAGGATTATGACCTAAAACACCTGCAAGACGTTGCACTCAGTCAAAAATAGGTTGTTTGGAGTAAACTGAACTCATTTTGTAAAAAAATATAAAGTTTGAGTTGCTTTTTTTTTAAACTTCTGTTTACTTTAAGACGCATCTTGTATATAATTACATTCCGCTGTATTCAATTTGAGGAAGTGAGAACACTTCTGTCGATTTGGCGAACCACGCGTTACCCTTAACACACATTTAAATACTCAACACTCGAGCTCAGCACACATCCACACACACATTCACACACATTCACACACATTAACACACATTCACACACACACACATCAGAAGCAATAATAAGAAGTGCAGCTGCGGCTCGAAATGGAAGAAGATTGTTTCTTGAATATCTCTGTGGTTACTTTCCGATTGTTATTAGGAGAGATACAGTTGTTAGCGATTGATTGAAAATTGCAATTATTTAACTTTTATTGTCATTATTGCAACTTGCAAGAAGCTTAATAAGCGACAAGAAACTTGTTGTCTCTAGTCTCTGAAAACTATGAATTCATACGAATAAACTAACAGATTGACAGCAACAGCTATTGATATTGCTCAAAAATATATTAATTTCATGAATTGTCAGAGATTATTGCATAATTTTCTACCTGCTCCTTTGCCTAGTTATAATTGTAAGGAGCTAGTTTTATTAGCTTATTAACTGTTTAAGTGTTCAATTGTTACATTTACGTCTAATTGGCATTGATTGAAATTTGCAATTATTTAATTCTATGCGTGTTTAGGGGGAACAAAACTAGCTAGAAACTTGATCTACATCAAGTACCAAGAACCTTGTTGTCTCTAGTCTCTGAGATATATGAATTCATACGAATAAACTGACAGATTGACAGCAACAGCTATTGATATTGCTCAAAAATATATTAATTGCATGAATTGTCAGAGATTATTGCATAATTTTCTACCTGCTCCTTTGCCCAGTTATAATTGTAAGGAGCTAGTTGTCTTAGCTTATTAACTGTTTATGTGTTCAATTGGCAAATTGACGTCTAATTGGCATTGAAAACGAGCTACAAGGGCTTCGGGCCAAGATGAATGACAACGTGCTGGAACATCAAAATCCCCGCCCCCGTCAACGTGTGCAAGCAAATTATTGTGCTTGTCTATTTATATATTCATATATAGCATAATTGCCGCTTATTATCATTGTTTGCGTCCATCTGCTGACATAACAATTGTACAATACAATAAGCTTCCTACTCAGTTCATTAGAGAGACAGTCAATTGGAAAATCTTTCACTTTCAATGCCCACGTTTAGAATTATTATTGCTTTATCCTTGCGTGGGTAAAAGGGCATGTATATTTATTGATTGTTCGTCGTCGGTTATTATTAAGCTCGCTCTCATGAACCACTGCAGCATCCGCCTTTCCATCTCCTCCTGGTGTTCCATTCGCCTCCCTGTCCTGCTACTCATCCTGGACCTCCTTCCTTTATACTCTGTGTTGTGTACTGTTAAAATGAGCTCTAACAAACTATTAGAGCTTCTCGAACGACTATCCTTTACCAGGTTTCGTACAACTACACAACAACACAACACATTGTACACAGTGTACAGTTTATTGTGTGTGTACTTCATACTTTATACTTTATACTTCATGCTGTGTATTGTAGACCGTCCAATGGATTCCCCCTCAATGGCATTTGATTTTGTTTACCCGTAACTTTCGACAGTAAATGCATCCAGTGTATCTACTTGCAATAGTTTTAGATATTGATAACTAATATCCAACATTTCACACACACGCACACACTCACACACAGCAGATAAAGTTATGCAAAACTTTTAATATCAAACATTTGATCAACTTAAAAGTCCTGCCAAAGAATATGTGTGTAATAAGCAATTGAAAGCATCATCTCTTTCAACTGGAGTCCAGAGTATTGCTTATTCGAATACTCCGCACACGATTTTGCCTTTTATTTTTAGTGCAGCTGGAGCTAAACCTGATTGACGTTAGCTTAAGTGCATTATCTGATACTGTAAGACTGCCTGATTGATAGGGCTTATCGATGGGCTGCACATGCACATCCGCAGCTAATAATAAAAGTAAAAAAATGAAAAATTAAAAAATGAAAAAATGAAAAAATGAAAAAAATCCTTCCATTATATTCTCATGATAAGTTCGAGTAGACTCACTCGTGTTGGTAGATTGAGTAGGCAGCCATTTAAGTGGCCATCCAATTATTTATTCATTCAGGAAACGAAACGAATGGTTATTTTTGATTTGTTTTTTTTTTCTTCTTTTCATTTTCATTTTCCTTTTCCTTTTTTGTTTTCCTTTTCGCTTCTGTCAATAATAATTTTTAATCATCCTGACGCCGACGTTGCTGAACGATAAATTTTATAAATCTCTGGTGTAAGAGAGAGTTTGCTGCTGTTAAAGTTCTTTAAATTGACTATTTGTCTGACGTTTGTCAGATTTCATGAGACAGCTTCATTGGGAATAGAGTTAGACAAGTTAACTAAGATATACACACAAAAGCTTTAACTTTAATCATTTTCTATCTATCTTACAGTATTCTGCTATACGCATCGGTCCTGTTGTCAAACGTGATGTTATGAAGGCTTCCACCATGCTGGAGCATGAGGCACAGTAAGTAAACGATATCCTTATACTAATTAAATATAGATATATACTTGAGGGATATGATAAAGCATAAGACATTATTTGAAGCTGCGGAAAAGTTGTCATGAAGCCTTTAAAGGGGCTCAGTTCCAATGGCAAATTGATAAAGCAAATGCTAAGTTAATAGAACATATTAAGATTATAATTCTATTATCTATATTTCATGCAATGCCAAACTCGGCTATCAATCTGAGATTTCTGATTTAGCATTCTCTTAAAGGGTTCAATTAAAGCTGATGGAAGCTAAGGATTCTTTTGGGTTAGAAACACTTTTAGTGGTCAGCAACTTTTTGTCAACTGACGAACTACTTTTGAGCGCTGTTTCAATCTTTACTTTAAAGATATAAATCTACGAAATCTTTAAGCGTAATAATACATTGTAAGGCCTTACCAAAAGCTAAGGTTGCTTTTAATGGGCCACCACAGAGACACTTTCAGAGCCAGAACATCTCTCAAAGAGTTCCAGCAATTCCTGTCTGTTTTTAGGTAGCACTTTGAATAGTTTTTAGTGTCTTGTCAAATCTTATTTATGGCACTTTAAAAACTCATTTAAAATTGCCTACATTACGTTGATCTTTTGCCGCAAAGGCAAAGGCAAAAGTAAACAATTAAATTGACAGTTTCGTTTGGGTAATCCTTAAGGAAGTTAAACTCTATAGAATTCTAGCAGCTCGGGCTCAGCTCGGCTTGAATATATGCATTATTTAAAGGCGGCAGAGAGACCACATATCATTATTATATCAGTTCAAGCGACAACATTGTAGCTGCTGGTCGTCTCGATCTTTAAAAGACATTCAGCCACAGGCGTTCGACAGAGAACAATTCAATTTTATTGCAGCTTAACTTTATTAACACGACTCTCTGCCCCCACCCAGAACTAAAGACATATAAACAACGCTGCGGCTCTTTGAAGAGCGTGTGATAAAGCCGACACGAGCTGAAGCTGAAGCTGTTACTGTTCTGCTGGTTCTGCTGGTGGTAGTGGTGCTTGACTGTGGTGTAGCTGATGCTGTGGTTGGGTTAAGTGATTCATTTAGCGGCAATCAGAAAATGCACTTTCCAACCAGGCTCGCCGATCCTCATGATTTATTATTATATGAGGAGGAACCCTTTAAATATTTGCCTTGACGGCGGCTTTATCTCATTAGAGCTTGTTTTTTGCTTCTTTTGTTTTTACTTATTTTTTTTCTTTTTGTTTTTCGCCTGACCGTTAAGTGGTGCAAAATAGCCACTGTAGCCTCCTACTGTCCTCTCATTTCCCCCCTCTTCTTTATCTGCTGCTACTCTGCGCCCTACTGACAAGTTTCCAATTGCAACGGCAACTATTTTCGTGCTCTGCTTGGCAGCAACAAAGCATCTGAGCTGCCACTGGCAACTGTTAATACAGATATAGCTCCAACTGTAAAAGAGATACAGATCCAAGTATACAAGAGATACAGCTCCAACCATAGATACAGATTTAAATCCAACTATAGAACAGTTACAGGTACAACTTTAGATACAGATACAGATACAGATGTAGACATAGATCCAACTATACATACAGATGCAGATACAAAAACAACTATAGAAATAGATACAGATACTTATAAAGATACAGATACAACTCCATCGGTATCTGTATCAGTTATATAGCTATATAGTTATAGTTAGTTATAATTAGAGATACAGATGCACTTGAAGCTAAAGATACAGATCCAAGTATAGATCCTACTATAGATACGTATACATATCAAGATGAAACTCCAACTATTGGTAAAACTATAGATACAGAAGCAGATACAGATACAGCTCAAAATGTAGAGCTAGGTATATTTTCAACTAGAGATAAAGATACAACTCTAACTATAGATACAACTCATACTATAGATAAAGGTACAACTTTAGATAAAGATAGAGATGCAGATCAAAGCACAGATCCAAGTAAAGATCCAATTCAGATAAAGATGCAGCTCCAACTTTAGATACAGATACATATGCAGATACTGATCCAACTATAGATACAGATACTGATACAGAAACAGATACAAGCACAACTATAGAAATATATACAGATCTAACAATAGATACGTATAAATATAGAGATACAACTCCAACTGTATATATAGTTATATAGTTAACTATAGGTATATAGAGTTTAAGTTAAAGTTTTATTTAAAGTTACAGATACAGTTAAAAATATAGCTGCAAATGCAGATACAGATCCATGTATAGATCCAACCATATATACGTATAAAGATCAAGGTGTAACTCCAACTAGAGGTAAAACTATAGATACAGAATCAGATACAGATCCATGTATAGATCCAGCTATAGAGATAGGTATATTTCCAACTATAGATAAAGATACAACTCCAATTCTAGATTGAAATACAACTTTAGATAGAGATAGAGATGCAGTTCAAAGCACAGATCCAAGCATAGATCCAAATATAGATCTAGGTGTATAACCAACTAAAGATACGTATATAGATTAAGATACAACTCCAACTAAAGATACAGATGCAGATGTGGATACATTTACAAGCCGTTCAGCCCACACAACAACTCTACGATCACTACGCTCAAATTACTGCGTCACATGTGAAAAGAGCAGAGAAGAAAAAGAGATATAAAAAGAGTAGAAATGTGCGGCTTTCAGATACATTTGTATCTGCATATCTACCGCCCATGTAATAGACGTGGCGTTTCCGCTGCCGAACATTTCCGGCCCTTGCGCATGCGCAGCGATTTGAGTTATTTATGCTTTGAAAGCACTATCTGAACAGCAGAAACTATATGTATCTACGTGTGTGTGTGTGTGTGTGTGTGTGTGTGTTTGTGTATATAAATAAAGCCCCTCTACGAAAGTGTTTTGGAGTGTCGACTGTTTGACTGTTCGAATGCGTATCTTGCAGATACTCTTACACACACACACACACCCACACGCACACGCTCCCCCACAGACACACACAGAGGCTATAAACTCAATATTACATTTTTTACTATGTGTTGCCGTTTATTTATTGATGATTCTTACGCGCGCGGAATTTTTAAACCATAAAATTTTGCTTTTTACGCTGCAGGTGATCATGAAAATTTTTTAAGTGCCTTCCATGCCTGCCACTGATGATCATATATATATGATCATAATAATTATAATGATCATCATCACGTATCCGCCCTTCGCCGTTCACATTCATCTCGACATTATCATAATAAAAACCTTTAACTGTCCTAATGGAATCTTTTACACACTGCTTTAAAGGGTAACATTAAATATAACCACCCAATGCGAAAGATGCAACAATGACTTAAAGTCATTTATCAATTGATTGTCCTTAGGCCTGCTGACTGTAGAAAGGAATGTTGCAAGCTTATGGCAAAGTATTTATTAGCTCTTCAAATGTTTCAGCTTTAACAGTCTAAACAGGATGCAGGAAAGAGTGAGAGTTCTTACCAATTCTGTAACAATGATGCAATTAGACATAGACTTAAAAACGTGACGAACTGCAGCACAAACCCAATTGCTAAGTGCTAAGCCATATGAGAACTCTTAAACCCACTTTAAATAACGGCTTTAACTTCTACTTAAAATGCAATAGAAAGAAATTGGTAACAGGTTTTTTGTTGTTGCAATAAATCAATAAATTCTGCAATAAACACATCAACATTAAAGTAAATTTGCTAACATGCTAACTCTTAACGCAGATAGGCCTCTACCTATTCTCTATATAACTCCAAGTCACCATAAACTAAATAAAGAGCATTACAAGGCTAGAAAGAAAGATATAAAGAGGATGTTTTTGGTTATAGATGTAGACCAAAGCAAGAAATACTATCGAAATATATACACAAGAAACAAATATTGATCCAACTGATTCTATTTTTTGGGGAAATAAACTTAATCGAATGCCATAATATTATTATAGAATTTGCACGACATAAACAATAAACTCGAGGTGCTACTTTCAGAGCAAACCCACCTCCAATATTCACTTACTTTTGTTTAAATACGAACTCTTTAATCTATTACGACTAATAGCAAAGTATTAAAGACTCCAGGACCAACTATAGCCCGAAATACTACCTAAGCAAAAACATATAATAGAATATATCAAATAGTTACAAAAAAAAAAAAAAAAAACAGAATTAGATGTAAGTTATTTAAAGCTGATGTAAAGCTGAGATTAATGCAGATATTAGGCAAGTTTGTATCTCTCCTTGTCAAGAATTAGGAAATCTTTTATACTCCAAGAATTACACAATACATAGACTTATGAGGCAGCTATTGACAATAAAAAGGATATAAATGAAAATAAGTCGTAGTGTTATTCAATGTTTTTGCTGATTATTTTTTTCTTAGAGGTAAAACGAGTATATGAATAGTTCTCATAAGTGAATACGAGTACTTTAAAGTGACTGAAGAAATTGCCAACTGTCAAAAACTTGAATAATTTAATTTAATTGATTTTTGCTTTAAAGATTATATTTTGTTTGACAAACGTCAGAAACAAACGTCTCCATCGACTCTGACTCTATCGAGCCTACACTGTATCATACAAACATTAAGTTTCAGCTAGATAAGCTGTAAAACAAATAAACAATTTTAAATGAAAATGCATAGCTTTAGTAGATTTTATGCGTGATTTAATGTTCTGACCCCATATTTGAGTATGTCAATAGAATGCAAACATAAAAATCAATAGGGAAACTTGCAGAAAAAGACGAAACGATTTGTTTATTGTGCAAATATTTGTCGGAAAATCTCTCTCTTTAATGGAATGTCGCATCGATTTTGCATAGAAATAAGTGTCACGCAGGCTTACAAAATGTGTATATATTTTCTGAAATATGTGAAACAAGAGCTAACACATATTCACAAGTTTTAAATTGAAAACTGCTATTTCTTATGGCATGAAACACTTCGAGAAATAACTCTCAGCTTATAAAATTCAATTTGACATTGAAATATGAAATACTTACTTAGTAAAATTACAAAAAATGTCGTGTATTTCATGACTTTCTTTTTACAATAGTACTCCATAAAAGTAGCTTAATAACTGCCAACAGTTTAAATAAAGACTTTGTAAAGCATTCAGAAACATTCTGGAGTCTGCTTGGAAACTTTTACTCGCTTTTCTCAGTTAACTAAAGTTAAAGTTTTATAAGAGTTGTTAAAGTAACTTTATGCTTGATATTCGAAAGTTGTTAATTAAACACAGCGTATATATATATATATAACAGATATATGCAGAGTGTTTTACTTTGCTGTCGCATAACGAACAATTGATGTATTTCCATGAGCAATTTAAAGCTGCTTTTTAGTCACATTATTTAAAAGAGACTCCGGCTTACTTTTAGATCATAACAAATTTGGTAGTGCTCAAAATTGTTATTAAATTTCATTCATAATCATTGAATAACAACTTGAACTCGCATCAGCACTCATTTGAGATTTCGTTCAAAGTCACCCTTAAAATCGTGTAACCAAAGCAGCTTATTTTTGCAACCTGGACTGGACTCCATACCCCAGACATTCATGAAATCAAAGCCCTTATTCTCCCATGGAGTCGGGCGGGGATTTACTCATTTTTGCAAATATTTTTTAGCGTTTTTTTTGCTTGTTTCTGCTGCGTTTTTAGTAAATGAGTTGCATTAAAGCTATTTATAAAGATGCAGTGCAACATTTGAGCTTATGCTACGGCAAAGTGCTCTGAAAGTTTATTACGAATTAAAATTTGACCAAATAGAACTTTTCCTGGAAAAACAGAAGGTAATGAATACAAAATAAGCTTTATGTTGTTTACTGCAATAAATAATTAGTTTGTTATCCGGCACCAGAGTTAAATTGTGTGTGTGTTCTGGGTGTGCTTATTATTTTGGCCATATGTATATATTTATGTAACACTTAAAGCTTAATTTGATTACAAAACTGGTTTAGAGAAGATTATGTTTATGTTTTGCATGTTGGAAAATACGATTTGTGTCTTTAATTGTTTTATTGTTAGCTATATAGATATTCATTCAGACATTTGCACTTAATCCTATTCGAAAAATCATACACACACACACCAGTATCAGAGTATCATTTGTTGTGTGTACCATAGACCTTTCCTGTCCCCATTCCGAGGGGTCCAACTGAATTCAAGCGGTTGCACGTACCGACTTAATTCCAACTGTTTCCTGTCATTGAAAGCGCTCGGCAAGTTGACGCAAGTTAAACAATCAGAGAACAACAGATACTAAAGAATTATGTACACGTCTCTATATATTTATTTATATATATAGTATATACTCATACATATAAAGAGGCTTCCTGGACTCTGCCTCTGATTCCGATTCTGGTACTGGTTCTGGTTCTGGCTCTGGCTCTGGGGCAAGAGTTACTCAGTACCTTGCAACATGTAGAAAAATCATTAGGCAAAAATTGTGTGGCACAGGAAGCCGCCAAGCGCGATGCACGATGCAATACGAGAGTACTCGTATATCGTTCATATAATGATGATTATTATTAGGATTATTAATAGTATTATTATTAGCTGTATGTATGTATTATAATTGTGTATCTTGATAATTGCTGGATGCTTCAAATTTGTTAGGCTTTTAATTACACACAATTGCCCTGTCGTGATCACCACTAACCCAATCTCTCACTCTCTCTCTTTATCTCTTCCTTTTTCTCTATATCTCCACCTCGTTTGTCTGTCTTTCTTTCTTCTTTCCCATGACGCCGACAGATATGCAACAATCTTGGCATTCGATGTGAAAGTGGAGCGAGAGGCGCAGGAAATGGCCGAGTCGTTGGGTGTCAAAATCTTCCAGGCGGACATCATCTATCATCTGTTCGATAAGTTCACCGCATACCGGGAGGAGCTGAAACAGAAGAAACGTGAAGAATTCCGCTCGATAGCAGTCTTCCCATGCAAACTAAAGGTAAGTTCATAACTTCAGTCTAAGCGAGCTCATTATTAGACAACCAGATTAGCTTATGCTCTATGAGAGAGTCTATATAAAATATGAATCAGATATAGTTTTGTAGTGTATCAAGTGTTCGGCATATCGCATTGAAGTTGTTCCTTCCTGTGTTCATGTGTACCTAAGATCGAAACGTAATTACCCCAAAAACTGCAGGTGTAAAATGCAATCAAGCTGGGCTTGTGGCTGGTGCAAATGTTGGCCTCCAGCTGGGCCTGGGTCTCTCGGCTAATGATGCGTGCTGCCCAAGAAACGCCACTCGACGAGCGATTAAAGCCTGTCCAAGACGCTTGCATCACGTCCACACTTCCTGCTCAAATAATGTTAAGAACAGCATATTTGATTTATAGGTAATCATTAGGTTATACTCGTAGTAGTCAACGACTGACTCCACGTCGACCCTAGGCTAGAAACAGAGCTCCCCCTCCTTCCTCCCCTCACTCTCTGTCTCTATGAGTTAAGTTCTGTTCTGGGCTCCATTTAAGCTCTTGTCTCCCACTGTGCTGTTAATTGGACACACAGAGCACAGCTGTTCGTTGCAGTTGGCCACAACACATCAGTTGGCCTTCTGCTGTGGGGGCTAATCTTGTTGCTGCTGGTTAGTTGCTGTCTCTTGGGTCGAAAGCATCTAACAACAATGATTTCTGTTTAGTTAAGTTATTAACTGGGCCCATTCTTACCCCATTCCATAGACGATACTCCTACCTCTACCAATAGCTTTACCTCTAGCTTCACCTTCGCCTTCAACTTTGCCTTTACCTTTGCCTTCGGATTGGCACTTGTCCATGCGCCGGGTTTCCCTCCTGGCTATTTTTATATATTTTTATTATTTTTCCTTGTTTCCTCTTTATGCTCGATGCTCATTACTAGGCCCGCTGCAGGCACAATAACATCTTAAGCCTTCTTAGACTGTTCATGCAAATGAAATTGAGTTGATCTCGAAAACAACTTACGCCGTTTTCGCGTTCGCAAATTAGCTTTATCCTCGACGTAAGTTGACTTCACTTGAGTTGAGCTAGCTAAAAGCTTAACAATGCTCGTAGGCTGCCAGAGATGTTTTCTTCAAATCAAAAAATATAGTATATATATATATATATATACAATAATACTCGTCATTCAATTCTTACACGTTTTCAATGGCCATTCAATAATCCTCTTCGGATGCACATGCCGGCACTTGACTGCTGCAATTCTTATATATAAATTCAATAAAAACAATTGGCTTTTAAATGAAAGTTGCGTTGTTAGATTTTGTGACGTAATGCTATCAGAAGATAGTAACGATTTTGTAACTTTTATTGCAAAATTAAAGAGCTTCAGTTATGAGCAAAGTCTGATTAAGATAACATTCGATTTCTATTGAGGAAAACGTACTACAGCATAGAGGTGCAGACATTAGAGTTAACTCTTCTATAACATATATAATCATATACAGTTCAACCTCGATTATTAGGAACTTTATTAGCCTGAGCAACTGTTAACTGTGATTTAACTCTATCAGCCGTAAAAAGGAGGTTTATTGATGCAAACTCGCATCTGCCTGTTCAAAATAAGTGAAACCAATACAGTTTTTGCAATTTGTAACTGGGATTTCCAATTATCGATTATCCTTAAAGAGTTTGATGCCGACATACAATACATAATCAGATAGTCGAGGTTCAACTGTATATAGTACATTAGTTTTTGTTTTATATCTGGAAAATAATATAAGCATAGCCATATTCCACAGCTTTCAACGAGACTTTTCACAGAACAATTTGTTGATTTTTGGCTGAAAGGAAATAAATGATAAAGAATTATTTGCGCTCTCTCGTTTTTTCACCTTTCCACTAATGGAATTACGTAAAAGGAGTTGTTGCTGAATAGAATAACTGTATAATATATCTTTAATTAAAATAAGTGAAGAATCCATGGTAAAAAATACACATTGAAAGGTATCAAACCAAAAAGTTAGCTAAAGTTTGCTTTAAACTTCTATGCAAATCAGTTCTATCCAGTTTTCACATTAGCTTATTTCTTGGTTTATACTGTAGAGGGTTAGGTTAAGACTAGTACAGGTAGATCTTCCTAATTGCTTGCCAGACATAGTTCCATTGAAGGTTGCACTTAACTCTCATTTCTGGTCAGGATCAGCGATAAATTGATGCACTTTGAGACAGTTTTAGCTCAGGAAATCATACTATATCATTATATATTAAGATGACTATCATTCTTTGATCTAATTTCTATATCTTTCCGCTCTTTTCCCGTTTCGATATCTATTCACAGATACTGCCACAATTCATTTTCAACAGCCGCGATCCAATCGTCATGGGCATTATGGTTGAGAATGGGATAGTTAAAGTGGGCACGCCAATCTGTGTGCCCAGTAAAGAGGTAAGTAAGCAGGCAAATATTTAACTATTTTGCGAGAATACGACAATACGACAATATATACCCATAACAAAAGGTTCATTCAATGGCCAAGCATTGTAGATCCACTACGGACTGAGAGACTCTTGTGGACTCTTCTAACTATTGCGACTTGCCAGCGAGGCGGCGGCGCACACAATGAAAATCCTTGTTTTGGGATTGGGTCTGTGCCTGGGACTGGCACTGGGACTGAGCTCTTGAAAAGCGTGTCAAGTATCTAGATACAAAGTCTGTATGTGTGTGTGTGTGTGTGTGTATGGTCCCATCTTTATAAACTGCGTCATTCTGGCGCTGCTGATATTTGGTTTGTAGTCCGACTTCGGGCTTCTTTCTCGAGGCTTTTTTTCAATGTTGACACAGGTGCGTGTTGTGCGTTGTGTGTGTTGTGTGTGTGTTGTACACTCGTATGTTTGCCAGTGCTCTCGTGATGCAATTGCCCTGAAAGAATAATATATATATAAATATTATTTGTACATTTATACTCTTATGCTATGAGCAATTTGCAATCGGATGAAAATGGCGTTACTAAACATCGTTTTTATCAAGGGGCAAAATCGAACAAACAAGTCTTGAATGCAGTCATAGCCCTTATGCAATATTTAGTTCTTATAGTTTGATCCCATCAAATGCGATTCAAGTGGTTTTAAAAAAGATAAAGATAAAGAAAGAAACACTTATAAAAATGTTTACTTGGGAATGCGAATGGGATGTTGAGGCTCAATTATTGTCCTTCCGTTTTGTACAAAGCGTTGGAAGACACTCGTCGCAATTTATGCGAAGACATGTCCTGTTTCCCGTCGTCAGCGACAGCCAGAGACAACAATAACTGTTTCCTCTTGCCACAATAACAAAATCCACCAGCAACAACAACAACAACAGAAACAACTTGAATGGCTACTGCGCCAACGATCTTTTTGCAAAGGGTTCGCCCCGTTTTGTTCTCAGTGCTTGACTTTTGCCAGCTACTCGTACAGCAGGGAGAAGAGTCGCAGTTGTGGAATTGGAGTCGGAGTCGGAGTCGATCGGTTGGACGGTCCCCCGGCCAGTGTGGCAATCTCTTAGTCTGCCTGGTTGGCTTCATTGGCAATTATAACTTCCTCAATTATCCAGCAGAGCGCAGCTAAGCTGTGCGCTTCCCGTCATTCATCGTCATTCTTTTTAACATTTTCCTCTTTTTTTTCTCTCTCTCTCTCCCCTTTTCTTCTTTACTTTTTTATTTGCAGCTCTTTCTAAAGTATATTAATACAGATTTTTGTTTCCATTCTTGCATCAAGACAGAATACCCTACACCAAAGCCACCAAGCTCTACGGCATGCCCAACGCTCTAACGATATTAATTGAATATATTTATACTCTATATATCTGTCTGGGTTCTAGATACTGATAGCTATATCTTAAGCTGTGAATGTTTAAAGTAGCTCATTGCTGAAGTCTTTATAGCCTCACTCTCTCTCCTTCTCTTTCGCTCTCACAATCCCTGCTCCAAGCTCCAGCTGCAGCTAGCAAAGAACATGTGAGCCCCCAATCAACTCTACTTTTGATCTGCACGAATATATTTCTGTCCAAGAATTCCGAGTGTATAGGTTGTCGTTGTTGCTTTGTCGCCAATATTGTCGGTTGTTGTTGCTTTTTCTCCTTCTTCTTCTTGGGTTCTTTCCCTCGCGATTTCCGCTGACTTCGATAGACTTGAGAAGGGGTCCAACTTCCTTTGAAGCGGCTGCTGCTTCTGCCTTGTGCTGCGCGTGCGTGTCAGCCGATCAGTTTGCCTGGCCAAGCGTATGCCAGATGGCCAGACCTTGCCCTCGCCCCCTGCCCCCTGCCCCCCACTTGGCCTGCCATTGATTGCCTTTATTAATTATATAATTAAATCTGTAATGACAGTGGCTAAACCACTTGCTGGCCTGGCCTGGCCACTCGCACGGCCCTTTGTTTCAACGCCGCGTAATTGTTTTTGTATACCCTCCGTATAATCGTTTATACGTATACCTCCAATACTTCCGTTCTCATAGCGAATTTGGCCAACTGTGCACCAAAAAAAAAAAAAAAAACCACTTCCACTTCCAGTTTGAGCACCACCACCTTTACCACTTCCCGTTCTTTGGTCTTTGACTTAAGTTCATTGTTGGTTAATGCAGTTGATCGTTTGGTCATCGAGCGTACTTCAACCCCTAACCCTGGGTCAATTGGGGTTCATGCAACATGCGATACATTGTCATATCACAGTTAGCCCCTGTGCAAGTGTGAAAGTGTGTGTGTGTGTGTGTGTGTGTGTGTAATTTGAGTAGTACCAATGCAGCCTTGGGGCCAAATGAGGGTAAATCTTTTGTTCAATTATAACGTTTACGTTTACATTTCCCTTTTTTTTTTGACTTTAAAGCGGAAACACACGCAAGTTGAAAAGTTCGAATCGCACGATTTTTGAATCCTTTAAAGTTTCAATTCAAACTAAGCAGCTGTCTAGACTTCAGTGGAAAGGAAAAACTTTAGTTATTCCCATAAAGTTATTCATTCAAAACTTGCTGCAGCCTTTAATATGTAAATAAACGCAAAAAGCACTTAACATTACATTTCACAACTGTCGCCAGCTTCTTTGAGCCTTAATATATTCATGTTTATTTATCAAAATAGAAGTTTCTCGTTTTTCTCGTTCTGCGATTTGCACTTTTGACAGAAATTCTCTGTGAGAAGCACTTTGTTCGGATAAGGAACTGTGATTTCATTTGTTTATTCTCGTTGATTGAAAAACTATTTTTCTTTGAATTGATTTGAATCGATTCCAACCCGCAAGTGGCAGAGTATTTGAACTTCATTATAACATTTTATACACAAATTTTGTGTTCTCTTTTTGTTTTTGCTTTTGTTTTTGCTTTTTGTTTTTTGTTTTCTGCCTGCATTTAAAAGTGGAACCAAACAGCGAACGGAAGTTGGAGGCGTTACTCAGCGCCAAATCCGACAATCACTTGACATATGGTGTATACTCGTATGTTGTCTCTCTACTACAAGTAATTTATATATCCACTCACACTCTGCAAGTGTGCCTATTACTAGTAGTATGAGTATTCGTTTGAGTAGTATGAGTATTCGTATGAGTAGTTGTAGTAAAAGCTAATAGTCTTGTTGACTTCTTAGAGACGGTTATTAAAGCGCTCGAAACCAAAGACCAAAGACCAAACACCGAAGACCAAAGACCGAAGACCGCAGACCGTAGCCCGTAGACCGAAGAAAGCGAAACATAGTCTTATAAATCCAGACGTGATAGCAGTTACTCGTATCCCTCTCTTTAATTCAAGTACTCGTATCGTATCTGTATCGCTGGAGGAGGTAGTTTTGCATGTTTTCCTTTTAAATTTTGTATCTCTTTGTTGATGCTGCTGCTACGGTTACCCGTCGAGCTGGCTTCTGTCCAGTAAGTGGCCACTTCTCATACCCTGTACGTCGTTATAAATTGTGTTAAAGGTGCTACTGTTCTGCAACAAACCGAAAACAGGCAACAAAGTTTAGTCATTTCATTTAAGTCTTTAAACAAAAATGTATGAAAAGAGACTTAAAGTTGCAATTCAATGCAATCAACATCAGAACCATTAGAAACTAATAGAAAGCAATCAGAAGCAGAACAATTTCTTATATTATTTTGCAAATCGTTGAGAAATATAAATAAATTTTTATATAAAGTGTGTGTTGGTTATTAATTCTTAATTTGATTAACAGACTTTTTGGATCTCTGAATCATGATTTATATGAATTTTTTTTAATATTTTCACATTTTTTATGAAGTCGTTGCCATCTGCTTTTGATTTCTTTTGTTAAAGTAAAATTAAAGCTCAACAAATAACGATTAGTATTATTTTCTTTTATTTATTTAAAAATATTTTGAATGATAAATAAAATATTGGGTACTTTCCTTTATTAATTCAGAAATTAGGTATTTTCTTTTATTTATTTTAAATAATAATATATTAAATCCCCAAAATAAATAATTAAATGTGAGGCTGATTCACAAACTCAAGAATCAGAGTGCAAGAATAAGTTTTATGTAATAAATTTGAATTATAAAGATTTTCCTTATATATTTATAATATCAAAATAGAAAAAATAGTATGAAAATAAAATCAATATTTTCAAGGCCCAAATCTATGCCAGGGTTTTTCATATAGTACCTGACATCCTTTTCAACTTCAATTTGAATTTTCCTTATTTAAAATTTAAAATTTTTTTTGAATTTAAAGTTTACCCAAATCACTAATTGAACTTTATAGGGTATTTGGGTGTCGCATACCCAATAATAATTGCATTTTTCACTTGTTGGTTCGGTTGCAATAGAGCAACTGAGGGATCGAACCAGCGATCGATATCTTTAATAATTTCATTCATGCCTCGAGTTGTGTTATTTGGTGTTGCCAACGCTGATACACTCATACTTATACTCACACTGATACTCATACTTACACTCATACTCACACTCACACTCATACTCAATACTCTATACTCTATACTCTATACTCAATACTCATATTCAATACTCATACTCGTACGGGTACGTGTACAAGTGCTGTTCGACCGGAAATGAAAGCTTATTCAACGTGCTGCTGGTTTTTGTTAATTAAAAGCCGCCGGGCCTTTGCCATTTAGGATGGGTTTTGATTACTTTGTTGTGGCTATACAAGTGTACCCAGTGTACGGGGTCTAGACTGTTTACGGAGTATCTGAGGTGTACGGGGCTTACTACATATGTTTCACTCGTATTTGCACAATTATATGGTAGCAGTTCTTTTTTTCGCGCCTCGTTTCTTTATAGAGCCTTCACATATTAAAGAGGGGTTAAAAAGGGGTCTATAAAGTTTGAATATATGTATGTAACTAACAGGAGGAAATATCTTTGATCTTATATATGCTTGATCCGTATCAATAGCTGAATCGTCTTAGCCATTTCTATCTGGTTGTCCAGATGAACTCTAAAGAGAAAGAGTCTATCAAGAGCTAGAGGCAAATTTGATTGAATACTTTCTCCTCATCCCCGCAAAATCTGTAAAACGTCTAATAAGCTCAAACTTCCAGCCAATATCTTATATATATATATATATATCTTATAGATATTGAACAATTCTATTTCTGCTCAGCAAATTTCATAAAGAAAACAAACAGAAGTAGTTTAAGATAGTTCAAGAATTAATCTTTGCATTTGCAGCAGCATTGCGTATAGTGTGTGTGTGTGGTGTGTATATGTGTGTACATGGGTTAAGGGCTTTTCGTAGTGGGGTACACTCGACTACACCTTTGCTTTACTTGTTTCTTTGTGGTTGACACTCCATCTTACTTAATACCAGGGCTTAGTTAAGCTACTCATTCTGTAAAACAAGGGAATTTCCCTTCTTTTGTGTTAAACGGAAATCGTTAAGTTAAGTTATAGTATACACTATGATATTTATATAGTTTGATATATGTATATGGGGTTCATACCAAGTACCATATGATAGAAGTTTGTGTGCTTGTAGTTTCAAGCAGCAATATTGATACGTGCGCTCAACTGACTTGGTTTAGTTCGAGCTTCCGTTGGACTTAGTCTACATACTGTACATACATATATATATCTTATATATATACCTATATATTTGTTATAGATTGTGTCATACTTCCATCAATCTGATGGTTTGCCCTAATTCCACATTTCCACGCAATACCTGACAGCTTTGCGTTTGTGTTCATCGAATTTCTTAGTAAATCAAAGAAATGCACACGGATTTTTATCAGTTGAGAGCTTAAGGAACATTATACAATCGAGATTCCAGAAAATAGTGGGAAAATGTATCTGCTTTTCTGCTCAAAGTGTATCTCGTTTCGACTATTGTCAAATGGTTTTCCTCTTTTTTTCTTATTTTTTGAATTTTTCTTCTATCAATGAGAAACTGCGTCATATTTGCCTGAGGGATTGCTAAGAATTTAAATATGGTACGATGTGATACGTGTGCGACAAAGGAGTACTTTGAGCATTGTGTCAACAATGGAAGTGACACCAACAACAACAACAACAATACAAACAACAACAACAGCAGCAGCAAATAAAGCGATAGAAACAGCGTTAAGAGTCGGAAGAAGTAATTAAATGGAAAAGAAGAAGGAGAAGAAAAAGAAGCAGCAGTTGCAGCTGAGGCGCTACGGAAGTGGATTGCAGTCAAAGGCAGCAGCAGATGCGGGCTGCAATTTGATGCAGCAGCAGCAGCAACAGCAGCGGCAGCAACAGCAACAACAGCAACAACAGCAACAACAGCGGCAACTGCCACAGAACGGAAGCGGCAACGCTGGCAGCGACAGCAGCAGAGGCGGTGGCAGCGGCGGATGTGAATGCTTCCGCACGTACATGCACACACACACACACACACACACACATACGCGATATACACATAGAAAAAAAAGGAATGAACGACAGCAGTAAAAGATAGGAAAATGAGGTAGCCGCTTCAAATTTAAGTAAGCACTTGAAAGTATGTGCTGACGTCGACAGTTCAGCATTTAGTGTGTGTGCGTGTGTGTGTGTGTGTGTGTGTGCCAGCGGGGCGTTGGTTGCTGCAAGTCGGAAGTGAATGAAAGAAACAATAAGAGAAAAAAATGAAGAGAGAGCTCACTAAAGGCAAGAGGAAGTTCTTCAAAACCCTCTTCCGATCGGAGACAGGGCAGGTGTGCAGCTAAACCGGAAGTAAAAGGAAATTTCATAAGTGCGATTTTTATGAATGGACTCGCCTCCCGCTGCGCCGCTGCATCACGAGTTCGAGTCGGATTCACCATAAGTGTTCCATTAATTCCCAGCCGCTTATCATAGAATATATTTGTTTTCATAGTGAAATTTTACATATGTGTATCTCTCTCTCCCTCTCTCTCTCTCTGTGTGTGTGTGTGTGTTTGCAAGTGTGTTTGGTGTGTGGGCGCCGCCAAAAGCAACAGCAAACACACAACGTGCCGCACGTATCTAAAAAAAATATACATAAAATAACAACTAAGAATGCTCCAGTCCAGCGATCACTCGACGCTCAGATACCCTGCAGCTCTCTGATATATAGTCTACTCTATAGATTACCTTTATTTCTTAACATCTGACATCATATAGACATCATATAGACATTATATAGACATCATATAGACATCATATAGACATCATATAGACATCATATAGACATCATATAGACATTATACAGTTATCTTATAGACATCATATAGACATCATATAGACATCATATAGACATCATACAGACATCTTATAGACATCATATCGACATCATATAGACATCACATAGACATTATACAGATATCATATAGACATTATACAGTTATCTTATAGACATCATATAGACATCATATAGACATCATATAGACATCATATAGACATCATACAGACATCTTATAGACATCATATCGACATCATATAGTACAACATAAAGACATCATATAGACATCACATAGACATTATACAGACATCATATAGACATTATACAGTTATCTTATAGACATCATTTGACATCATATAGACATCATATAGACATCATATAGACATCATATAGACATCATATAGACATCATATAGACATCATATAGACATCATATAGACATCATATAGACATCATACAGACATCTTATAGACATCATATCGACATCATATAGACATCATATAGACATCATATAGACATCACATAGACATTATACAGACATCATATAGACATTATACAGTTATCTTATAGACATCATATAGACATCATATAGACATCATATAGACATCATACAGACATCTTATAGACATCATATCGACATCATATAGTACAATATAAAGACATCATATAGACATCACATAGACATTATACAGACATCATATAGACATTATACAGTTATCTTATAGACATCATTTGACATCATATAGACATCATATAGACATCATATAGACATCATATAGACATCATATAGACATCATATAGACATCATATAGACATCATATAGACATCATATAGACATCATATAGACATCATATAATATATTATAATATAAACAGTTATCGGCTCATTTGCACTTCATGCGATTGCATTCAATTTTTTCTTACATAAGATTTAATTATATTTAATTAATTTATAATCAATTATTTAATTTATTTTTATATTTTTTTCCTAATATTTGGTTATCTTTATATATTAAATTTTTATATTTTTGATAATTTAGTTATTTTTTATATTATTTTTTTTTAATTTTTATTTATATTATTTTTGTTTTAGATCAGTTATTTTTTAATTTTTTCAAATTTTGTTGAAGTTTTTATTAATTTTATTATTTTTGTTTTGTTATTTACTTATTTTTTTATCTTTTTTTTTACATTTATTCATTTATTTATTGAATTATTAACCTCTTTATTTGTTAACTTATATGTATATATATATTTAAAATTATTTATTAATTTATTTATTTATAATTAAAAGCTTTAACTTAGTCTAAAGGCCACAGTTAAAGCTGCATTGGCAGTTAAAGATTATAAAGATATTAAAGACTTTTGTAGAATTTTGTAAGACTAAACTTGATTTATAATGGAAAAGTTGACTTAAAGCTAAAATGCTATAATAGCCTTTAAAGGCTGCTTTGAGGAAGTTATAGATAAATCACTAAAGTTTCTTTTTAAAGTACAGAATGTTGATTCGTTTACAAAAAATCAAATCAGATGAGCTTTGACTATTGAGATTGTGTTTTGTGACTTGTCACTGCAGAAGCTACATAGCATATGTCAGGATATATACAATTTATCTGATCAAACAGATATGTACATATAATTGGATCGAAGTTGATACCTTTTGACTTACTATTATAGCTTATTTACACACTTTCTGTAATGGATCCAGGGTATATTGAAGCGTATAATGTAAAATGAAGCAAACAGACCATAAAACCAGCAGCAAAGCAACAAAAAGCCCATGAATGAAATCCACGCTAATAGAAACTATGAAAACAAGTTTTGAAATAGATTCACACATCGGATATACATATATACCTAGATGGATTATATATTATATATTTAGGTATATAATAAAGTGCCCAAAAATATATCCAACAGAAATGATTTTGAGATTTTCACTTAAGCTAAACATTTTGCACGTAACTGTAAGTGGATATGTGCCTGTATCTCTACATATGTATCTGTATCTGTATCTGTATCTCTATCTGTATATTCAAATGTATCTATAGTCGTATATGTATCTTTATTTGTATCTGTATCTATAGCCATCGCCATAGTCTCGTTCGCTATCGTTTCATTCATAAAAATGCTTATTTCCTGTTGTTTGGCTAGGCGACCGCCTAGAGCGCTTCATGTTTCGAGTGTAGTTTGCACAGTCATAAAAAAAGCACACACACACACACACATACACTAAGCACACACAGAGAGAGACACAATAAGAACACATACGCCGAAAGTCATTCAGCCTAGCGATAAGATAATAAAATCCGCTTAGATACGCGCTTTTTTTTTTTTGCACTCTGTTTTCCTCCTCTTGTCTGGGTTTGTATCTATATCTGGTAAATGCCTATACACACATATATATATATATCAGTTTATATATATATATATATATGTATGTCTGTTTGTTTGTATATATGCACACACCTATTTATTTTACTATGAAAATGAATAGCAACAACAAAAGAAATTAGCGTAATTAGCAAATTACTCGCCATATTTTTTTTCTGCTTTTTTTCGTTTTCGTTTTGTTTTTATTTTTTCTTTTTTTTTTTTTTGGTTTTGTTTCATTTTGTGGCTTAACGTCGCCTTTGTCGAGTGGTCAGTCATCTGGTCAGTCGTCTGGTCAGTCATTTGGTCTGTCATTTGGTCTGTCGCTTGGTCAGTTGGTCGCCTTCAGTTTCTTGGCCGGATATGCTGAATTTGCACAAAAGGCGGAAAATCGCATAAATACTTATTTGTTGGAGCAAAGCTAATTTTTAATTTTTTTTTTTTCCTTTTTTCATTATTTTTTCAATCTTTTTTTCAGTGTTTTTTCTGTGTTTTTGGTTACACGCGCTCCCAAAAATAAATATACTTAATTGACGTTTGTTAATCGAAACGAAAGATGAAGCGGGGCGGCACGTAGACATTATTGCATTGCATGCCAGAATGATTTACACACACACATACGAATACATATGTATATGGATGTGTGGAACACAGACACCAACAACTTGGTTGTCACCCACAATATGCCATAAAGGGCTGCTGACAGTTTGTCTGGCAAAACTGGTCCGTTTGGTTGTCATGTGGCCAATTAGTGTAAAACTCGGCGTTGTCATAGTACAACTTGTGTGGGGTAACTAAGCTAGTTATCTAGAAAGTGATAGAGATGTACAGATGTGAGTGTCTATGGGGTTTCAACTTGTGATTTGTCCGCTCACACACTCACACACACACACACACTCATACTCGATGCAAGCCAAACATTTCCCAGAGATGAGTTAATAATAATGCAATAATAAAAACGAGGAAATAGAAGCCGGAGATAGACGGACATCCAGTCGGACAGACAGACAGACATATTGGCTGTCATCGTAGGATGCGTTGATGGAATTTTTTCGAGAGTGGGCTTAACTAATTAAACTAATTATGTATTATATCCTTGTTACATCATTTTCATCTTTCGGAAAGAGCTGCTGCCTGCATCCCCAAGCGCTAATTAATCTGTATAACAAGATGGTTAACTACATATATATATATATATATATATATATATTTATAGCCAAGTCTGTCACAATTTCATACGAACAAGTGTTTTTATTTTTAAAACCTAATTAAGGCAACTTGTGTGCAGATCCTTTCTTCTGATTTCCTTTTCGTTACTTTCGCTCTCGTTGCTTTCCCTTTTGTTTCCCGGAATTTCCTTTATTCATTTGCTGCTGCAACTTAAATCTTTTTCGTAAACATTGACTGTATCGTAGTTAAGCTTCAGTTTAATAGCTTGTTAATTACTACTTTATACAGATTCAGGTTGAGATTAGCCTTTGTATATATATAATGATTATCACACAGACTTCTACTAAAGTCTACCTATTGCTTGGTTGAAAACAATTGTTAAAAAGTCTAAAATTGGTTTGGTTGTATTAAAGTTAATCAGCAGTACGTGATCTGGTTATGGCCTAATCTATCAGCTAGTTAAAGCCGAACCGAAAAACCGAAAAACCGAAAAAACCCCCTAAAAATAATCCAGAAAAAGCGCTATAAAAAGAAGGTTAAATGAGGCTGTTGGAACCGAAACCTTGGACTAGAATTCAATTGCAGAATGGCAATGAATTAACAGTTGGTCACCTTGAATATGTATATATATATATATATATTTCAGTTTGTGCTGAGTCACTTCCTAGAGTGCTAATCAGTCACACAGTCACTCAGTCAGTCTGTCAGTCAGTCAATTAGTCAATTCGTCTGTCGGTCTAACCAGATGGTCAATCAAATGTTATTGCAATTGACACTTTGAATCTTATCAGCTACTTTGCAGTTAGCTTCTTATCGATGGGGTACCTACTATATATAATATACCTATACCTATACCTATACCTCTGCCTATATGCCTCTCATATAAGTTCTGAATAGTCTCAGTCATTGTACTACACAATAGAATATATTACTTTACTTTATGTGTTTCATTCATTCATAATTGTTTTGCACTTGGAATCGCTTTTTATTGATGCCTGCCTGATAAATGTGTATCTATAAGTGTTTCCGATTTGATTAAAAACTTATACGTAACACCCACACACACACACACACACACACACATTCTACAGACTATAATTCACAAAAGAAATAAAGGCAAAAATCCTGTTTTGGATTCTGGAATGCTCTTGTCAACCTTTATGCCACCGTTGGACTCCGACTCCGACTCCGCCTCCGTCTCCTACTCCAAGTCTGAAGCACCCACCTGAGCTTATAGTTACTCGCACTACTTCAATTTGATGCCCACTGACTTCCTGTGAGCCAGAGAAAGACTTTTGTGTTGGCCTCCTACGAGCTTTCATGTGTTTCTAGTTGTTGTTTCTTCTTTTTTTTTCCCTCTTTGTTTTTTTTTTTTCTTTTTTTTTTTTTTGGTTGTTGCTAGTGGTTGTTGCGGTTGTGGTGCTGGTGGTTATAATGTAGACAATGTGGGCGTTGCTGCATTCACAGCGGATGCTAATGAGCATGACTAAACATATGGCTGATAGCTGGGAACATGTTGCTCACTTCCCGCGCTATCCCCCCCGCCGTCCTAGCCCCTAGCCCCTAGCCCCTAGCCCCTAGCCCCTAGCCCCTAGCCCCTAGCCCCTAGCCCCTAGCCCCTAGCCCTTTAGCATGAACTCATTGAAATAGGTGTTGGCATAGTTACTGCCGTTGACAGCCCTAAGCCTAATGCCGAGGCGTTGCAGATGAGCTGCAACACCAGTTGCACCCATTGCACCCATTGCACCGTATGGTTCAATTTGGATTACATCCAGCTGTAGTCAGCCCCAAGCTTAAAAGTGGGCAAGCGTGACGCTTTGTTTTATCTGTGATTTCTGAGGAAATGAAAGAATCGTTCATTGTTAACGCACACACACACACTCGCACACACACACTCGTTCTGCATGCAACTCGACATATGGTAAATAAATTCGTTTTATTTCATTTCATTTAATCTCATCTTATTTTATTCATTTGCTGCGCTGCGCTGCGCTGCGATTTTCCTTTAAGCCTTCTGTCATAGCGAGACTCCTCCATATGTCAGTGCACATCTTAGCTTGCTTTGGCAGGAGTATATCCGATGCCATATCTGAGCTACAGACGTCATTCCGAAACACGCTTCTTAATAAATTTCCACAGAAAGCGTTTCTTTTCCAGGAAACGATATTAATTCAAGGTCAGTGAACAGCAATTACACCTTGTGCTCTTATGTAATGCTGCTGCTGCTGCTACTGCTGCTGCTATCCTGACAATGTCTCCTGGAGTCTCTCGTAGGTGTTTAGCGTAGGTGTTCTCAATATGACGCACTTATTGGTAACCATGTCGTCAATCAATTGGTTACACAATTCGAGCCCTTGTTATCAAATCACGACAAGAAAAAGATGTGGGTAATAAAGGCTATAGGTTAAGGTTAAGGTTATGCAATCTGTTGTGACAAACACAGCTTCCACCTGAACAGAGTGTATATATGTATTGGCATAGGATTTATTATACAATTATTAGTTAGAGTAAGTTCCAATTAAGTTTTTCATTTGTGGAGATATTTGAAGTCTCAGATTTAAAGACTTTATCTTTAGTTTTTGAGCCTTGTATATAGATTAAAACTGCTTCAGACTCTCGATTAAAGCTTCCTACTTCTACTCCAATTCTTCTGGCAAGCCCCTTGGAAAGAATAGGTAACTTTGCACTTGGCTTTATAGAAATAATAGTGAAACTTTAAGTCTGTTTGTTGCCTAAGTCGATTGTGACCATATTTTGGACACACTCACAAAATATTCTTAAATTTCTTGCGATGAGATAGAAGATTAGTCAGATAAAGTTCTATATAACTTTGATTAAACTATCGAAGAATGAGTGAAACTAAAGCACAATCGATAGCACTGTCTAATGATGATTATCGACTATATATATATGGATATAATATATATTCAAAGAGTTATCGATTGTTTCATACAGTTCTCAGCTTAAAGTTACTTGTGATAAATTTTAATTTGCTTGAAGCACTTCTTTATAGGAATCAGATTACTATATATGACACACATATATATTAACCGGCACTTCAAACTTAACCCAGATATCTCTTGGTGTTGTTGTTGTTGTTCTGGTTGCTGTTGCTGTTGAAGTTGTTGTTGTTGTTGGTTTAGCCTCGGATTCATTTGAAATGCATGGAAACATTAAACAGTAGAAAAATGTCCAAAGACCGGCAGCCGGCGATCCCATTGAATAATTGATAGACTGAAAAGATCTGAAGATCTCGTGATCTCAAGATCTCAAGAGCTTCTTCGGCTCTTCACAGACTCTACTCGACGGCTCTAGGGCGACTCTGCAGCTGCGCATTAAATGAAAAGTTCTTTTTTTTTCTTTACTTCTTTTTTTATGAATCTTTTTTTCTTCTCTTTTTTTTTTAAATATATTTTGATGACGTTGCCAAAAATTGTCAGCGATGTGATTAAAGCTAAAACTAAGCGCGTTTCACAGATGTTTTATCTGTCTTCACGTGAGTGTGTGTGTGTGTGTGTGTGTGTGAGTGTGTGTATGTTTTCTCTGGGTTTGCTGTGACGGATGTCGCAAATTTTGGCACTCTGATTTGTCTGTTCATAACACAAACACAACCACATACATAACCACACAGTTACACACATACAGACACATCGATTTGGGTACATATATATATATATATATATATATATGGGTATATATATATCTGTTTGTATATCTGTGTTGAAATGCCGTAATTCTCTCAGCCGGCAGCTAATTTAGTGTTTCCTGCTGACAACTGCAGTTTAAGCTTCAAAGACAAAGCACACCACAGACAGATAAAGAAAGAAACAGACAAACTGAATGAGATACATATACAAATATATATTTATATATAATATATATATATATATATATATAAATGTATAGAGGCAGAGGCAGAAGCAAGTGAAAGGGGCAAAAAGGGCAAAAGAAATTGAATAAATTGCAAGTCACAAACAAATTTCAGTTTTTAATCTTTCACCTAAAGGCAAAATGCTTTTCCGATCTATTTGATATATTGTACGAGTGTATCTGCCACTGTATCAAAGAAAATAATAAAAAGAAATAAAAAAAAATAAATAAATTCTAATATGTCTCATAAATTGTAGAATAATTTGTGATTTCTGTTCAAACATATGTACGAGCAGGCAGCGTCGTATTCTCCTCTTGTTGTTGTTCTTCTTGTATGAAAATAGACGACATCCGGTCTGTACAAAAAATATAAATCATATTTTTAGATAAACGTTGATACACACACACACACACACACTCGCACACACACAGACAGACGAAGAAACACAGTCAAATGGGAACTTGCTGTGGAGCAAAGTCGACGCAAAGAAATAACATGAAAATAAATTGCTGTAGTAATATTAATCTATAGACAGATATCTTAGCCATATTGCAGGTGGTCCTTTAACTTATTATTATCCTTCATTTGAAGTGAAGGAGAACAGCTGGAACCCATCTACTTCAGTTTCAGTTCAGCCCTAAAGCCTGTTGAGTGTTTTTGTCTGTGGAATTATAGGAGCATAAGTTTTATTTATATCAAAATAATGACTTCTATTGGGCTTGACAGAGAAAGTGAGAGAGTTGATAATAGAAATATAATTGAATTGAGTTTTTCTTGTTTCTTTTTCTTATGGAATGCAAGAATGATTTTGAACTTTGAGCTGGAAATCATATTTGCAGATTAATTCAATTATGAAAATGATTACCATAAGCTACTGAGCTATCGGTTGCTTTCTATATACTTTTTGAACTTTGATTTGGTACATCTTCAGATACAAGATAGCTGCTAAAAGATAAAGATACGATATTAAGGCTAGTTATCAATGGCTTTAATGGCGTTTATATATATAGAATATTTAACACCTGCCACCTTCGCCTAAGACTAACAGCGGCAGACGTCGCAAATGTTAAAAGAAAAATTGTGTGGAAATGGAAATAAATTAACACATTTAATGAAAATTCGACGAGCGGTGAGCGCCGAGCGCCGAGCAGCAAACTGAAAACTGAAAACGGAGCGTATGAGTAATCAACGACAGGAAATGGTGACAAATGCGCCCCGCACAACACTCTTTGGGCCTCTCTATCTTCCTCACTCTCTCTCTCTCTCTCTTTTTCTCTGTTTGTGTGTGTGTGTGTGTGTGTGTGTATGTAAATGTGTTGTAGCTATTTGCACCGATAGCAACAAGCCAAAAACGACAAAAAAAAACAAAAAAAAAGAAAAAAAATTTCAATAATTTATTTGGTTTGAATGAAATACGAACGAAGCAACGTCGACGTGGCCGCCATTGGGGCGCCCACAGGAAACGTTGACGCTGGCGGCGCAGTCGATGCCAGCGCTGGGTTGGCAACAGTTTCCTGTGTTTAATTTGTTGTTGTTGTTGTTGTCGTTGTTGAGTGCAAACGAGTTACGACAACAAACATATTACTATTTGGTTCAATGACTTTGCCCAGCGATAGAGTGGCGGCGACTCGCGTCGCAACGCAACGCCTTGCCTTGCCTTCTATTGCCTCACCCTAGCCCCAGTCCCAGCACCCAGCACCCATGCCGCCCTCTCTCTCTCTCTCTCTCTCTCTCCGCCAGCAGCACCATCAGCAACCCGCTTGGTGGGGGCGTTATCTAACCCGCTGTAAACACCCATTTAGCCAAAACACCCACAAGCTCTCGTTTATCAGTTGTCGCAGTGGCAATGTGTGTTAAGGAAGTGGTCGACACCACACAAAAGCCTTGCGCCAGATGCGTTGATAAGACTCCAATCGCATTTTCAGTTTTTCTTTTATTTTTCTATAATTTTCCTGCATTTCCCTACCCCCTTTTCCCTTCAATTGGCCCTTTGCAACTGCAACGTGCTATTATATTATTTATCTCTTTCAAATCCCATAAATGTCTCCAATCACAAATACTCTGGCCATTACTCTTTAAGCCTTTATCAAAGAGAATGTTTCCCTTTCTCTTGTGTCTTTTTTATTCCTCGCTTATTTTCGCCCACGATCTCTCACTCTATTTTTATGATTTCTTATTGCAGTTTGTGGACATTGGCATAGTCACATCTATTGAATCGAATCACAAGAACATTGATTCCGCTCGGAAAGGTCAAGAGATTTGCATCAAAATAGAACCAATTCCTGGAGAATCACCCAAAATGTTTGGACGTCACTTCGAAGCGGACGATATGCTCGTGAGCAAGGTAAGTGTTTTTTTATAGTTTTTCCTTGTATGAGTTCTTATAATATCAGAAAATATATCATTCTTGGGGTTATTCATGAAATTAGAAACTATAAGAATACGATATAAAATTTATCAAAAAATTTATAGAAGGTTTATGAATTCGAGACGCATTTGGGGAAATTGGGAGAAGTGAGAGGTAGACACAGGCGCGGAGCTTAATATTCAGAGAATAATCTTTCCAGGTGTTGTTAAATATTGTCTTTAATTTTATTTTATTTTTTTTTAATTTTAATTCTTCAAAATGATTCCCAAGTTGTGCCAAAAATTTATTTTTACAAAGAAAATAAACAGCGAGCAAGTTGCTTTTAAATTTTAATCACAATTATTATTGAACAGGGAATTGGGAGATAAATTTGTAAAAATAGTAAAAAATATTATACAATAAAGAAACGGTACAAATGAATAATATAATGTAATAAATTAAAAGAAAATAATATAATAAATTAAAAGAAAAGAATATTAATTAAAGGAAAATAATAAAATAAATTAAAAGAAAATAATGTAATAAATTAAAAGAAAATAATGAAATAAATTAAAAGAAAATAATATAATAAATTAAAGGAAAAGTCTATAAATTAAAAGAATATAATATAATAAATTAAAAGAAAATAATATAATAAATTAAAAGAAAATAATATAATAAATTAAAAGAAAATAATATAATAAATTAAAAGAAAATAATATAATAAATTAAAAGAAAATAATATAATAAATTAAAAGAAAATAATATAATAAATTAAAAGAAAATAATATAATAAATTAAAAGAAAATAATATAATAAATTAAAAGAAAATAATATAATAAATTAAAAGAAAATAATATAATAAATTAAAAGAAAATAATATAATAAATTAAAAGAAAATAATATAATAAATTAAAAATAAAAAATAAATGTATAATAAAAATAATATAAATAAAAGATAAAAATAAAGTATAACATGTTAAAAAAAAGAGAATATTTAATAAAATGATAAAAATAATATGCAGTTGAGACAAAATAGTTCGAAATGGCAAGAGGTTAACGTTTTTTACGAGTTATTTTATCTCGATTTGTCGAGGTTTGACAGGAAGGCGGCAGAAGTCAAGGGGACAGCAGTTTCTACGAAGTATTAATATTATTTTAAGAGGAGTACATCGGGATTTGACTGTCATAAAGTTATAAAAGAGAAAACTTATGAATAATACAGAAAAAAGTATATAATTGTCGAAGCCTTTTGAGTGAAAAGTTGTCCTGGTTGCGTCCAGTGAGTCCTCTTTGATGCCGGAAAATGCACTTTAATTTCTTGCCTTTGCATCTTTTGTTTTTTTCTTTGAGAGTGCAAAGGACACGCAACTTGTTTCTATAGGATATAAGGCAAGCTTGTAAATAATTAATTTAATTTTAATTTAATTAAAAATTTGAACTTATGGAAATTGTTTACAGGAGTCAAAAGCTGCATAAACCAACAAGCTAAAGTTAGTTACCTGATATCTGCCGTAGTCTGAGTAATTGTGTGGCAAGCGAAATTTGCTAGAACTTTAGTTTATGCTTTAATCAAATAGAAAACTAAATATGAAACTGGAATTTGCTTGTCGGCAATGAAAAATTAAGAAAAACAGGTGTATGCGAAAATGAAAATAAAAATAAAATAAAAATGGTAGAAAGGAATTTTTGTTCACGTTTTGGAATAACGAAGAAATATTTGGTTTCATTAAAAGCTTTTTTATGTCCTCAAATACTCTGCATACTTTCCTGTCTGTCGTTTTCCTCTTTTGTTTATTGTGGAAAATTCTCCGGAAAATTATGAAAATGCATGTTCACCTGTCAAACGACTTCCTCCCCCTTTTTCACTCCTCTGTTCCAACGTTCCCAATGGCAGCTTACACACAGAAATATAATTTTTGTACGTAACGTTTTTTCTCTTATTTTTTTGAATGCCATTCGATTTCCGATATGAGTCCTAACAATCGACTTCCATTTGGGGCTGTGGAGGTATCTCAATCAGCCAGTTGACAGCATGACAAAGCGAGCGCATGGGATGTCCACAATGCAGCAGGATTAGCTCATGGACTCTTAATGAGTATTAATTGGATAAATGCTTCGTATCAATTGCATAAATGCAGTCATGTCCATCAGTCAATTCGTCACTCACTCAATGTCTCCTACTAGCCTTCGCCTTCGCCTTCGCTTCGTCTGAGAGCCAGATATATGAAATGTGGTGCGTAGGCTTCAGTACAGCGTGAATAATTTAAGTTTAATTGAAATTTTAGAGCCTCAAATCGGCTTAAACAATGATTCGAAGCAATATTCGAGTATATATTGCTGTATATATATATATATATATATATATATATATATGTGTGTGTGTACATTATTAGTGAATGTTCATGTTCACTTCTGACCTTTGCTGCAAATTTCTAATTAATAGGACAATAAACAAGATATTGAAAAGCAATAAGCTTTAGCTGATAGCGGTCTTAGTGTGGGGTGGGCTGAGCTCTGGGCTGGTGTGTGTTGGGGTTGGTACTAGGGTGCAGTTACGCAGTCAGTCGTTACCTAGAAACTCAAGCGGAGCATTGCTTATGGCCTTTGTCTTCATAATTGTGTGTGTGTGTGAGTGTGTGTGTGTGCATGCGGTTTTATGAGTGTGTATCTCAACGTCAAGCACAGTCGAGTGTGCACTTCTACTTGGCTATAATTATAATTATTATTACCCCCATAAACATGTGTATGTATGCAACATATATACATACATATAAACATATATTCATATATATATATATATATATATATATATATGTGTGTGTGTATATATATATATGTACATAACCTTTTGATAAGGTGTTAGGTTAAGCTTTGCATACGCAACGTTCTGCCTGTACTTGACACTAGGTAAACCACAATACACACACACACACACACACATTGTTCTCCAGGTTTATATTAACCACCCACACGTGGTTTCGGCCTTAACGTAACGTGAGGACTTCACTTATCTTTGGCAATACGATATTCTCTTTGTCCAAAACAGAATCACAAACCCACAACGAGAGCCAGAGCCAGATCCAGGGCCACAGGCAGAGCCAGAGCCGGAGCCACCCTCGGACCCAGAGTCATTCTTATTATCATGTCCACTGCCATTGTCCAAATGGCAGTGGACATGATAATAAGAATGACTCTGGGTCCGAGGGTGGCTCCGGCTCCGACATGCACATCTACATTCATGTCAACGTCCATTTCTATGCCCATTCACATTCACATTCACATTCACATACACACTCACATTCTGATTCACATTCACATTCACATTGGCATTGGCATTGGCATTGCCATTGCCAGCCAACTGGCTTATCAAATTACATGGCCAAGTTGTGTGTTAAGTGTGGGTAAGGTACGAGTAACTAGTACTTGTAGCTAAGTAGTACATATACATTGGGTACATTGGGGGCGTTAAATGGTCTTGGCAACTTCCGCTCCAGTAAATGACAGGCGGACCATTATTTGATTAACAAAGATAATTACTTAAAAACGCTTACGTCAAGCGACAGAGACAGCGTGATAGGGAGTGTGTGTGCTTGTGTGTGTGTGTGTGTGTGTGTGTGTGTGTGTGTGTGTGTGTGTGTGTGTCGGAGAGAGGGAGAAGGACATAATCGGTGGGCTTCTTTCACGGGGGGAGGGAGAGGGTTGTTGAATTGTTTTTGCCGTTTATTTTTGGTTTTTTGTTTTGTTTCTTTTTTGTTTTTTTGCTCTACGTTTCTTTTATTATTATTACTTTTTTTTTTTTTTTGTGGCTAGAAAAGAGAATCAGAAATCGATAATGAACTTAATTTTTGTGCTATTTTAGTACTCGCGCCCGCTTATCAATGTGTCGGAATCAGTGACGTCAGCGGCGCTCGTTGGGAAGAGGGGTGTGGGGGTGTCATATGTGTGTCTATCGGGAAGTGGGAGTCGGCATTGGGTAATTGCTCATTGAGCTCCACTTTGCTGCTGCGGGTTTGATTCAATTAATTTGCCATAAAAATTGTTCGCCGAGTTGGGTAATAAAATTTTTAGCCCGCAACATCATGTAAAGGCACAAAAACATCAAATGCTGTCAAGGACGATTGTGTGTCTGCCTGTGTGTGTGTGTGTGTGTGGTGTGTGTTGTTCTATTGTGCGTGCTTTGTTATGTAGCGCACCCATTGCGTTCACTTACGTATATCTATTTACGGCCGCTCTGCTATTTTTAACATTCAATGTCTTCTCATGCCATTAAAGGGTATTATGTCATGGCTGACCCGATCGAGGTGTGGTCTTCCAACCACCAGCAGCCAGCAGCCACCACCAGCAGCCAGCACCCACCAGCCCATGCTCAACCCCTTGTTGCAAGTGCACCCAATTGCTATTTACACCAAACCTTGCACCATGTGCCACTCAGTCGGTCCGTCAGTCCGTCTGCTCGTCCGTCTGTCCGTCAGTCTGTCAAGCAGGGTTGCAGCCCCGTGAGTGGGCCAACCGACTGACGTCACATTTCACCTTCCACGGCAATGCACTTGCTGCAGTGCCGTTCATTGACTTCTGGTGTTCTTCATGTCGCCATTGCCATCCGCACCGTCGTCTCTTCCACTCTTCCACTCTTCCACTCGTCGCTGTCGGCGTCGGCGTCATCGCAGCGGTAACCCAGTTTTTTGGTCGCGTTGTTTTGGGTGCTCACTTGACCCAGTTTCGTTGCGATGGGTTCAGCTTTCGCATTGTACCAGGCCAGAGAGCTTCAATGGCTTTGAATTTTTATCACAGATTCTGACGCATTTCTCGACCCGGTTCACAGCTATCAACCCAAATACAATAAAACCCACCACCCTACCACCCACCCACCCTCTTCCCCTAAAACTTCTTCTGTGCGCTGCAACTTAATTGCCGAGCAGCTCAGCTCCAACTCAGAGTATTATGTCCTTTCGTCGTCAGAGCAAACTGCGTCAATGTGTAACTAAAAAACAGAAATATATAATACAATGTCCTTGAGCCCCAGATACATAGAGAAGTATCATAAAGGCCTACAAAATCGAAACAGCATATTAATATGCAAAGCCATTGTCAGAGTATTGTTCGATGCACCATATAAAGAGAGTGTCTATAGGTTCTATGCCAGGTTGTACTGCTACGAATGCATTGTTCATTAAGCAATTTAATATGCGACTGGCAGCTAAAATAAATTTCAGTTTCAATGGAAACTGAGGATAACTGAGGCTTAGCTCTCTATTAATAAAGCCGGATGCACAGATCGAGTTGTACATTCAAAAGAATAAATGAGTCCTACGGAATGCATTTAGAATCTGTCAGGAATTATAAGAGTTTTTCCATGGAAAGCGAGCCACACATCAAGTTTATATTCAGCTTTAAATAGCAGCTTTTTTGAGAAGCGTCTTAGGTGGCTTTTTGGGGCTGGTATCCTTGGAGGTGTCTTTTTGTCTGTGTTTTATGAAAGGACTTTTGGGTGGCAGCTGCCGAGGTATTTGCGGTGGGTGGGCTGCTGGTGGGGTGGCAACTTTCGAAGTATCTTTCAAGGAATTCCAGCAGGTTTTCTCAAAGCCTTAATGGCAGGTATCTTTGGATTAGATTTTGAGATAATTTGTCGGTTGAATGTTCCGAGTTATTTTCATAGTTATTTATGTAGTTATTTTTTGTAGCTATTCTCGAACGCAGCTGATGAGCTAATTTTTGCGGTTTCTTCGCAGGCAACTTGCAAACTTACTTGGAATGCAACTTGGGGTCACTTCAATTGTTTCTTCTTATTCTGTTTAAAAACGTATTTAGCTTTAAGTGCATATATATATATATTTGTAAGAACTTCTACTTTATATTGAATTCATTTGTATATTTCCACAGATCTCGCGACAGAGTATCGATGCCTGCAAGGATTATTTCCGTGATGATTTGATTAAGACGGACTGGGCGCTGATGGTGGAGCTGAAGAAACTATTCGAGATTCTCTAAACTCTTTGCCAAAACTCAAGTACAACAGCAACTACAACAACAACAACAACAGCAACAACAATAATAAGAGCAACAAGAACAACCAGAACAACAACAACAACAACAACTATTGTGTACTTGCAACTCTCCTACGGACTGCTTCAGCTCGAGGCCCGGCCGACTGAATGTGAAATGCGTTAATATTCTGCTTGTAGCTCAGTTAATTTTTTGTTTAAAGTAAAGTAAAAGAAAAAAGAAACGGTTTTAAACTAAATTTGTAAATGCTTTTGCACGTTTTTGCAACATTTTTTGCCTGCACTTCTTTGTTATGCCTGAATATATATAGATATATCTACATATATATATATATATATAAAAAAAAGTTGTACAATAAAAAAAAGTTCAAATACCACAAACTGTGTGCGCTCAATAACTGTGTCAGCAATGACGTCACGAGCGTCTAAAAAGATGGGCGTGTAACCTTCATAAAGGATGTTGACCCAGTGCCATGCGCAGTTCCCCAGCGACACCAGCACCAAAGGCACTTTCTCAGCTCCTTTTTCATTCATAGCCGTCTTTGAATGTGCCAAGGATGCGAATGTTGCTGCCGTTCCTTCTGATGTTGCTGTCGCTTTTGGTGCTGCTGCTGCTGGTGTTGGTGCTGGTGCTGGCGCTGTTGCTGTTGCTGCTGCCGTTGCCGATTGTGAATGGAAGTCTGACGGCAGCAACGCCTTGCAGCGAGTTTGGCTGCAGAAACTGGGTCAGCAGAATGGGTTCGTTCAACTTGTTGTCAGTGACGAAGTGGAAGGACAATTGTGTCGCACAACACGCGGCACAGTTATATTATGGGTGTTATATACACACACACACACACACCATCACATACTCTATATACACACTGCTCTCTCTGTGTATATGCTTACCGCTCGCTCAGCACAAGCTCAACGCTTATGCGACAGAAGTGCGTCAATTAATTTATGGTTACGTTTGCACTTCAGCTGGATGCTCGTAGCCATGGATAAAGGCTTCTCTAATACAATCCTTTAAAGGATATGCGGGTCAAGAATAAGAAGTTAGCGTTGCATTTGAATCAGATGCTCCTAGCGATGTCCTGAATGTCCCCAAAAGAAACTCCATGAAGATGTCAAACGTTTTGGAGCAACTGCTTCGTATTAATCAGAGTTTTAAAGAGCATTTGAAGGTCAGCGTTGGTGACATAATAGCAAACTGCTTGGCGTCTGCATTTCCAGTGAAAATCATAGACAGAACGTAGTAGAGATTGAAATATATATCGTATATAAACAACAGGCTCTGAATGACTTTGATCCCGTTTGTTGTATCGACGCTTCTAGTGAAAACTGAAGCGCTTCGGTTGTATTGAACAATGAGGTCACAAGCTTGTATACCAGGACATGGATGCTGGGGTGTCTTAGCTGAAGGTCAGTGTCAGTAGAGTATAGCCTAACACTACTCTCAGTACTCAGTTGTGTATACCCTAACATTGCTCTTGGTAGTCGTAAAGATCGAACAGTAGAACATTGGCTACATATGTGCAACTTCCAGGTTAAGGATTAGGGTATATCCCAGAGATAATACTATGAAAAATCAACGATTGTATTCATAAAATTCATGAAAATGTCAGCTGAAGTGACTCACATATCGTTTAACTATGAATATCCTTGAATATCGTATCTAAACCTTTCTTTCCTTCTTTGTGACTACTTGAATTCTAGGAAGCAACTAAATCATATCGTATTCAAATCGTATCACTTTTAAAGCTGGCTAATGAATGTCCTTTTAAATGTGCAACCGTTCCATATATTATATATAGAGACCACATGAGCTAAATCCCGTTTGGGGGAAGGCTTTCCAGACGTGTCTGTGCAGCAAACACCAAGCTGGGAGCTTAGTAGATGGCTGCTAGGGACATGGTATAACCTGAATATTGTAATATAAACCCTAATAGAAAGTGTTGTCAGTTACTTTAAGCGAGTATACATAATCCGTGAGAGCTTTTAATCCTAACAAAAGTCCTTGCCACACACACACACACACACACACACACAGACATTCGTGCCAAGGGACACAGATACATAGAATACATTTGAATGAACCAAAAAATTTGGTATGTACAGAGAGAGTATATAAAATATTTTTTGGGGTAGATACATACAGACCGTTTATACTGTCTGGGGTAGCTGGCAGGCGAGCAGTCAAGCAGGCAGACAGGGTGGTGGGTGCTGGATGGGGCGACAGGACGAGCTCAAGGCACAGTCAATGACGTCACTAAAGCGGGCCAGGTCCATTGAAAAGGCTGCGAGCTGGTTAGAAACTGGAACGGAGCGGCAGCAACAGAAACAGAGAGAGAGAGAGAGAGAGAAAGAGGGGGATGGCGGATGGGTTGGGGTGCGACAACACAGAAAGGACGAATTTCATTCACAAGGGTCGCCCCAAATGGTATCCACTAAGGCCGCCGCGGCTTGTTGTTTGTTGCTGTGGCTGCGTCATGTTGTATGTGGAATGTGGAACTAGGACAACAGGCTGCGCTGCGGCTGTGGTTCTGGCTGTGGCGCAACCTTCTCATTGTTATTGCTTTTTTTTATTATGTATAAGGGTGGTGGGTGCTAGAGGGGGTCTGTTTGGGCAGAGTGGAAAATTTCATTGAGAAAAATCCAAAGTTGGTCGAGCTTGGCGAATGCAAAGGATATTCGTGGCCACTTGAGCAAAGGCAGCTTAAATACTTAGGGTGCTCACTGAGTGTGTGTGTGTGTGTATGCGTGTGTACGTATGTGTGTGTGTGTGTTTTGGCATTTGGTTGTGTATATGTGTTGGCATGTGTCATGAATGAAAGGAGAAATAAAAGTCAAAAGCTGAAATATTGTAAATGAAGAAAATGAAAATAAAATGAAAAAAAAAATTGTTGAAGAAAATTGAAATTTTACTCGTACAAATCGAACGTCAAACGCAGTTTAACTTCCGTTTCCAAATTGAAAAACTGAAAATGGAAAATTGTAAAATGCACGTGCTTTTCCTCAATGTGTTTGTTTGTTTGCCTCTTTGTATATATATTTTGTATTTATTGTAATTTGTTTGCCATGATTTCTCATGCTTATACACGTACAGTTCACCTCGAAGCTCTTGATTATCTAGGACACTTGTGACGTCAGGCGGCGCGCACAGAAATTTATTTTACATTTGAGCACAAATCCCCTCCAAAAAATAGAAAAATAGAAAAATAGTGAAAAAGAAAATGAAAAAAAAATGGAAAAAAAGAACCGAAAATATATAAAAGCGAAAAAGCCAAAGCAAAGTCAAAGCCACTCAAGCTACGTGAAATCTCAGGCAGATATATGTACATATGTATAAATGTAATAAATATATATATATGAATATCGATAGGTATCACTTTGACAGGTCCATTAAACAGTTTTTCTTTTAAATGAATCTGGACACACGGCTAATGACAATTTTATGTTCAATGAATTTGAAATTGCGTCGAAAAGAATTGTCATCCATTTTTAATTGAGATGCGCCAGGATATCGACACATCATTCTGTTTATCTGTGTGTATGTACACATACACATACACACGTATAAACACATTCCGTTCGATTTGACCGTATGCCTACGCGTTCAATCCATGCACTCTATAGCCGTGCATATATGATAGCGTATACGCCGCGTTCACCTGACACCTTGACCTTTTCAAATTGATTAAACTTATTATGTGCAGGAACAATGGCATAAGCTCTGCCTGAAATCCGCTGAATTGATGGAAGAGCGATGGAGGGCGGGGGGTTGCGGGGAGTAAATGGTATTATAATTGGTTTAACATTTACGCAGTGAAGCTCACCGATTTTGTGTTTTAATCAAGGAATTCCATTTATTCAGTTTGACACTTGAATGCATCGTGGGAATATGTTAACTCAAGTAGATAACTCTCAATTATACCAGTTTACGCTCTTCAGCTATACGATAGAACCCTTTACTCGAGTGCCTTTCATTAGTACAAGTAAATACTCAGGCGTTATATCTCTGATATCCTCTTAGTTTAGAGTGCCTCATGACCAGATACGAGCACCACGCACTCAGCTCTCCAGGACCCTCTGGGTCAAGAGCGTTTCGTTCGTGTCCGTGTATAATTAACACATAAGCCTCTCTCTCTTTTTCCCCATCCCCCTCTCCCTCCCCCTCGACTTTAAGCTTCTCTGAGAGCCTTTAGTGCAGATTCCAAATAATTGGCGACAGCCCTAAAATAGCAAATAAACAGTTGGGGAGTGCTTCAGACTCTTAACTAGATATGCGTTTGCCTTACAGTTATTCATCAGCATGTGTGCCACCTGTACTTAACTTTGTATTACCCTCTGAATCGGGGGATGTTGCCTAATAGATACCCTTTACTTACTGCAGTACCTTCTGGATCTAGATATCTTAAAGTTAGTTCTAGCCTCTCTTTAATATCGCTTCTGTATTCATTTGTTAATAAACAGATAATCTTATCGATGCGAATGATAACTGCTTGAAGCTATCACTTCCTCATTTCAACTTAACATACATAAGGAGCACTCTAGGTTCCCATAATTAGTCCTTCAACCCATTTAAAAGGATGTGCAAATGACTGTAACATGCAGAAGAAAGCATCTAAGCCAAATATATTCTTGATCAGGATCAATCTATCTGTCTGTTTGTCCGCCAGTTTTCTAGTCTGGCAGTCTGTCTATATGTCTGTCTGTCAAGCAGTCTGTCTGTCAGTCTGTTCTTCTGTATATCCTTTTGTCTATCCAGCTGCCTGTCCTCTCTTAAATACCATTCGCAGATTAACTTCATCTAAAGTCTTTTGAATTTTCCTCCCACTCCTCCCCAGCAGGTAAAAACAATATGAAGGCTCAAGTTTTAATAGATAGCTTTAAGGTTTGTCATAATTATAAGATAATTCTTAATATAAGTTGCCAATTTCAGTTAAATCGGATAAAAAACACAGAAGTTATTCAAGAAACAATCTGAGCTGTTGCTTCCTTGATTGGAAGATGCGGGGGGAGGAGATGGGGACGGGTAGGCAGCAGCAGTGCAGCTGCAGGTAGAGGGTAAAGGGCCACTTTAAGTCGGGTGCACATGACTAAAGCATTCTTAGTTGCTTTTTATCATTGGATTTCATTGAAATTGGGGCTTGCAAATAAAGAGAAAAGAAAATTTTCAGAAATGAAAAAAAAACGACTTAATTTTAAGCTGAAAAAAATTATATAAAAAGAAAATATCTAAAAAAAGTGTCTAGTCATGAATGACCCACAATTTTTTATCAGCAGTTATTGTTCCAGATTTAAATATACCTGCAAAAAAATGGGAAAAATTTTGTAGATTTAAAAAAATAATTTAAAAACGAATAATTTTTTTTTATATTTTATTAACATTTATTAAAATTTTCATGGATAATTTGACATTAATATTTTGTATTTTTAACATCTTTTTTAATTTGTTTGTAAAACAATTTATAAAACAAACATTTTTTTTTATATTTTAACTCATTTCATGGATAATTTGACATTAAAATTTTGTAACTTTAAAATTTTTTATTTTGCTTGCAAAACAATTCTTAAAACAAAGACATTTTTTAACAATAAATAACTTTTTTATTTTTTAAAACATTTCATGGATAATTTGACATTAACATTTTGTAACTTTAAAATTTTTTTTTTATTTTGTTTGTAAAACAAAAAAAATTTTAACAACGAATAATTTTTTGATGTTTTGGAAATCAAAGAAAAATATTTTTAGCGAACGAATAATTTTTTTTATATATTTTCAACACTTCATGTTTGTAAAACAAAAAATTTTTTAACAACGAATAATTTTTTTAATTTTTTTTAACACTTTTTTTCATGGATAATTTGACATTAATATTTTGTAACTTTAATTTTCTTTTCATTTTTATCTCAATGTTTTTTTTATTGATTTTAAATTTTGAACCTAAAGAAGGTAACCAAAAATTTTTAACAATAACACGATTGAATATGAATAGTATATTATATCGGCCTAAGCCTTTGGCTTAAGCATTCACCATATCCACCTCCCAACTGGGAGTCGAACCCAGCTTCCATCCTCGAGTTGCCTAAATTACTTTGTTTGGCCACTTAGCCAACTCGTCCAACGGGGCGTATGATTCTGTGTTGGGCTCTGTCTTTATTTTGGGATTATCTTATATAAAACTATATAAAAATTTAATTTTTTATATCTCTTGACTATATAATATGTTTTTATATAGAAAATATTTGATGATTTCATTTTCACACTTAAAAATTTTTTTAACATTTTTTTTAAGCAGAATTTATAAAATCGCTTTGCAATTGGAATGATCATTTTTATTTGTATTTATATAGATATATAGATATACAGATATATTCCACTTGATGGTTAGCTTGGATATATATAAGAAAATATCCTGTAAGATCCTGTAAAGATATAAAGATATACTTTTTAGAATAAACCTACATTGTAATCTTTCTTTCATTTGGATGAATGAGATACTATTGTCTAAGTACAGCTTAATACTAGTATTATTTTCTTTAGTTGATGGGTTGATGTATAGGATTGATTCCAGATAGGACTGGGTATGAGATCGGATATCAAATTTGCTTATTAGGTTTAAGATTGGTTCTAAGATTGCGTATAAGATCACTTTACAGTTGAAGTCTTCAATCCAATTTATATTTGATAGATAAGTTACAATAGTACTCAGTACATTATTCCTTTGGTAAATCGATTGGGTACACGATTGGTTACATGATTGGGTACAAGACATAGAAGAATGAGCATAGGATCGAGGAGAAGAGTGGCTAAAAGATTGACTGGAAGATGGAGTAAAATATTAAGTATACGTCGGGTATGAAACTGGATACAAGATTGAGTTGAAGATTAAGTATACGCCTCAGTACAAGAGTGGCTATAAGAATGACTGAAAGATTGAATATAAGAATGACTGAACGCTTGAGTATGAAAGTGGGTACAACATTGGGTCCAAAATTGAGTATACTATTGGATTTGAGACTGAGTAGCAGATTGAGTACAAGATCGTATTTAAAACTGTGTGTAAGAAAAAATTACAATTAACGTCCTAAGATCTTCCTTAGTTTTCTGCACTTAGTTTGTTCTCCACTTGATAGACTGATTGGGTATAGGATCAGGTATAAGATTGGGTGTAAGATCGTTTGAAAATTTGGTTATCAACGAATCACAATTAATGTCCCAAATCGTATTTCCAATTAGAAAGACAAGATATTATCTTCCAAGATCAGCTTTTTTTGTATTCTCCACCTACAAGGAGAAAGTTTTTAAATAGTTTAAGGGATATAAGGAGAATACAAATACTTTGAGGATACTCAAGCTAAGCTTGAAGAGCAATTTACAGCAAAGTGGAAAAGAGGTGCATTAAATATTTGGATAAAGAGAGAGGGCGAGATTTAAATAGAAATGACAGCATTGTGAGGTTATGTATAAATGATTGATTTATTCAAATGGCCTCGAAAACTGGTCTGCAGGTGGGCGACGGTCACTGTCAAGAGCAATTCGGTGGAGAAGATAGAGAGAGGAGAAAGTGAGCTGCAAATTATGCAGGACAACAGAGCACAGTGTTAATCCTTTCCGTTGTGGTCGCCCGGCGCTGGGGTTGCAGCTAATTCCCTGCAAATCGCATTAGGATGATATTCGAATCCGCGTTGTTGGTTTTTGGCTAACGTGTTAATTAGTTGCACAGTTGATTGAGCCATAGCACAGGATATATCGCACTCAAACTTACCTATATGGGATCAATATATATATTCACAAATAAAATTTAAATATTTAAAAATTGCGCCAAAATTATGTTCTCCTATGTGCGGAAATCGCATCAACAAGTTGTTTAGATTTTATTATTTTATTTATGAGATATTTATCCGCTGATATAATTTGGATATTTGCGAATTAATTGCGCTCTGAATTACTCTGATTTAACCCCATCCGCTGCTAGTTAGCAATCTCTGCAAATAAATTACCTTATGGCTTTACCGCTGATGATACCGCCAATAGTGCCTATTGCGATAGATGTTTGTATGTATATATATGTATGAATGTATGTATGTATGTCGGAAGTATATCTGTCTGTTTAGTGTAAGAGAGATATATGTTTGGGTTGGAGGAAGTTTTGCCGAAGCTTGAATAGCCAATGGGCAGCGAGTATCAATTGTGCTGAAAGCAGAAAGCTGTCTGTGTTCGTAAATTTGGAGCGGAGCGGCAACTCTATCACTATCAGCTGATGCGTTTATACATACGTGTATGTATGGTATATGTTTGACCTTGGGCACAATGCTGGCGCTGCATCGGAAGCAACCCCCAAGCGAAGCAGATTCACTGCCAATGTCGAGGTTACGCCTATCGAGGATGTTGCCAAGGCAACAACACGAAGCCACGGTCTCAGGGCCAGCTCATTGGGCAGGAAGTGCAGCATGCAACCAGTTCAGGCATCGTCTCTGCGGGCGGCCATTGAACGGCAAAGCATTTTCAAAATGGCCGTCAAAATGCTGACCTTGAACACGGCACGTTCATTGGCTGCAGTCGGCAGCCAGCAGCAACCAGCGGCAGCCAGCGGCTGGCGGATGCTGCCAGCCGCCAGCAGCAGCAGCAGCAGCGGCATCGGCAGCAACAGCAGTCGGAGCAATCGGCTGCAGCGGCAGCGGCAGCGGCGGCCGAGAAGCCCTGCGGTTCGGGGCTAGGTAAGGGCTTTAGAGTGAGCCAACATCATGGTCAGGGTCAAGGGTGACAAATGCAACTACTGCCAGAAGCCCTTGAAAATATACAATTTTAACCCCAAATTCTGCCCAAACCTCGGCATTTTTTGTTTCACTTTTTCCTTTTCCAATTTGACTGCTCAATGAAATGCGAGCAGAGAGGAAGACATCTATAAGTGGATTAGAGTGGACCTGAGCAAAGTGGCTGCATCTATCACAATAGCATAGAACAGGACATCAGCACATCAGCACATCCGATTCACACACAAGTCCCACGCATTGCGTCCAGCCCAATCCGAAGTCATCTCGCACACGGACACCGCTTCCTTGTCCGCTTTGACTCGTGCGAAACGCCGTCGTCGTCGTCGTCGTCGTCGTCGTCGTCGTCCTCGGCAGCATCAGCGTCCTGTCGTTAGCTCCGATTTAATACCCGAGCCGCGACTCGTGCGCCGAGCCGATGTCAACGATGCAGCATCTGAGGCTTGGAACGCTTTCCTGATGCAAATGCCGTGCACCATAGTTTCAGTCACTGGACGACATCAGCCTGCATTCAACGTGCAATCTCTGCAAATATTCAACAATAATCAGCAATATTCACAGTTTATATAGAGTGTCTTCTGCTACTGTCAGTGCATATCAATTATCAAAAGTTGGGGATGCAATTAAATTCAAAGCCTTCGAGTACAAACAGATAACTTCACACTGCGAACTTAACTTCTCTCCTGTCACACACTGCGTATGTGTAATATTGTCATTAATTAAATTACCAAAACTTGCAAATAATAATAATAATAATATCTTCAAGCGAAAGTGTAATTTCTTCTTGTTTTTTAAGTGTTATAAATATTCCACATAAATATATTTAATTGCACCCTCAAGTTTATCATATATTAAAGTTAACTTCAAGTTATTAATTAGCATATTTAGCCAAATTATATTAGCCAAAACTACAGTTTAATCGAAAACAAAAAAAACACTTATCACTCAGTACAAACACATAAAGTTTATTTCAAATATAAACTTTATAACTTAGAATTCAGATCAGTTTTAAGTTTTTTTTTAGACTCAGTGGCAGGCCAACGTTTATTCTGGTGAGTACAAAATTTTTTGATCATTTTTTTACCTCCGATTTTACGTATCTGCCTCGAAAATATTTATATATATATTGATAAATTATACTTACATTTTAAATAAAATATATATATATATAAAAGTGATTTTCATATGACTGGAAATGTCAAAAGTTTGTGTGAATTTTTTAGAATAAAAAAAATATCAGTTTTAATAAGTGTGAATTAAATGTGATTTATTTTTTGAAATACTTTTGCTTTTGTTTTGAAATGCAGTTCAAAAATTCGAAAGTAATTTCTAGTGTTTGGAATTAAATTCTCTATATTTTGAGTGATCTTCAGAAAGTGTTCCAAAGGTGTTGAATTTTTATCCCCAAAGTTGCTCGAATTTCTTGATCAAAATTAAAGTTAGAAACCGCCTTTGAAAATCTTTTTCTGTGTGAATTTTAAATATTCTAAATGTTCTCCCTAAAATCCTCTCGTATTTGAAAGCATTTTCAAAATATTGTAAGATCTCGATATGTTTTTTATTTTTTGCGAGTGATCCTCAGAAAAATCCTTAAATAAAATTTATGTTCTTGTGCCTAATCTAAATTCTAGTAGATTCTCTAACTTCTTGATCAAAATCCATCTAGAAGATGTTCTTATCCATGGCACGGAATTAAATCCAATCGAGTTTTAAACCATTTTCGAGTTAAAAAATCAATTTCTTGTAGAATTCCAATCCAGAATCTTTTAATCGATCTCTTGATCCGATCCCACTCTGCTTCGTCTCAAATTTTAAGCCCAAAAAAGGTGGAAATTCTAGTAGAAAAAAACTGAATTTAATTTATTTTCAAATGTCTAGAAAATCTGAGATAAATTTAAACTTCTCAATGAAATTCAAATACCGCCATTTTTGGCTAAATTTTAATGCTAATTTCGATCCTTGATCACAGTTCAATTCTCTCGATCTTGAAACTATCCCTAAAATCGCAACTAAATTTCATTTGCTTTCGAGTTTGAAACTTTGTTTTGTGTTAAACCAAAATTTGAAAAAAAAATTAATTAATAAAGAAAAAAAAATAATAAAAGTGATGGAAATTGTTTTCGAGCTTGAAACTTTGTTATGTATTGAGCAAAAATGGAAAAATAAAATAAATAAATTTTAAAAAATATTGTAAGCGATGTTGAATTGATTAAAAGCTTTGGGTGGTCGTCTAATTGTCTACAAAATAAAAATTGAAGCCTCTTATTACTGAATCCTCTTCCAGTTGGAAAACTAGTTTTATTTCAGATTCTACTCCAAAGATAGATCAGGGATCGGCTGGTTCCCTGTGACTTTTTTTGATATTCAAAAAACACTTTTTCAATAAAGTTTTTGCTGTCTTTTCCTTTTTTGTATTTGTCTGGTTTCATTTCATTGAGACGCTTCTGCATTTGGTGTTCACCATATGCAAAATTATTATAAATATTTGGCAATTGCGAAAGAATTCGAAACAGTAGTCGCAGAATTCCAACAGCAGAACGAATCTCTGAATGCTCGTACCCAAATATTTGAACTGGTCCCATTTGCCTTTTGACTCTGGACCCTGGGGATCTCTGGCTTAGCCCGTGTCCGCTGCGGGCGAGCACAGCCAGACGAGACGCTTAGGTAGCCAGGCATTTATTTATTTTTTTCTCTCTTTTCTGTTTTTTTTTTGTTAAATTGGTATCATAATGATTTGAAATCAAGATCAGAGTCGGGGCAGACACAGCTTTGCTCTTTGTGGAGCTGGAGCTGAGGCGTTGCCATAAGCTGGCCACATCATGGTAGCATCTACTGGCTGGACTCACCTTTAGGGAACTGTGTGAATAACTGCGTTAATTTCCCAAGTTGACAGCGGATGTGGCTACTGTTGCATGGCATTCCACGATCACGATCACTCGTATCCAGCTCCTACTCCAACTCCAACTCCAGCTACGATCTGTATGCCATTTTGGCATGAGGCATGAAACAATCTTTGGCATTCCACGGGTGTGTCAACTATCTTTATTTTCGACCAGCTACCGCTGCATGCTGAGCGCCATTTATGGCCAGACATTGTATGAATAAGCCTCCAGCAGATGCCGACTGACCGACTCTGGGTATAACACCCGCACACTCAGCCTACACCTCAAAATTCGAGGGTTGCTCAAGCTGTTCTAGACTTCACTCTAGACATTCTTCCTCTGGCGATCGTGTGACTCTTAGCTGTTTTTCAACTGATATTCTCGGGTTACTTCCATAACCTCACAAGAAATATCAATAGGTACAGCCACATATTGAGGGTCTTCTTAGTTTTGATCTTCTGAGTAGATTTTTCTATTTCAGTTTCGAAAGATAAATCTTTATATCTTCTTGGAACTGCAGTACCAAAAGAAAGAAAGAAGAGACCGAATATATGAGTAGTCCGAAGCTCAGAGAGAAATTAATCACATAATTGTAGAGATCGAAGGCATTGAAGAAAATTTTTAGTTAGAAAAGCTTCCCAGAGCTAATGATACAGTTTTCAATAGCTTCCACTGTCTGATGTCTTATTTGATCACAATAAAGATTATATGATTGATATATGCAATATGATCAAAGTTAAAGCTAATCGATCTTGGAACAGTCACAGAAATTGCAACTCTGTTTTCATATTGAAGCTCAGCTTTGACAGATATTCAAGCACCTTAAACTAATTTGATCTTTTGATCGGCAATTTCCTTTTTCCGTATCTTAGGCCCAGAAGTTTTTAATAAAAATTCTTTGAAATTCTTCTTTGGAATTGAAAACTGCCTTTAGAAGTTTTTCTTTCTATTCTTTGTTGATCGTTTTTCTGTAAAGATATTCTATCCACTTGAGCAACAGTCTATAAAATCGCAACTGCTTTCATATCAGCTTTGACAGATATTCAAAGTCCCTTGCTCCTTTCTCTCTAAAGATATTCCACCTAGTTGAGCAACAGTCTCTGAAATAGCAACTCTGTTTTCATGTTGAAGCTCTGCTTTGACAGATATTCAAAATCCTTGAACTAATTTGAACTTGTGATCGACTATTTCCTTTTTCAGCATCTTAAACCCTAAGTTTTTGATCAAAATTCTTGGAAATTCTTCTTTCGAACTGAAAACTGCTTTGAGAATACAAACTCTCTCTCTATTCTTTTTAGCTCGTTTCTCTCTGAAGATATTCCACTTAGTCGAGCAACAGTCTCTGAAATAGGAACTCTGTTTTGAGAGGTATCCAAACTCCTTGAACTATTTCCTTTTCGGCATCTAAAGTTTTCGATCAAAACTGAAATCTATCGAATCAAAGACTTTCTCTAGAATTGAAACTTGTCTTTGTTGATCCTTTCTCTCTAAAGATATTCTATCTACTTGGGCCTTGAATTGAATCCTTGATTACTAAAAATAATCTGTTCCTGAAAGAAGTCTATGTCCTTTCTCAAAACAAATGCAGAGGTTGAATCCGTTAACTATTTATTCCTGTTAAATGATATTCTAATGAAATTGGAAGCTTTGTCATACGCAATAGTCTTAAAGATGGCTGAAAGAATATCGAAAGTAGCCCTGTCTCGTCCAGCAAAGGCCTTGAAGTGTTTTTCTGAAAGGTCTCAGTTCCTAAGGGGTAGAAGGGGAGAAGGATGTCCAGTTGGATGTGGAGGAGACCTTCTGGTTGCGTCGCGTCATTTCAGAATTCACTGGAAATGCATCAATTATAATGCCCACACAGACAGTTTGAATGAAACGCAGTTAGTTGAAGGCGATGGAAAAACAGATTCTCGGAACTAAGTAACTTATATTGTTCCTATTGGTCAATTATAACATAATTCTTATAGAATCTGAGAGCTGCTTTCCGCTTCCATTGGCAGTAGAGTATGCACTTTACTTTAAATAATTCCACACAGTTTCCTTTCTTTCTCACAATCCCATTTTAATTGGCAAACGTTATATAAAGGAAATAATATTAATTCAATTGATATCGATATTGGCTTACTTGTGCTCAAATGAAGTCGATTCCAATGAAAACAAGTACAAAAACAAGTTACTGTGAATTATCTGACTCGTCGACTCCTGTGGGCCAATTAAAAATTTACTAGCTAGGAATAGGTATAGGTATAGGAATAGGAATAGGAATAGGAATAGGGATGACATCTGCCCTTTGCGTTCTGCGTTCTGCGTTTGTGCCCTTTGCCCTCTGAGTGCGACCCGCCCTCTGGCCTTTGGCTGGTTGGTCAATTAAAAAATTATTTCATAGAAATTGAGTTTCCTTCAGCTTCTGCCTTTGTGGCCAGCTGCATTTGCATAGCTTGAGGGAAACATTTCTAACCATTTTAATTGGCCAGGATTATATACAATATAAATAATAACAATTTGATTGTTGGCGGCTTATAAATGAATTCCAGTTCAGCATTGAACAAAAACTACAAAAACGTTTCAAGTAAGTACGAATAGAGGGGAAACTTTATTTGTTTCTCAACTTTTAAGTAATAGAAAAACTTTATGTGTTTCTTGTTCTAGGGTTAATACTTGAAAAGTTTTCCAAAACTTTTCTGCCACAATTACTTTTAGTTAGTTTTTAAGTTAATCTTAAACACTTTGACGGACTGCAAGAAGCTTTTCTAATTGCCTTTCTAATCACTTTTTCAACTAATTATTAATTTTCAAAGGAACTACATTCAAAACAAAATAATAATAATAATGGTAAACAACTCTTACTATTTATAAAAATGGGGTATACAAAACGATTGAGCTTCTCTCTATTTTAAAACGGGTTAACACAGATGTGATCTACAATATATATACTTACAATATATTCAATATTCAAATACATAAATATTAAGAAATATATAATTCATATACTCAACACTAACTAAAATTAGATTTATTTTTTTGATAATTTTTATATTTTTTTGTTTATTTTGAGATTCAATTTGAATTGGTTCCGAGACTAGCAATATCTTTTTTCCATTCTTTCTTTTCTTTTTATTTATTACTTATATTTTTTTTTTAACTTTATATTTCTTAAAGTTATCGAAGGCTTAGTTATAAACTGATTGACGATATAGTTGTGCCAGGCTTAAAGCAAAATATATTAATTTCTTTTTACCTCTTCAGCTTTACAAAGGCTTCTTTTCTGTGAGTTTTCCAATTTGATCAGTTTACTGATATGCAGATTATATCAATACTTTCCATCATTCTTCCTAAATTATATGATTCTCTTAAATGATATATGCTATTCTATAATATATACTTTATATATAATAATTGCAAATTCTGAAGAACAATTCCAACTTAAAATGAGTAGATCGAAGCACACTTAAAGTAGCAGGAAAGAGTCCTGAATCTCAAGATCATTTTGTAATAGACAAAGCTTCGTTATATCAAGGTTCGTTATGGGGAGATTTGACTGTTGGCTATTATTGAGTGTTCCTAGGCCTTTCAAGTCTTAAAAGTTCTGATTATTTGTTTAACTTACCTTAAAACCAGCAGATCTTCAATTATATTCTTACACTCGTTCAATAATATTTATCTGAAAGATAGAACAGAAGACGATGGAGATGCAAGCAACATACTATTCAATCTTCTACTAAGCTTTATTGAAAGACTTGTTTCGAAATTGAAAAGTAACTGAACATAACTCCCTTTCCATTTTAACTCTTTTTTCCACTTATGTTGTGGGTTTTTTCAATATTTCATTTCTTGAACGGAAGCGGGTTGGCGTTTCTGATCGTTGTTCGGATTGTTGTTTGAACTACCAAAAATCATTTGTGGTAAATTGAAACTTAGCTAAAGTATTGGAAATTCAAATAGTTTTCCATCGCATATGTATATTATGTGTGTTAGTATGTGTGTTAGTATGTGTGCTAGTATGTGTGTTAGTATGTGTTTGCGTGTGCGGCTTTCGGGGCGATCCACCAATGCCGACGGTCTCGAGCACTTTCCAAGTTGAGTTTATTATATGCAAAGCAGTCAAAGCCCACATCGAAAAGCGTGTCCAATGCTTTATATTTAACAATATTTGGCTGACTTGGCAAAGATTTTGAACCTACGGCCTGCCCAAATTTGGTTGTAATTTAAATATGCATTTATTATGCGACTACTCAAGCCACGACCACAGCGACAAACATAAAATTGTCAATTTTATGGTATATCTCACATATTCCACTTTATGCAGACTTTTATCAATTGGGTTAAGTAGTCTTGCTATAGCTATGGCTAATACTATATCCATAGAAGTAAAGACTTGTGAAGCATAAGTCTTGTTTTTCTTCTTTTAATATATTGCATATTCATCAACTTTATGAAAACAAAGTGCAGTTTCTTAAATTTCCAATTAACGAAATAAACAATTATTCTTATATATAATATCTGCCATGTTGACATTTTTTGACTTTATTTTTTAAATTAAATATATATAATATATGTTTTTGAATAGTTATGTAAATAAAAGCTGTTTTTTTAGCTTCTTTTTTATTCTTTTTTAAATATATTTTTCTATTTTTCTTTTAGAACAAACACAGAAATATATTTATATATATATTTCTTATTTAAGTCTGATTTATATCAAAATTCTAAATTTATATATAAAATACCCTGTATTCGATACAATCATGGTAAGTAAAACGGGTATAATGAAGCCGACATAAGATTCATCTTTAACCCTATAAAGTACGTACAAATTTATATTCTTGATCACTTTTATTTGCCCAATTGATGATGCGCTGATTAATCAGCAGTTGAAAAAATATAAAATATATATAAATATATCAGAAAAATGATAATTTAAAATAAATTGATTTAATCTTTATTGATTTAATTGATTGACTTCTTAAAACAATGAGAAATTTTGGTCTGCACAGCTCATTTTCCACTGAGAATTCGTGTCTTGCGTCAAGCGAGCATTTGCGTGTATCAAAGTTATCTTTACCGAGGGCGTACTGTACTTAGGTTCATGTATATTATTTCCTTCCTTCTTACTTCCGATATCTGTGAAATTAAGAGTTTGGTATGAAATTCGACTCAGGCAATTTTTGATTGTCTTTTCCAAGTATTTGATGAAATGTCTAAGAGACATCAAAAAGAAAAATTCTTCGTTGAAAAATTGATAAAAGACGGCTATTAAGGCTTTGCAAAGTATGTTTCAAGTAGAAGAAAGAAACTCTGACGCCATGGAGTATATAGATTCTTGATCAAAATCAATGGCTTAGTCGATATAATGTATGTTCGTCGGTCTGTTTGTCCGGATTCTAGAGACCTCCAGTCTTAATCTGCAAATTTCATAAAGATTGGACAATTTAGGTTATCTTTGGGTTATTTTTACCTCAAAAAAAGTATTTCGAAATGATCTCAAAATAATTATAATACAAAAATAATGAATATAATATAATAAAGCTCTTACGATTACGCCACGCGCAGTTTACCAATTGTTCCGATCAAAAATACTGAAATCCTTTTATTCCTATAAATATTAAAATTTGTTCTCTATGACAAATTTGGGACTAATTCCAATATTTAACTTATAATTCAAGCCCAAATAAAACTCATTTCTTATCTGAAAGTCACCAAACATTAATTCTTCTCGACTTCAAAAATCTCAACTAGTTTTTAAAGTGACTCGTAATTTCGATAGGAGTTGACTAGACTAGAGTTGAGTAGTGTAGAAACTCGACATAACAAACCAATAAATGTAATACCTTGTCGTTATATCGAGAACCTACTGTACCTGATTTTCGCACAGCAAATTCTGTGTTACATTTGCTCAATTTAAGCTTTTATTAACTGTTTCTCATAAAAATGTAGCTGAAAATTAGCAAATTCAAAAACTGAAACTTTGAAAATTCAAAATTCGAAAAATAACGTATGACTTTTTAGATATGGACATATAGTAATTGAATTCCAACGACCCAGAGATTTTTATATTACGTGTCCCTAAAATCCTATATAGATAGTTAATATAACCAGTTTAGTTTCCATAGAAACAAACGTATCGACAATTGGGTTAACGAATTAAGACATTGTTCAGATTTTAAAGCATATAAAATATCTTCAGTGCGTTTACACGTTACATTTTGAAGACGATCACACTTTTATTCTTATGGAATCCCTCAAAAACGTTTTTTTTCTTACCAAAAGTAAATAAGTAAGTACAGTCTCAACATATACAGTGAAACCTCGGCTAATGAACTCCTTACTTAAACAGACACTCCTGACCAGAAATCTGACTGGCGGCTAGTGTCAGCCCAAAATAATAGAAAAATATATAGTATATTCTCTAAAGGGGTTTGATTTCATATCATAATAAAATATGCTCGACTTTGAGATACCCTAAAACTGGAATTGATATATGCATTGATTTCTTGCGGGGAATAAATCGAATATTCTATCAAGGTCATTCACTATAAGACTATATAAATGCATAATGATAATAAACGATCTGTCATGATCTGCTTTAGTATTGAGGGACCTGTCTGATATGGCTATAGGATCTGCTCGACTATTGATACTGATCAAGAATATATAGAAATGCCAGTCTCTATATGCTATGATACTGACTGTTATGTCCACAACTATCAATGGGTGCAGCGTCTGGTATGAAACTGCAGGGTATCGGGTGTGGGGTATAGACTGGGTCAGAACGAAGTCGCGGCTTAGTACGAGTGTGGATTTCTGTATGTAAATATGGACTTACATATGTACAAAATGTATTTATCTGTATGTGCCCATATGCAAACATTTGTACATATAATATATATATATATATATAAATCACGTAACTAACAGATACCAGATACCAGCCCGCCTGCCATCAGCAGACCCGCCCACAGCTATCGGAAGATGTGGGCAACTTATTTACCAAAACTGTCGCAGTTTCATTATGCTCAAATTTTTTGTGTGTATTTAAAAAAAAAATACGAAAAAGCCGAAAAAAAAGAAAAAAGAATTTCCATAAAATCGAGTTTTAGTTGTTGTTGTTGCTGCTCGGCTGATTTAGGGCGGCGGCGAGTCTGTCGAGGATTGAGTGAGAAAAGAAATATGCAATTTAGCTAAAAAATATACGTAAAAAATGTTCAGAGAAAAACATCATTTACATTATACTGGCATTAAATAAAATCGCCAAGTAAAATATCAACAACAATTTAAAAAAGAAAAGAAAGAAAAAAAAAACACAAATACAAATGTAAAAACAATTTTTGTCTTTGGCCGCGCACACGACGACAACAGCGACGCCGGCAGCGAAACAGCTTGGCTGGCAGCACAGGCCTCCATTCATTATAAACGGTTTCATTCATAAAAACGACTCTGGTGAGTGAGTGAGCGAGGCGTTTTGAATTCGCCGTAGGTCGCTCTTCGACTCAGTTTAACCGCTCAACTGATGGAATTCGCTTTCGCTTCACTGTGATTTCTCGCTCGCTTAAGCGACTTGAGTTTTGTGGCATTGGAGAGGAAGTTTCGAGTGTCAACTGCCTGTTGTGAATGTGTGTGTATGTTGATATATACAGCAGATCATACATACATATTATTTGTATGTTTAGTAAGCCATTTTGATACTATGCCCTATAGTCAATATATATATGTTCATATGTGTATATCTTTGCATATATATAATATATGTGTATGTTTATATACATATATATATGTGTATGTAAGTATTTACATATACATACATGTATGTAAAAGTGTATGAAGCGTTTTCGCTTCCTTTTGCCCTGGAAAGTTCATGCTAATCTTTGGCATGGCACCCAATAGTCTGTGTCCCGAGTTATTTTTTTTTTGTTCTCTTCTTCTTAGTTGTTATCTCCAGTCGATCCGATTTGCCTGCTATCTCCCCCGTTTTGAGGCTTGGCTTATTAGACAACAAACAACTCTTTACGCTCGCTTTAACTTTTTGTCGTTGTTGCTTTTGCTGTTTTCAACGCACGTCGAAGTCGTCGGCGCAGTAGCTGTTGCTGTCTCCGTCGACGTTGTTATTGCTGCTGCCGCTGCCGTTGTTGTTGTTGCTGTTGTTGTTTTTTATGTCGAAGCCAAGAAAAGTGCTACTGGTTTTGAGATTTTTAGCTTGAAGTCTCTGCGCACAGTTGCCAACGTGCCGCATAGTCGTGTTTTTTTCTTTTGACACCGACTACGCAGAGCACTCGACAACTCTGCTGAACATCAACAGCAGCAGCGGCGGCAGCAGCAACAAAAACAACATTAGCAGCAGCCCAACCAGAGAGCAGCAGCCAGCCAGACAACGTTGAACCAGTCGTTGATGTGTTTGCCTTTCAATATCATTCACACTGGAGAGCGATCAGCTGTTGAAATTTCAAATTCACTTGGCCAACAAGGTGCAATATGTCATATGCATATACATAAGCATCTATATACATCTATATTCTTCTGTACTATATATATGACAGTCAGATATGTCTAAGAAAACCAACTTTTAATCATAAATTGAGGTTATGTCATCGAATAAGATCAACTCATATCTATGAGATTCATTCAAGATTTCGATAAATGAATAGATCTTGTACCAGGTTATATATGAATATATTGTCAAACTACACTTTCAGTCTTGTACGATCACTTTCATGTTGTGGTTCATTTGGTTCTTTCCTCGAAAATATTTGCGTTGGTGAATGACTTAGCTCTATGATCAGGCCCATTGTTAACGTTTCTACTCACACCACACTGGGATGACAGCAACAACAACAACTTCTGCTTACCTCATGCAACATTCAGATACAGATACTCGGACACACACACTCGCAGACACACTTGCACACACATAGAGAGATACACACTTGGCAGCTGCAGCTATCCATGCATAGAGAACAACAACAACAACAACAACACCAACACCAATAGCAACATTGCCATCGTTTTGTAGCTACTTTCGCCTCGGTGTGTGCGTATTTTTCATTCATATTGGCAGCCAACGCGAAACAGACACAGGCAACGCTCATTGAGGCTGATATTTTATGGCCCACCGCAAAAAATTTGGTGAAAATATGCAAGTGGGAAAGATTCATTGAAAAATATCGAAATATCGAGCAGGAAAATTAACGAAGATCTCACTCGAACAAAAGTGTGTGTGTGATTTGAGTGAGTGAATTTGGTTTTTTGGTTTTTCGTTTTTTGGTTTGGAATTGGAATTGGAATTGCTGTGGTGGATTCTTCGCGTAGGCAGCGCCTAAACGACCGTGGGGCCCTGCGGGGGGTGACGGCGGCTGTTTCTTTTTCTTTTTTTTTTGCTTCTGCTCAGTCGCTTGGTGCGCTGTTTGTTTGCGTGCTGTTTGCTTTTAAATATAATGAATGAAAAAAAACTAAAACTGGCATGAATTTGTCGCAAGCCCCCCTCAGAACAAGCGCGTCCCGTCGTCGACAAAGACAACAACAACAACAGCAACATGGCCGCGGCGAGCGAGCGCGCCTACAAGTTGGCATATTTTCAATTTCCGTTTTTTACACAACAACAGCAACACAGCGAAGCCCCCAACACTAACACGCATGCAGACACATACAGTCGCACACACACACACAAACACAGCAGCACAGCCCCAAAGCTTATGTTGGCGTCGCTTGCTGCCAACGGCATCGGGAATCGGGCGTGGGGCAACGGGCAACGGCGGTGGCGGTAACGTCCGGTTGGTTTTTACGTACGAAAATTCGTCGCCGCCGTCGTCGGCGTCGCCGCTCATAGCATAGGCTTCGTGCGCTTTTGAGGCCTGTATTCACTGCATGTGGGACAAGGGCGCTGGGAGATGGGGGGTTAAGAAAGGCCGACCGACCATGTGTTGTCGCCTTACAATGCTCTGTAGTTAATTGTTGTTGTTGTAGTCACTCAAGCAGCGACCCAAGCGAATTCATTGAGTCAAAGAGCGAATTCGCTCTCGCTCTCGTAAACGATCAACAATATACATATGTTCAAACACACACGATCTACACAAACGCACACACACATAGCTACATATGTGTAAACATATCTATACCCAGTTGGATTTACTAAAACGTGTTTTCCAATGAATGCAATTTTACTGCGGCTTTTCTTCCGATCAGGCCTACCCAAGGGGTTACCACTATAGAGGACACAAGTTAGGGCATTCGCTATATATTACCAGAAAGCCATAAATCTTCATTTTGATTATATTGATAGCTCTTAAATAAGTGCTTTGGCATCTCACGCTCTTAACAGTCTTCTTTATAAAAGCAAAACATTAAAATCCAAAATATTCTCTCTCTGTTGATATGTGTGATAAGCTACTTCTGTATACAAATGGCAGTGAACAGACACCACTTTTTCGATGTTGTCTTGTCCGACTGGGGTTCATTACACTCACACAGCGGCACGCTCATCGTGCTCTTTTCGCCGCACATACAATTTCATTCTGAAATGTTTTCGCCGTTCAAAAAACCAAACGGTTGCCAGTACGTCGCTACAAACTCGGCATTCATTTCGCTTCACAAACTTTGAGCGTGTACACAGTGCAACGTGAACGGAGCTGAGCAGAGCGGCTGCCGCGAAGAATAAAAGATTTTTTTTAGCCTGGCATATTAAACATTCACTAAACAATTTAACAATAGTTTGTCGCACAAAACGAACGACGACAAGTAATAAGAGCAATAATAATAAGTTCAAAATTGTATCAAATTGTGCTTAATACAGTGAGTTCTTAAATGTTTGTTTTCAATAAATGAATTGCAATTGCAATCGAAAATCTATTTTGGAATTACAAATTGCTTTCAATGGAAATCATGTGCCTAAAAATGTAAATTGCGCAAAGAAAATCGACGCCTATTTAAAAGTCCAACAACAACACCAGCAACAACAACAACAACACCAACAACAACAACATCAACAACAACAACATCAACACCATCAACAACAACAACATCAACGAACACGGCAAAAAGATCTAGCGAAAAAAACACACAAAAAAATTCAATTCAAATACAAAACGTGTGAAGCAAAAAATAAAACAACAACGCCAACAACAACAACAACAACAAATACAACAACGACACACGAAATTTGTCTATATAAAATTGCATAAAAATATTTTTTACTGTAGTGTGTTGTCGTAGCGCACAGATACAGGTACAAAGCGACACTCACATCTACAGTCCCGTAGACGTGGCCCGCTTCAAAGTGTGTGTGTGTCCGTGTGCCCCTGTGCCAGTGTGCCCCGTGTGCATGTATGTATGTGTTGTGAGCCGCAGTCGCTGTCACCGTCACCGTCACCGCCACCGTCAACGTTAACGTTAACGTAAACGTCGCCGTCGCCGCTGCTGCCGCAAACGTTCATTATTATTTTTTTGGTTTTTTTTTTCTTAATAATATTATTATTATATTTTTGGCACGCAAACCTGTAACAGTCGCCTGCTCTGCCAGCGTCGCTGTCAACGTCGCCTTTTGTGTTAATTAAATTTACTTTTGTGAATGAAATGCGAAAAAACCAGCAAAGCGAATAAAAAATAAATTTTTTTTTATTTTTTTAATATGTACATAAATGCTAAATAAATAGCACAAGCAACAACAAAAGAAAATAATAAAAAATAATAATAATAATAATAATAATAAAAAACAACAACAAATCTACGGCCGTCTATTTGTATATATATATACACACATATATATACCATATACATACATATATACATACATACATATACATATGTATGTACTATATGTCGCGATCGCGAGCTGCAAAGCCACTAAAAGCCACTAAATCAAAGTCAAATCCGAGCGATCAGTGCCCGCTATCACCGAAAACTAATCAAATTTTGGATTATAATATACGATCATACGAGCATACCACCCATTGGATATATCCACTAAGTAAGCCCCACTAAGCTGGGAAACGACTATCGATCGCATACGCATACGGATTATACACTCCCATTGAAACACTACATATACATATAACTATATAAATATATATATATATAAATATATGTATACATATATATATACATATATCTATATACAATTATTTTGGATTTCTTTTCGGATTGCTTTTGAAAATCAATGTAAGTTCAACCATGCCTTCACGTACATACATACATATATGTATACTATATACTTATAATACATCCATATATACGGGTATACGAGTAATCCATGTAGAATTTTAATATCAAAATGGGGGCGCACGTTTTTGCGGCAACCTTCGCGCTATCAGATATCAGGAAGTGCACAATTTCCATATGCATTTCTCTCTGATTTCTGCCGGGGTCGTGACAGAAACAAAACGCAAATGTCAATTAATATATAGATTTATATATACTAATACTACATAGTATATATATACATGTATATAGTAGATATCGTGCGAAAACAGGAAGGATTATGTTAGACATGACAAAACCAGGAAACATTTGATTCAGGAAGATGTTGATTACATTCTATACTCAGTTTTTCTATGCAAATCTATGTTTATATGAGTTAAAGCTATTTATGAATGTTTCTTAAGATATGTATGTATATATATGTATGTATATATATATGTATATATCAACTAGCGAGACAATCTAGTCAGGTACATCAATCGATCTTCAAATTAGAATTTGACTCTACATATATTCTTATCTGTCTATAATTATACCTATAGATATAGATATATCGATATTATATATCTCATACCTATACCTATACCTATACCTATACCTATACCTATACCTATACCTATACCTATACCTATACCTATACCTATACCTATACCTATACCTATACCTATACCTATACTTATACCTATACCTATACCTATACCTATACCTATACCTATACCTATACCTATACCTATACCTATACCTATACCTATACCTATACCTATACCTATACCTATACCTATACCTATACCTATACCTATACCTATACCTATACCTATACCTATACCTATACCTATACCTTTATATATAATAGTAATCTTCTAAAAGTTGTGAATATTTCTATTCTTTGACATATGCAGAAATGTTTTTGAATTTCCGAGTGTAATTAAAAATCTATTAGGTATTGTTTGTTCTTTGAAAAGTACACTGAAACCAAAAACCTATTGAGTTGTTACAGCTATATCTATAGATTTCGATGATTATGATCGTTGAATTGTTGGATTGCTGAACTTTGGTACATTCGCTTGGAAATAATCTAATAATAACTGCAACACTCGTAAATGTTTTGTACACAGAAATAAGTGTGGAATCAAATGATTAAAATGCATTTTTTGTTACACTTAAAAATGTTTACGAGTAATTGACTTTAAAAGTAGTTGCCTTGTCTCGCCCAGCAAGTACTATATATATACATATATATAGGGATCGGCGAGACAGTATATAGTAAACACTAAGTATATATATATTTATGCCTATATAGAACTGTTTAGGTTGGGTTGGATGTGATTTTTGGTCGTTCATCAGTTCGCTGAGACTGATTGTTGATAAGGAAAACGATTATAGAACTTCCATTCACTAAATCTGCCAGTTTCCTAATCAGTTTTTCACGCATTGTTGTCATTTTCCAAGTAGCCAGCGGCACCTGGAGCACCTGAGCACTTAATGTGTTGACAACGTGTCTTTGAAAGAAGTTTACTTTAATCTATGCCAACCAAAATAATCACGTGCTGTCTGTGACTCTTATATATATATATATATATACTATATATGATCCATAAGCACACCTCTAACTAAAAGAGTTCTATTTATAGACCGATTTCATCATCGATACTTTTTTTTGTACTTTTTGTTGCATCCGCTCGGTAAGCGCTACATTCTCCAATGGATTTTACTTTCTATTTCTCACTGAGACACACGCACACACGCACACACAAGGTATATAGTCGTAACACCTTCCATAGAGGGTTGCTTGTGTTGGAGTGGGAGTGGGAGGAAGGGGTTAACTTGGGTTGCACCAGGCGACACCACTTTTGACTTCAATTCCATGGTCTGCGGCGGGTCCGATTCCGATACCGATTCCTCCATTGCGAGAGTCCGCGTCCGAGTCCAAATATAAATGAAGAGGCGTAAAAAGTTTTTAACCGATAAGTTCGTTGTGGGCATGTTAACATTTTGTTATCCCCCAGACCCCTCCCCTTCCTGTTGATATTGTTGTTGTTGTTGTTGTTGATTTTATTTATTTATTCTGTTTTCTTTTTCGTTTCTTTTCCTTCTTTTTTTTGATCGATGGCCTCTGCGTTCCACATACGATTGCTTGAAGAGCGTTTTTGGCTCGTGACTGCATTTTTTATATTTATTTTGTTTTTTTGGAAACGAATTTCGATTTCGATCTGATATATTATTTATTTTTGTTTTCGTACCATTCTGATAGCCAGCGCTCCAGTTAGACCCCCTCCCCCTCTCCCCTGTCCCCTCCCGCACCAGGGGTAGCCGGGCAGCTTACTAGACCAGTAGCCCAGTAGCTGAGCTCAGTAGCGGGTGTTATTTGAATGGAACGAATCATGATTCGCATAAGTTTTTATCATATTCGCCAAGCTCTCTTGACATTAAATTTCATTAAAATTAATGTGTGTGTGAGTGTGTGTGTGAGTGTGTGTGTGAATTATTTATGTCATAGCCAAAAATACGAGTAGAGTAGAAATCGCCGAATATATATCTGAGAATATCTGTTCTGGCAAGATTCATTCATGAACGATTCGATTCTCTTGAAGGCATTATTTATATTCTATATAATATATATATATAAATTATAAGTTTCATTTTGATTTTGCATTTTGAATTCTGAATTTTGAATTTGATTTAGAATTTGATTAACCAAATAAATAACAGGCAGCAACAAGCAGGTATTCTAAGTATTAGCCAAACAATTTGTGAAATTTACAATGTCGTTGATGACGCAGAATAGAAAGAAACATTGGGGGAAATGCTACGAGTACCTCGTATACCTCACTCACACTCACACTTACACTCATACTCGTACCTCGTAAATGAAGAACTACGCAAATTGTGAATTTAAATTGCAGAAAGCAGAGCCAAAACTGAATTACATACTATTAGTTACTATATGAAATGCGCAAATATAGAAAATTATTTTGTGTGATTTATGAGACAAATACGCGTACGTCACTTACAGCCAATTACAAAGGACATCTATTTTCAGTTTCGTATAGGTATTTTATTCAATTTGCATATATACCTATGTACACATATACATATATAGATATACATATACATTTGTTCATAAATACCTAATGACGCTCAGAGAAGGAAATGGGAAAGAAACAAGTAGAAATTGTTAAGAGTCTAACGATCGCTGTTAGATACAATTAATTCTGCTGGATAATAATGTACTTTTCTTCATATTTATATATAAACATATATATATTTATACATATATTTTATACCTTTCCTTACCTTACTTAACCCTTTTCTAACCCTTTTCTTAAACCAAAAACTTGCCTAGTAAAAGATACTTTTGATATAATCCTTTCTTTCCTCCTCTGAGATTCAGCTGCAGCGGTCCCTTAGTCATTCGATCATCCAAACACACTAAAATCATAGCTTTTCTTATAATAATTCCAATATTATAAACATTACCTGACTTTACATTATGATTATCTATAAAATTTCATAGCTTTTACAATAATATTCCAAATATTTTCAAATTTAAATTGAATCAAAATAATTCGTTGTGCCTAAGCCTATTCAATGGAATGCAAAATATATCTTATTTAACTGCTAGCCATTACTTCCGTATCACTATATACTATATATATATATATAACTGATAAAAATGAACTGTTAAGAGAGCTGCATGCAAAGCTTGAACAGAAAAACAACTCGCGAAACAAAAGAAAGAAAAAATAAAAACAAACTTCGGCTGGAAAAAGGGAAAGATCAGAGAGTGAACGTTGTTGATCTCTGAAATAGGATTCAGATACGCACATAGACCTCAGACCTATGCCGTATATACATATATATTTATATATATATATGCATATATATGCATATCTGAACAATATATGTAGGTAGACGAGTACTTTGCTTTGACGAAAGAAAAAAAAAGCTGAATTCTGCGGCTTTTTGCGCTGCCAGCAAAGCGAAACGCCGAGTGAAAAGCCAAAGAAAGAAGCAAAAAACACAAGCAGAAACAACAAAAAGAAAAAGGAAAATAATAAATATATATATGCATATATATATATATGTATTATAAATAAAAACCAACAAGTCTGAAAACAATTTATGCCGCAAGCAAACATGTGATTTTAATTATTTTTGTCGTCGCAAAATTGTTATTTTTGAAAATTATAATTTTTAAAAATAAACCCAACAACAGCAACAACTTTAGGGCACTGCATTCAATGATGATAAACATGATAATCAGCATGATAATAATGACGTTGATTATGATCACGATGATGATGATGTTGATGATCATAGAATGAATGGCAAAAGGCTTTGCTTCTATTGCAGAATTTTCTATGATGAAATATGATCGATGTACACTCAAACGATCCTCCTAAATGATAATGATTAATCTTTCTTAATCTCAAGTTGTTTCTGAATCTATCTGCATTATCAATTATGTATATATATATATATATTTATATACCTTTATAAGTAATAATGCAAAGAGTTTCCACCTTAAGCTGAAGCCTGAGGCAAACTTTTCCCTGAGGATATCCTAAACTGTTTTGAGCTTCTCCTATTGTCTTTGTACCAGCTCATAGATATTCCAGATACATATATATAGTATTTGTTTTGGATTTGGGTTTGGATTGCTGCATTATATGATCAATCTCCTTGGGTGGTCTGAGCCCCAGTAAACCCATAAAATTAAGCTCAATTTGTAACCGCAGCGAATCATATTTATCGCAATCGCAATTGGCTTTTTGTATATATATTTGCCATTTGGGTCTCCAAATCGTTCAATTTCTTTCTATAACCAGAGCAGGTCTTAGCCCAATCCCCCTGCCACGCCCCTGCAGCCATTTACCCAACGGTTTAGTGTCCACTGTAAAAGCGGCAACCGATTTAAGCTCTTTTCGCAGTTGCGGCCCACCCAAATGGCTTTTGTCGAGAAGCGCATACAAAATGCTCATTAATCGAACGCCCTCTCGGAATACATAATACACACATACAGGCACTATATATAGTGTATCTGGTGTATATATAAAAACAGATCCGTTTGCCATAGAAAATGTCGTCAATGAAGTGTATAATATATGGCAGAAGATGACGCCCAGAGCAGTCGGCTCTTTGATGTACTACCCAGGCGGCGATCTTTGCCACCTGTAAGGTATCAACTATATAGCCAACATCCTGCTTCATATCAGGTTGGAGCACGGAGCATCCTCTTCTTGATATCCTGTCAGAAATACTAGTAGTACACGTTGAACATATATCTTAGTCGACTCTGACATGAGTCGGCGCTGCGTAGGTGACCTTCCTCCGGTTGCCATGGCTGCTTGAGCTTGAGACGAGCCCACGCGGTTATTGTTACTGCTCCCACGGCTGTTCCTGCGCCTGCTGCTCCTCCAGCAACGTCCCTCTGCTCCTGCTGCTTGTGTTGCTATTGCTGTTCCTCCTTTTGTCCTGGGTAAACATAAGTAAGTATATCAAATTCAATGCGCGGCAGACACTTTAGGCGTCACTCACCTCTTTTTGTATCTCACAGATACAGTTACAGAAAACACGCACGCATAAACACAACCACACACACGAGCACACATACACACAGACAGCGAGAGACACACACAAACACTTAGAAAATAAGTGCTGGGCGCGAAGACGCTGCCGAAGAGGATGCCACGTTTTGTTGGCCAAATTGTGTCTAAAAATAGCAAAGCGCAGACAGTCAAGTGTTTTGTGACTCTCTGCACATGTGTGTGTGTGAGTGTGTGTGTGTGTCTGTGTGTGTAGGTGTAGGTGTTGCTATGTCTGTGTGTTGGCTTGTACCCTCAAGTCACGCGCCTGTTTATATGCTTTGATAAACTTTTGCCAGCTCAGCTGTTTATGTAGCCGCTTTGGTGTCTCTGTGTGTGTGTGTGTGTGTGTGTGTGCCCTGTGTGTGTGACTGGGCATACTTGTAGCTGTCTCTGTATGTGTGTGTGTGTACTTGAGGGCAAGTTAAGGCGGGTCAGGTTGATTTCGGTGGCTATAGTACATTTTGGGTGGTTGCCTCTGCTCTTTGAGGCTGAGTCCCAAAAAAAAGCAAAAGGCCGTCGATTTCGCTCATTGTCGCAGCAGCAGCAACTGTTGTTGTTGTTGTTGTGGATGTTGTTGCTATTTTGGTAGCAATGCTGCTCTATAAGTGGGGAAAATATATGTATATATTATATATATATATATATATATATATTTATATATATAAAATTAAGGCATATATTTAGGTATGAAGACGCAGACGACAGACGACAGACGTGATGGCGTTCCTTTTGGCACGTGTATGTGTGTGTGTCTATAAGTGTGTGTGTGTGTGAGCCATTGACGTCATCACCAGCATGTCATGAATTTCGCTTATTTCGTTTGGCGTATTTTTTCTGGGCAAGCCAATGAACATTGTCTGTGTCGATGTCTTTAGCACGTTGTCAGGTACATACACATACATATATATGTATAAATTAGATATACAGATATATATATATATATATATAGCCAGCTGCTGTTGCCTGCGCAGTCGACGTCGACGGCGCTGCTTCTGTGTACCGCTGCGTGGGCGTTGCGCGTGTAAGGATGTGACCGGAATTTTTGAAACAGCAACAAAAAAGCAAAAAACACTCACCCAAAAATTAGATATAGAAATTATGTATATATGTATATGTTTGTATATATTTTGTCTATGTCTGTATTTGCTGGTAGTTTTTTATCTTAGGGCAAATTGTGGGCGTTGCTCCGTTTGGGGCTTTTGGGCCAAGAAGTTAACGAGCAGCTTTAAAAATAATATAGAATTAACGTGTGCCAAATGAACTTCAAGTACAATTTCCGACAGCATTTAAATAGGGGAAATAACTTTTCTTTGTAGTGTATCCAATTGTCTGCTATGCAGCAGCTTTTCAGAGGAAAGTTGACAGAACTTCTCTGGGTTTATTTAGTCTATGTTTTGCCTGGAAAGATCAGTGGAAAGTCTTTGCTTAGCTTTGAAAATCAACACAAATTGTTGCTATAACAGCTATAACTATATCTGTATATATATCTGTATCTTTATCTGTATCGATATCTTTATCTATATCTATATGTATATCTGTATCCAATGCGCTGATCTACACACTTTGTAAGGGAAATCTTTGCCTTAACTTCGTTCAGTTTTCATAGGGAAAGGTAGAGAACATGGAAAGAGGAACAGATGGCATTACCTATCCCAACTAGGCTCTTAAATGACTATTCATTAAGACACACATATCAGCATGTGTGTGTGTGTGTGTCCTGTTTTCCCCCTTAATGCTATCTATAGTCCTAAACATTTCAATGAACATTTTTGTGAAACATCTGTTGAAGTGTTTTCCTGCTGTTGTTGTTGTTGTTGCTAGTCAAAAGGTGTGCAGCAACAACAATGAAACAGCACTTACGCACAACAACAACAACAACAGCAGCAGCAAGAAGAAGAAGATGGCAAATGTTGCAGCTTCCTTTTTGGCTGCCACTTAACTGTAACTCACTTTAGTCATTATAACAACATACATAGATTCTACCTGAAATCTACCTACAGGCACCTACAGCACCAGCTGACGCAGCATAGATACACACACACAAACACACACATAGACAGACACATTCATAGATAGAGATAGAGATAGAGATACAGCTGCACGTAGAAAAATGTTAAGAGCCTCCTCAGTCAACGACAATCAGTGCAAGAAAATCTTGAGGTCGATCATCTGTAGTTTATGGGCTTCTTTCTTACTCGGGCTACAACAAAAAAACTTAAGTTTCCAGTTTGTGTTGTTGTTGTTGTTGCCCAACTCAGCCTCATTTGATGGTGATTTGATCTTTTGCTGTGCGTTCTCTCTATCTATCTCCCTCTCCCTCTCTCTTAGCTTCAGTCAGCCAGTTAGCCTCAATGATTACTATAAAAGTAAAGAAAAATGGACAAAGCAGCAAACATAATCATCAGCATCATTATCAAGAGCATAGACGAGGACAGACCCTATATACATACATTATGTACATACCTATATACACACATACATATACATATATACATATATATCTTTTTCTTTACATAAATATATACAGATATGTGAGTATATACAGGCGCGCATGCGTGAGCATCACAATTCGTTTGCTCTGCGTCTGCGTGTGTGCGTGTGTGTATCTGGTAGGTATCTGGGCTGGGTGTGCGTGTGCTGGTGTGTGTTGGTGTGTGTGGGTTTGCCACATGTGCTGCTCATTTGCTTTGAAAACTATTAGCTGCCCTTTGCTGCTGCTGCTGCTGCTGCTGCTGCAGAATCCACAGCACAACATATGGCCTTTTCGACTACTTGTGTCTGGTTTTAATACCCTGTACGCAGCGCAACTAGCTTGAGCGGGTATATTGCAGCTACAGATCAGATGTAAGATATAAGATATGTCTGGTATGTATATGAGATATAGAAAGGTGACAAATCTATCTAATAGAAAAACAGCAGCACAATTGGAGTTACAATTTTTCACTTTGCGCACTGCTTGAACCGCTTCTGTTTGTGGGTGTCTGTATGTGTGTGTGTGTAGGGTGTAGGGTGACTGGCAGTGCATCAGACAGACGACTAGTGCACTCTTACTTGTTAGTTTTCAGTTTTCAGTTTTTAGTCTCTGGCTTGAGCTGTCTGTCACTGTCTCTCTCCATCGCCTGCTCTCCGGGCCTGGGCATTTAAATAGTTTAATGATCTGTGCTCCGGGTTGGGATAGGATGGGATGGGATGGGATGGGATGCTGTTGGGATGTTGGGATGCTCATTCTGGTTATGTTGCGCCAGCCGCTGTACATGCCGATTGATTTCCCTGTTCCCTTTTCCCTTTTCGCCAGCCTTTCCCGTTACCGATTTACTGCCACGGGGCTTCGCAGCAGTTCTTGCTTGCAGTCATTAGTGTTTCCTGTGTAGGTTTTTCATTTGTCGCTGTCGCTGTCGGTTTTCTGTATCTGTATCTGTATCTGTATCTGTATCTGCATTTGTATCTGTATCTGCATCTGTATCTGTATGCGCTTAAGGCATATCCGCACATATTTTTAGCAGACGTCGCGCCAAAATGCATTAAAAACAACATATTTTCAACAGCATAAATCTCTACTCTCTCTTTCTATATCTCTGTCTCCCTCTGTCTTCCCCTTCCTCTCTCTCCCTCGCTCAATTATATGAATACACCCAAATCTGCCAGCTTACTCACTGACAATTCAAACTCATAGTTAAACCTACTTAGGAACTATCAAATTATATTCGAGATGTTTTCTCTGGTAAACAAATCCAATTTAGAAAAGAATCAGATATTTATATATGCATATATTATATATAAAATATTAAGAACAGATCTAGATCTGTAATTATGTCTATGAATTAGAGATATTCCTTGAATAAGTTGATAATAACTAACATATATACTACAAAGATTCTATGTAGAGTTTCAAGTTAACTTCCACTTCCACTTTAACATGAGGTTCTTAGGCTCAAGCTGCTTGTTAACTGTTGCCAGCTGTAGTGTTGCCACCTAGTTATGCAACTAAGCACATCTGGCAGCACTAAAGACCTCCTTTAATACCTCTGTGCTAACGAGCAGCCCTGCCAACTGATCGTAAGGTTGTTGCCATCTCACAATTGCTTTGACCTTCAGAGCGTCAACTTTAACATGAACTTTAACATGAGGTTGGCAGCAGTTAGGGCCAAGAATAATAATGCATAAAGAATGCAGTTTAAGCCCAAATAATATTACACTTGGCAATTGCTTCCTTATTGTTGTAGTTGTTTTAATTACTTTTCGTAATTTAATCGTAAACAGTTTCCATTATTTTGTTGGTGGTTTTTCGTATTGCCAAATATGGCCATTAATTATGGCCAATAAGTACGAGTATTAACGCTTATGAGTAGTTAATAAAATTGGCTTTTACGAGTACATTTTATATATATATATATATATATATATATCTGTGTATGTTTTTATATATATTTCGTTTTTATGATAATTGGGTCATGCTGACATTTCTTTTGCGGCAATTAATTCAAAATAAATGGCAACGGGGCGCGCCCTCTTGACTGCACCTAATCCCCGCCACTGCTGCCACTCGCGCTCTCTCGCTCACACGCGATCTATCGCTCTCTCTCTGTCTTTCTTTGTTGGGGCCCTCAAGTCGCCGGCTTACAGCAACAACGAGTAGACGCCGAAGGAAAAAAAACCTGTTTGCATTTGATTTGCCTGAGTTTATTTTTATATAAAAACGCAGCGTTGTTGTTGTTGTCGATGTTGTTGTTGTTGTTGTTGTTGTTGTTGCAGGTTGTCTGCCTTAAATAATATTATTTGAATTGCAACAGGCGTGACACTTGTTTGTGCTAACAAACAAACAAAAAATAAATACAATGGCAAATCCGTCGAATCGTTGAATCGTTTTGAATCTTTGAATCGTTTGCCTGAGTTTGAATGAAGACGACAGACGTTGACACCGACGTCACTAAAATGCCGACTGCGTCGTCGATCGTGACTGCGACGCCGACGCCGACAGTGACTGCCACTGCGACGGCGACTGCGACTGCGACGGTGACTGCGACATCGACTTGTGACTTGTTTTGTGGCGCCCGCAACGCCAAGTTCACTTATTAATGAAAACGTTTCAAATTCAAATGGCACATTTCATTTTGTGCGCCATTGAATGAACAGCAGCAACAACAACTGAAACAACAACAACAACAACAGTGACAACAACAATTTTAAAAATAAATGTGCTATGTACTTAAAAAATTGGCAGCACTTTTCACAACAACAACAACTGCGCTCCAAGGTCAAAGTTTGCCAGCTTCTCGCTATTGGCGGCAAATATAAAAATACCAAATCAAAACAAGTAAGAAGTGCTTCCAACGCTTAAACACCAACCAGCTAATACCCTGTCTATGCAAACAGGGCTAACACACACCCACACACACACACCTGAAAGCGAGACAAAAAAGCAACTCAAACTGCTTTTTGAACTGTCTCAAAGTGTGTTGATAAGATGCTTCAGATAGGTTTATATATCTGTCAGATAGATATATATATCTCTATCTACATCTGTCGAGAATCGAATTGGAATGTATCGCAAGCCTAGCTATATCTATACGATTCCAATTGGACTATATATAGCTGCCTTTGCCTTCCCTTTCAGTTTCAGATTTCAAAATCAGATTTGCCTATCGCCTCTTGATTGCTGATCAAGCATATATATATCATGTATACGATCAGACATATATAGTATAAAGGGTCAGTGCAGTCTACCTCTACAGTTCCTAACAACTTTTGTATACCCTTTTACCACATTTTTAATGGTTATAGGGTATAAAATATAAAAAAAACACGAAATTCTAACGCAATTAAAAATAAGAAAAATCTTTAAATTACGTGTTCCTATTGTTGTTGTTGTTGTGTGTGTGTTGGTGTGTGTGTGTGTTGTTGTTGCTATTGTTCTTATATCCAATGTTGTTGTTGTTATTTCGTTGTTGTTGTTTAGCTGTGCCAATTAATTTAAGAATGAAATCGAAAATCTTGGCATTGCGAGTTATTTTTTTCATCTTATTTTTTGGTTTCTTTTTTTCTTCTCGATATTCTTTTTTTTTGGGGGGGGGATTTTGTGGCAGTTTTGGGCGTGGCTCGAAATTGGAAATAATTATTGCAATTAAATTAAATTTTGCCCAAGCTCGAAATATTTTTAATGATTTATCTTGAACAGAAATCGAATTTGTTTTAATCGATTGCAAATAACAGAAAAACAGAACTGAGAACAAAAAGAAACTTCAATGGGTATAAAAAGCTCATGAAGATAAAAGAAATCACTTCAAGTGATGCTCAATAGTAATATCGATACTAGCGATAGCTAATATATATTGGCATTATGTGAAATTCGATCGTTTTTCATTAGCTTTTCATGTGCTGCTCAAACATCAAAGATGATTTGCTTATAAATTAGTTAATAATTTAGAAGAGTTTAAAAATCATAATAATAATAATAATAATTTGATAATTCCCTGACAATACCATAAAATTATATTTGCACGAAAAAAATAGAAATAGGAAAAATGGGAAAAATAGAAAAAGAAAATCAAACGAAAACATAAAATCACGTTTACAGCCAAAGCGATTGGCAAACACACACGTTGAATTTAATTTTATTCTTTTTTCTTTCTGTTTTTGTTCTTGTAGCTTTTCTTATTGGCAATCAGCGGCGATCTGCCATAGCCCCCGCCCCCGCCTCCCCTCTACCCTGCCACGCCCCTGCCTCTTGACCATGTTCGTGCTGGTCCCAAAGCCCATTCCTCATCTGTTAGCTGTTTATTTCGATTTTGTTTTTCTCAATTGTGGTCATTCTCGAAAATTGTTTTTGAGTACCGGACATGACGTCAATAAGTGGGCGTTTGTGTTAATTTTTATACCAGCATACAAATACGATTATATATATATATACTATATATAGTATTTATAGTATATTATAGTATATACGAATGAATATCGTGTAGGTCTGTGTAAAGGTGGATCTACTACACTGAAGAATCAGTTGTTGCTGGCAGATCTTGTAAACTAAAACAAAAATAATAAGAATAATAATAAGAATAAGAATAATATTAGTAGTTATAGTATTCAATCTATTAGGAGGGTGTGACATCTGTTGTTGTCTTTAGTCTATGGCACGTTTCCTGTATTTCCTTATATGTCAATATCTCTGATGTTACTTTATGTTTACATAATGCAAACAACATCGACTCAACATCAATTCAACTCATCGTTAAGGCAGCTTTAAAATAATCAAATGTGATTAATCGGTGTAAATGATACATATATATGTATATATATAAATATATATATAGCGCGTTTGTATGTTTTCTCAGACACCGCAAGAAGAATGCAAAAAGTTCCATAGTAAATAATTAAAAAACATGAAAAAGATTAGTAAAAAGCAAAAGAAAAAAAAGGAAAAAACATTTTAATTTGATTTAGATTTTAACGAGCCGAGGGAGTGGCTATTAAAAGATAATGCAGGTTAACAAGTTCAACTGGGCTGAGGTGATAATGGGAGCTGCACCAAAAATCCGAGTTGAGCAAACCGGTGATAACCGGTTCACAGTGATCCGACACACACACACACACACACACACTTCTAGTAGTATTCATAGACAACAAGAAACATTTCTTCAGAATTGACATTAAACATGAGATTCCCTTTAATAAATTTACCCGGTTTAAATTAGTTAAGCAACAATTAGGGAGCTATAATCTTGAAAATAGTATCATGTGTCCATTCGAAGCGAATTCAAGTGAATTCTTATGTTTAGTGCCAATTCAAGACATTTCAACAGACTCAAAACTAAACTCACTTCAACTAGGAGATACCCTGGAATAGGAGCTAGGAATGAGACTCAGAGAAATACTAAACGAGCAGCTCATAGTTATTGATAGTCCAGTGCATAGTTGCTTCTTTTCCAGTACTCCCTCTTGGATAGCTCTGCCTTTTACAGGGTATAAAAAGCTTTGCATTATGTTTACACAAAAGTCACGCCAAAGTTTCTGACCTTCTTCTTGGGCGTTGAGCTGACCAAAGTTTAGTTCTACTTCTTCTGTTGTTTTTTCTTATTTTTGTTTTGCTTTGTTTTGTTTTTTGTTTTTTTTTATGGCACAGCGCGAAATTAATTACAAACAATGAAAATTACTCGTATATAAAGAAAAGTTTTAAGCTTTGACTATAAAAGAGACCCACAACACATACAAAAAAAACAGCAACAAGTCTTTGGGGCGGGGGACTCTGCACCGAGATCCGACCAAATTGTGGCACGTTGATGGTTGCCCCATCTAATTGGAAGTCGTTGTAGTACGTGTCACCTGGAGCATTATTTATGCAGCTGACTGTTAACTAGATAGTTTCATGAGCTTTTACTTTGGACACAAAAGTTCGCAACTTAAAGACGATTCTCGTTGAATCTGACTGAAAGTATGAATTGAGCTACATATATTTTAATTAACGTTCAACAGAAACTTTTACCATATTGCCAGTTAACTGACAAATAAATAAAAGTTATATTTACTTTTACAGCGGCAAACATAAGTATTCACACAGCAAGCAATATGAACGTTTTTTGCTTTACTTTATCGTAAAGATTTATTGAAAATATATTTAAAAATATTTAAATAAAATAAACTAAGAATTTTCAACAATATTTGTGAGTGCTAGTTTAATAATTATTATTATAAATTATTTATAAAAAAATATTAAATTGAATAAACTTAAATTTCATTGAGGAAATTACATCAAAAGAAATATAGATTTTATTTATAAAATCAACTTTCAACCAACAATCTTTGCTATTCTTAACCCTTCCCTTGATCTCTATCTATAGCCAAGCCCAGTCCTGCTATAAGCTACACTTAAAAATGGAAGAATAATACTAATTGAAACATTTGTCAACCCCTTTTTTGTTGCAGAAAGCAATCGCCGCCGCTGTGCTAGAAAAAATCACATTATAGGCTCAACGTGCTAGGATGAAGGCAAATCGAGCCGATTTCGGTCATAGCAATTATCGAGAGCACTATTGAGGTGGAGCAGGCAGTCTAAGAGCCTGGATCAGTGCAAGGCTGGTGGTTGGTCTTGGTTACAACACTACATGGATCGCAGAAATGGCGGCGATCCCTTGGCGCCACCCCGGCCCCCAAAGCTCCTACCGCGCGTGCATCGACCAAGGGCGCCGGAGCCATCAGCGTTAAGTGACGACAACACCAACAACAGTAACAGTAACAGTAATAATAGTAGCAGCAACAGCCACAGCAACAGCAACAGCACAACAAGCACAAGCACACAGAACATTAATAGCAACAGCAGCAATCTACAGCTGCAGCAGCAACAACAGCAGCAACTGCAACAGCAACTGCAACAGCAGCAACAGCAGCAACAGCATCAACAGCAGCAACAACAGCAGCAGCCAGAGCAGAAGCCACCGCCGCCGCCGCCGCAGCAGCAACATCCAAGTATTATAACAACAAACAGTGCAACAACAGCAGCAACCACGGCGTCGACTAATAATAATACTATATCGATAATACCAGCGTCGGCCGACTTCGACGATTATCAGATACATCATCTGACGTTTCTGCCGCAGCGACCCAGTAGCCTGAGTCGCAACAGCAGCAACGCATCTTCATCGACAGCCACGGCAAACAGTAGCTCTGGTTCCACATCCAGTTTTACTCGTCGTCGTCCGCCGGTGCCGCTGCTCACCATCAGCAGCAGCAGCAACAATAGCAGCAGCAACAACAACAACATCAACAACTTCCTTAGTCATTTCCAAAGCGCTGAGCCCGTGTCACTGTTGTCAACGGGTCAGCCGCCCGCCTCCCCCGTCACGCTGGCGCAACCGCGACCCGAATCCGAAAGGCTCACCAATGAGTACGTGGACACACCGCTGCAGCATGCAACGCGATGCCAACATCCAGCTGGCCAGCAGGATCATGGCCAAACAACGACGCATCATCTGTTGTTGCTGCCACAGCGACACCAACAGCATCACCATCAAACACATTCAACGACAACAGCGGGAGGAGTTGGAGGAGTTGGAGGAGTGGGAGTGGGAGTGGGAGTAGGAATAGGAGGAGTAGGAGTAACAGGTATAGGAGGATTAGGAGGAACAGCAGGAGCATCTACAACAATTGGTCACCATCCTCATGCCCATCACATCAACCGACTGGCGGCAGCTGCGGGCTCAGCAACGTCAACGTCAACAGCAACGGCGGGCATCGATGGCACCGATGGCTTATTACATTCGCATTTGCACACCACTCCCGCGCAACATCATCTGCAACCGCATCAGTTAAATGGTCACACCAAAGCACCCGCCTCAAAGTTTGCGCCAGCACCGCCGGCGCCACCTCGCACCGCATTGGGCATGGGCCTGGGATTGGGCCTGGGCTTTGCGGCCGCCGCCAATATCCAGCCCATAACGCAGCCAATAACCAAGCAGCCGGCAACCGGGACAGCATCCAGCAAGGAGCACATGCATGCACTGGAGGAGCTGCTGCAGCAGCAACAGCAATCGCTGCCCGGCAGCGGTGGTCAGCTGGGCGCACCCATTGTCATGGGCGGTGATCCATCGCTACTCAATCCGATCGTCTGTCCACGCTGCGGCCTCTGCCGTTGCGAGCAGTGCCAGAGTCCACGACCCCTACCCCAGACCTGGGTGTGCAACAAGACATGTCTCTGCAGCGCCGAGTCCATCATTGATTATGCCTCGTGCTTGTGCTGCGCCAAGGCGCTCTTCTACCATTGCGCCCGGGACAATGACATGGATTGCGATGATGGCAACGGCACACCCTGCGTCGATAATCCCTGTTCCTGTGGCCCCTACAAGCGCACCCAGCGCTGGGGCTGGCTGGGTGCCCTGTCCATTGTGCTACCCTGTTTGTGGTGTTACTGGCCCATGCGTGGCTGCATAAAGCTTTGCGAGAAGTGCTATGCACGCTTTGCGGGACGCGGTTGCCGTTGCCAGGGCTCCAACATCGGTGGACCCGGTTCCACCAGCAGCATGATGCCGATTGTGCCCCTTGGCGGCGTCGGCGGCAACCTCAACGGCAGCGCTGCAAATGGCGCACAGAATGGTGGAGTTCAATCGAACGGCAAGGATTTCAACCATGGATGCAGTGCAGCCAGTCGGATACTGCGCAAGGGCGATCTGACGCCAGAGAAGCGATTGCTTGACTCCAGTCCAGACTATTAAGGCGGCGCGCGTTTTGTGCGCGTTTTTTGCCGCGCGTAAAAAACGCGACACACACGAAAGTCGCTCGAAAGCCATTGGTATAACGGTAGGTGCGGGTGAAGGATAGAAGATGGAGGATGGAGGATGGAGAATGGAGGATGGAGAATGGTGGGTGGAGGGTGGAGGGGACGGGGGGTATGGGCGGAAGTAGTGAAAGAGGCGGATGCGAAAGCGGAGCACGTCGAAATTTAAATATATTTACGCCTATATATACAAATATTAATGTATGACTTAAAATTATATACCTACAACATATATATATATATATATATATATATATATGTATATATGTATAGATGCACATTTATATATATATATATGTATATATATATACAAATATTTAATGTATGATCTATAGATATATACAAAACGTTTAATGTATGATTTAAAGAAAAGAGAAAAGGAAAAACAAGAAAAGAAAAAATAAATAACCAAAGACTGCAAACAGATAATTATTAATTATTAGAAATGTTATTTTAAAAAAATAATTTTCGCTTAATTTAAAAAGTATAAACAACACACACACATAAACAAAAACTAATGAATGAGCAAATGAATAGGCAAGAGCTAGAAGAGATACTTAGAAGGAGACAAAACAAAATAAACTATGGTAAATCGAGCAACAAAATAGATTTTCGAACGACATTTTTTTTTTCTACAATTATATTTAATTCGAGATCCTGCGGAGATTTCATATATTTTTGATTATTTTTTTGACAACAACAACAACAATTCGATCTTATTCGTAAAGTAAACATACATACATTTATTCTGAAGTAGCAAAAAAAAAAACAAAAAATGAAAATTTAAATTAAAATTAAAATATATAAAGGAAAAAAACGAAAAGTGAACAAACATTTGGAATAGCCAAAGTGAACTTTTAGAAAATTATTTGCGCGAAAACTTATTCAATACCTAACGATATATATATATATATATATATATAATATGTCTAAAACATATATATACACCACATATATAAATATATATATATATATACACCACAAGCTATAGGCAGAATATATAAGATATACCAGTCCATTTTGATGTTGTAGAAAAGCAAACCCCAAACAAAAAACAAAAAACAAAAAGCAAAAAGCAAAATGCAAAAAGCGAAAAGCAAAAAACAGAAATCAAAACAAAAGAAAATTATTCAAAATATTCACATATTATAAAAACTAATACAAAGTAGCAAAAGAAAAAAAGAAAAAACAAAAGAAAACTTATGAAAATGAATGAAAGGAAAACAAATATAGGAATGAGATATATATATATATATACAAAACATGGAACACACAGTACGAATTTTTAACAATTTAAAAAGTAATGTTGTGTTTCCAAAACACACAGAAACAATTTGATATATTAGCCCCGCTATAGATCAGTCTAAATGTGCTTATGTTATATATATATGTATGTGTTACAAATATTCTTACACATGCACAGATTTATATATATATATATGTTTATATATTGAGAGAGTCTAAAGTCAGTTGGCCATAAAACAAAAGTTTATTTTACTAATAGAGCGAAATAAGCGAAAGCTGATAACACAATTTATAATGCATACTAAAAAAAAAACAAGAAAAAACAAAATAATATAAAATAATATAATATAATATGAAATAAAATAAATAACGATGAATGAGAAAGAAATGAAAGGGAAGTATACAAAATATATTTCTTATAAATGTATTTTATATGAGAGAATTGTTATCCATTTTTTTTTTTTTTTTTTTTTGATACCTTTAATAATAAATAAATAAATAAATACAGATATATATATGTATACATAAATATATACATACATATGTATATATATATACTTATGTATATATATATTTATATATATACACCCAAACTGAATTGTACATACAACTCTTCTACATATGTATACATATAGGAACGTAGAGAAAACAAAAGAAAAAGAAAAAGAAAAAGAAAAAAAGAAAAACCAAGCAGCAAATTACTATAAACAAATACAAATGCAAGAAAATTCCAAATAAAAACAAAACATATAAAAGATAACTTAAAAAACAAAAATTACGAAAAAAAAGAAAAATTAAAAAAAAAATTTACACAAAAAGCCAAACAAATTCTTATGCGTAAAACAAAAAGATATCCATAATTATATGCAGCAAATACACACACACACACACACACAACAAGAAGAAAAAAAAAAAACAAACAAATTTATGTAGAGAATATGAGAAAACAAATCCCGATTAGCGAAGGCGAAAAAAAAACAAACAAATAAATTTATCAGAGTTAAAAAAAAAAACATAAAAAACAGAAAACAAACAAATAAATGTTGAATCACTAGAAAGAAAAGCACACACACAATTTACCATATGTTATAAATGTATATGTAATATTTAAGCAAATAGCTTAGACACACCACACACCACACACACATACACACTGTCACACAAACACACTAAACACACACACACACACACAAAGAAACAAACATGTACTATGCTTAAATCCTAACTATTAAAAAACGAAAGCAAAAGAAAACAAAAAGAAAACCACAAAAAAAATGCACCTTAAAACAAACTAAACGTAAAAAAAAACTCCTTAAAGATAGTAAAAAGAGAAAACGGAAATGGAAATGGATAAAAAAGAAAACAAAAACAGAGAAAGAATATTGAGAAACACTAAAAAGAAAAGTGAAATTAAGGATTACTAAATAAACGTTTAATACATAAGGCACTATACATACAATACAAGTTATACATAATGAATATTTATTTTATTTGTACATTTTATTATAATTAAACAAACTGAAAAGTCGATGATGATAATGATGAAGATGATGATGATGATGGGGATGACGTTGATGATGATGATAATGGTGATCATGATGATCATGATGTGGATGTGAGGTGAAGAGCCGAGCAAATGAGGGAGAACTTTATGTAATGTTTTTTAGAATGTATGTTCCGTTAAAAACTACAAAATAAAAAAATCATATAATACTAAATGTTAACAAAACTCTTGTTCTTCTTACTATTAGACACACACACACATACATATGTGCATCATCTATGTTTGTGTGTGTGTTTGTGTGTATTTATGTACGCCACGTTGAAATGAACGATGACGTGGACGGCGATGCAGCCGTCGCCTAAGTCGCTGCTGTCTGTCTGCCTCTCAACTTCTCTGTGTGTGAGTGTGTGTGTGTGTGTGCGTGTGTGTCTGTGTGTGTGTTTGTGTGTGTTGCTGTGCCAAATGGCTATGGCAAAATAAAACTAAAGCAGCTGTTTCCGGTATTTGATTGATAGTGAACTGGCAGTTTGTTTATCTCGCGCATACGGACCGACCAAAGACCCGCCTGCTGCTCCAGCCCCAGGTCCCAGCCCCTGCCCCTGCCCCTGCCCCTACTACTACTAGTGCTACTGCTGCCCCTGCCACAGCCAAACAGCCCCTGGCCATTTCCCTCTCTCATGCTTATGCTGCATACGCATCACATGGCTTGCTTGGGCCTATCCAGTGGCAGCAACTACTCGTACAACTGCAACAACAGCGGCAGCGGTTGATGATGCTGCTGCTGCTGTTGCCGTCGCTGCCGCTACCGCAGCGCTTGCCACTGCTGCTGCCGCTGCGCGCTGCATTTTGCGGATGCTATTTGGGGCCGCCATCGTCGTCGGCGCACTTATTTTTAAATTACTGAAAATGTTGCAAGCGTGCACACAAGCACACACACAAACACACACACACACACCACACACACACAATAACAAATACACATACATTCAATTTAAATTTAACTGCAAAATATTTTATTCACACTGGAAGGGAGGCAGCTACACTACAACATTAATGATAACACGCTAAACATGCTCGACAACAGGTTACCCTGTAAAAATGTTCCACAACAGGCTCAAAATCACCTGCAGAATCACAGGTAAAAACATAGCTGTAAAGCTGACCAAACTGCCTTATATTATAGAATATGAAGCGATAGTTATAGCATATATTTTCATTCAAAAATCAGCGTGGAAATATAGAAGAATAGCATGAACCTCATCTTAAAACAACACAGAAAATGCGAAGGATCACCTGTAAAATCAGGGGTAAAAACGCGGTGAAAAAGCTGATTGAACTGCTTTATATTATAGCATATGAACCGATAGCTATGGAATATATCTACATCCAAAAATCTGCTTGGCAATATTAAAGATACATAAACAGTTCATCAGCAAATGCGTAGGATCCACCCACTAGACAGACTTACAGGAGACACTGGCTAAGAGGACTCGCCTGGTGATCCTCTCTTATGCTTTTTACTCTACCTGTTTCATACAAACGATTTGTAAGATTTTATGTTTACCTCTCAGCCCGCTTGCTTGGCTACAGGGTATACAGATACAATAATAAGAGCAAGAAAAACCGTTTAATTTTTTTGTTGCGCTTTGTCACATTGCTTTTTGCTTCTTCTTCTTGGCTGTCTCCCTCGTTCGCACGCTCTCTTTCCCGCTGGCCGCCTGTCTCGCTCTGCTTATTGTAAACAGCTGTTCGCTGTGCAAGCTGAGGTTAAGCATGACACGTGCAAATTGTATGACAGCGGAGCAAAGAGTTTGCTGTTGTTTGCAATTGTTGCTGCTGCTGTTGTTGTTGCTCTTGTTGTTGTTGTTGTTGCTGTTGTTGTTTTTGTTGTTGTTGTTATTGTTAATTAATGCAAAGTGCAGTAACCGTTTTGCATAATTGACTGCCAAGCAGCGACTACGACCCTCGCTGTGGGCATATTATTCAATCATAATTCGTGCGGGCAGCCAAACCAACTCAAAGCGAATTTCAAATGCTCGACTTGATCGTGTGCGTGTGTGTGTGTGTGTGAGTCTGTCTGTCTGTTTGTGTGTGTTTGTGCGAGTGTGCGTGCATGTTTGTCGCCGCTGATAGCCCGACAGTTCGCCGGGTCACCTTTGCCTATGCAAAAAAAAAAGAAGCAAATAACTGTAATCAGCGACGACTTTGCGGCACACTACACACCCAACAAACAAACTGAGATGGCGAACGGGTCTGATAAGCGCACGAGACCTGCCAATTCGCTCGAAACTGGTCTTTGCCTCATCGTTGTCGTTGTCGTCGCTGTTGTCGTCGTTGTTGCCTCTGCTGATTGACACAGTTTGAGTCGCTTTCTTATATTGATGAATGGAAACCGAACTGAAACGTTGGCACGGCATTTTTTATTGAAGTGTGCTATATTTAACGAAGTGAGTACATGGCATGCAAGTCTTGCCATTCGAGTAACTGTATTGGGTCGCCTGCTCTCTCAATAACTAAATACATACACTAACACATGCACGCATGGTGTGAGCACACACTGCACTGACAGCTCTAATGAATGAAGTTGATAAGACGGACAAAGCGACAAACTGAACTACTGCAACAGACGCAGACAGCAGCAGCAACAGTTGCCAAGTGCCGCCTAATGGTAAATGGGATTCAATGGGGGAACACGACGTCGACGATCAGTTCAAATTACAGCAAAATGCGAGAATTTATGGCTTAACTGAAACTTATCTAGATATATCTAATATATAATAATATAATTGTTACTGCAACTTTTACTGTCAATTATCCAAGCGCTTTTTTTTATTTCAATCTAACGGATTCCTTGTACCAATTATACACTACGAGCACATCTATGTTTTTATACATCGACTAGTTAACTATGAATTAGACCAAGTTATAGTATAGACAATGATGTCTTACATATCAATACAGAAAATATAGCATGTAGTCTTCATATGGTACATATTTTGAAAGATATATTCATTAGTACAGGGAGAAATTAAATTGAAGATTTGAAGTAATTCAATGTTGCTAAAACTAAGGGACGTTATGGCAATGTCTCAAATCCCAAATACCTCGTATTAACTTATCTGGGAGTTTAGGTGTATCTTTAGCAAATTTCGACTAATAAATTGCAACGTATTCATGCAACTAGGCCTGATCTGTCCAAAGGACGTACATATCGGGGGATTCCTTCTGACCAATAGTTAGTAGGTTCGCAGATTTCAAAAATAGATACATAAGTATTTCATCTATTTTCCTTAATTTGCTTTTTAGACTTCCAAAGTTGCTAGGGTCCATTGATAGTTCACCTGGGAGTTTATATTGCCTCGACGTGCGACTGCAACTGGCAAAAATGCATGAAGTATGGTAACAAAACTGTCAACAGCAGATTTTTGGTAACAGGTGGCAGCAGTTTCTATTTCATTGAGAGCCTTTAAATGAGCCAAACAATAATCATATTTTATTTTTAAGATAGATTACGATTAGCTTCAAAAAGAGATACTTGGGAATTCTTTCTATGTCTTCTGAAGAGAAGCTAATTTGCTACACTCCAAAGTCGAAGAAATAGTCTAGTCGACTATTGAGATACATATATATATGTATATGAATCTATATATATGTATGTAGTCATTGCTAGGATTATTTGCTAAGATGCTTTACCACTTGCTGCTTACACATCTCTTTCAGGCTTAAGTGAGTATGGAACTACTCCTCCAACCCGTCTAAAGACTCGTAATACGTTAGAAACCATTCAGATTTTTACAACTTTGGCAACGTAAAATCATCAGATGGGATTTTAATAAGGTTCGTTTAAAGCCCCGATTGACGCTGAACAAATAATATAATATAGTTCTATATGCAAGCATGCGTGTGCGTGTGTGTATAAAAATAAACATCTTAGAGATACGAAGAGGGGTATTTCATTATCATTGCTGGTGTCATTCATCTTTTGATCATTTCCGGCCAGTCATCGGAGCTATTTTGATATATACATATGTATGTATGTAGATATGTATATACATGCATATAAACATATATTTTATACCCGGTATGCCCCATTTCCTTTACAGACGCACGCACACACACACACACACACACACACACACACACACAGACAGAAAGATGCACATGGATACATGGACTCAACTTCATTTGTGATGTGTGCGCCCGCATAAAATTACCGTTGTACTCGCTCCCAGACGATTCTCTATACAGAGTATCTGCTGCATGGAAGGTGGAATCGCTATAGATGCTGCTCAGATACATTCAGGAGTAATAAACATCAGCCAGGAAGCGTTATCAGGGTAGCATATAAATATATATATGTATAACCAAAAATGAGTATTAGATCGGCTATAACAAAAATATATATACTATATATATATACTATATATGTATATATATATATATATATATATATATTAGTAAGCATTGTGGAAGCTCCTGAATGACAGATCAATGAAATCATTATATGAATTCGCAATCGCATATCAAAAGCGTAGGATTGGGGCAGAGTGAGTCCGTGTGATCGTCATCTGATCTTATCCGTTGCAAGTTCAGCGAAAAATGCCAACTCACTCCTCCTGTGTAGGTTGCCTGGTCGCAAACAGGTTCCACTTCCAGTTCCAGCCACTGATTGATCCTGATCCTGTGTGCCTCTGTCTGTGCCGGTGCCGGTGCCGGTGCCTGTCCCTTTGCCTGTGCCTGTGCAGCGGAAGTTGGTTGTGGTTTTGTATGCATTGCTCGTCGTCGTCCGTTCGTAGTTCGTTTATCGCCTGCTCCCTTTGAAGTTCTTTCCGTGTGCAGTGCAACAGGTGTAAACGAAATTCAACAAATACGCACATCCGCCCTGCAACGGAAGCACCTGTACCTACACATATATAAATATAAATATATGTTATAGTATATTATACAGTATTTAGTATATATATGTATATATTGGAGTATAATTTATATATATATATGTTCTTCGGTCTTAATGTTATGTATCTGATAGCGGGGGGAGGTGAGTTTTCTTCTGCGGGAGGAGTGAGATTCTCACGTGATTGTTTGATTGTCTCGCTGTTGGTTCGTCATTTCGGCAGTTAAATTTGTTTTTATTGTTATGTGTGTTGCGACTGGTGCTGACACTGGGGGCTGCTACTGTTGTTGTTGTTGTTGTTGCTGCTGCTGCTGTTGTCGTTGTCCATGTCCCGAGTCCGAGTGCGACAAATTCATTTGACACTTTGTGCGGTTGCCTTATCGCTGGCGTTGTTCAATTTTCAAGCTGGAAACTTGTTTCGGCTTTCGAGCTGCGTGTCGGAGACGGAGACGGTGCTGGAGATGGCTATGGCTATAGCTATGGGTATGGGTATGGGTATGGGTATATAGGTAGGGGTATGGGCATGAGTATGGGTATGTATCTGTGTATGGGTATGGGTATAGGTATGGGTAGGGGTATGGGTTTGGGTATGGGTAGGGGTATACATAGGTATATGGGTATGGGTATGCGTTTGGGTATAAGTATTGGTATCGGTATGAGTATGGGTATGGGTATGGGTAGGGGCGGAGGTCGGATCTTGTCGGTTTGTTTGCCTTGTTGTCTATGTTGCTACGAGTATATTGCGGTTGCTGTTGCTTCAAGTCGAAGTACATAATTACCGCGGCGCGTATTTAATCCGACAAATGGTTTCAACCTTACTTGAACTTTGGCTATGGGCCATACACGACAAAACAACAACAACTACAACTACAACATGTGCAACATGAACAACTTTCCTGTTGTTGTTGTTGTTGTTGTTTAAAGCACTTTTGCGCTTGGCGTTTCTAATATTTCATGACAGCCGCTCGAAGCCAACAGCCTTTTGTGGTAACATTGTAATAAACCTTGACAAGTAGTATCTAAGGGGCAGCCGTGGGCCAACTGATGAGCATTGTTGATGATGTCAAGTGCCTGACAAAGACATCTGACAATCAACCCTGAATTATGGCAACTGATTCCAGCAGATGACAAAATTCAGACAATCAAAGGAAACTCAATTTATATATATATATATCTGATAGTTCCTATAAACGAAAGCCATAAAACGTTTGTATGTATTTGATCATTTCTATTCTGAATTGTTTCCGCAGCGATCAATAAGAGCACGAGCACTCGTCTGGGTGCACTCGAAGATGACCTATCATAAATTATGTGAATAATGAATGAATTCAGCAGCAATTTTACCTACAGCGTTTTCTAAGTTTTGTCATGTGTGTATGTATATCTATTCATATATGTATGTATGTATGTAGAAGTATATTCATATTTGCAGTTCTAGCTGAAACTGCTCCGATACTTTATCTTTTCCGGCCATCTATCTGCATAAATATACGAGCAGCAAGAGAACACACACTCATACTCACACTCTCGCACACACACACAGAAGGAGAGAGAGCGAGAGAAGAAGAAGGAGAGAGGACGAAGCGTAGCAGGAGGAGAGTAAGAAAGAGAGAGAGAGACAGGCACGATCATCCGAATCAGCAGAATCAGAATCATCGACATAGGAGCTGCACCCTCTCCACATGTTGCTTCATTCATCCCAAACGCAATGCGCAGCAGCTGCCGGACTATGATAAATAAAGTAAAGTGCATTTCCGTCAAAACAAGTTTGTTCTATTAATATTTTCGATACTTCGAATTCAGACAGTCGCGGCAACTTTCACTGCAGTCTCGCAGAAGATAACTAGAATATTTTTTTTCTCTTTTTTTTTTTGATTTTTTTTTGGTTTTTTGAGCGTGCAACATAATTTTAATTTGGCTGCCGCAACATCGGTGGCAGCAACAGCAACGGCAACATGAGCAGCGGCTGATGATCTCCCCCTAGAAATCTAGAGCCGCCTAGCAGCATTTACAGTTATTTTTATTGGAGTCAAGCAGCGCGACAATTCATCCATCATTTTTTGTTATGATTTTGAATATCCGTCTTTCTCTCTTTCTGTCTCTCTGCATCTACGTATATCCTTCCCACTCTTACCTCTACTCTTTTTTGTCTCTTACTCTCTAATACCTTTTTCTCTCATTCTATCTCATTCATTCACTGCCTCTGTTTCTTTTCTTTCTTTCGCTCTTTCTCTGTCTTTCTACGCTTGGCATGTGCGTTGGGTCCCGGTCCCAGTCCCAGTCCCAGCCGCAATCCCAGTCCCAGTCCCAGTCCCAGTCCCAGTCCCAGTCCCGGTCCCGGTCCCAGTCCCGACAGCTTCGTTCAACAGCATCCGGTAATTATGCGACACGCTGATTAAAATGCCTGGGACTTAGGTGGGTCTGGCCTGGCACTGGCAGACCGACCTCCAAGTGAAATCTTCGCCTGCATTAACGAGTTTTCCGTGACGCGTTCAGTTTATTTTCATACCCTTCCATAGGATATTTTAATATTCTCACAAGGCTTGTAATAAGAACATGTTCCAATAAGAAAGTAAACGTATACGCATTTTTTATTAGAAAGTCGATATAAAAGGAGGAAATAAAACGTATCGATACATATTAAATATCGATATTAATGTTATCCCAACACAAGTAATCGATACTAGAATTAATAATCGGAATTATACAGATATCATATATCTTATTATATACTCCATATACGTATATAAATTATGCGTAATATTCCGATTAATCAACATATTCGATTATTCGGTTAGAGTATTTGATGATCGACCAATCGATAGCAGCTTTTCTTTCTTGTTTTCTTTCTTATTTCTTCTGCTTCTATCTTTCTTAAGCCCGCTGCTCTTATTCTTTTGCCTTCACATTGCTTTGCTACACTTGATTTCCACAAACACACACTCGCACACACACACACACACACACACACGCAACACAAACACGCATGAATATACACACTCGCACACACATTGAGAGACGCTGCCTTCTTCTCCTGATACTGGCCATTAGGGATCAGGTTCTTTAAGGCGCGGGGATCGCAGGTGGGTAGCGGGTTTTAGTTTTCTGCTGCCGTCGCTGCAACTGCCACTGCCGCTGCTGCTGCTGCTGCCGCCTTGCCGGTTGCATGGTTTTATCTGCAGAGTTGTTGTTCTTGTTGTTGTTGTTGTTGTTGTTATAATATTCTCTTTAGGCTTTTTCTTTCACTGTTTTTTCTGACATTACACTACACACGGCATTCGTCCTCCAACAAAAAAGATCGACAACAACAACAACAGCAGCAACAATCAGTATGCAACAGTATGCCACGCCCCATACGTACAACCACTGCAGCAACCGCCCACCTTCACTCAACGTCGCTGCAATTTAAAGGATTTTTCTTACTGCTATTGTTGTCGTTGCCTGTTCATAATGCTGCCCCTATTCAGTATACCCTATACCTATATATACCCTATATACGATATACGATCGATCAACTAAAAGTATATATATTATCTAAGCTTGTAATTAAGTCTTAAGTAGCATATGAATAATGTTCAATAAACTATTTCCAAAGCATTCAATTTATTGATTTTCAGTCTCTACAGCCTGTTCTGTTTACAGGGTATGCGCTAGTCGAGCATTTTTAGACTAAAACGTTCTTACTTGTTTTTTTTTATCGTATTTCTTCTAGCCTATCGTCGTTGTGTGTGGCTTGTTGTTGTTGTTGTTGGCTTGTCTCGTTTATTGATCGTGTTGCTGTGCACACACATCCCCAAACACATACAGACCACATAACACACACACACACACGTAACACACACGCACAACACATGCACAGTTGCAGTTACATACGCAATTCAATGAAGAAATGCTCCAAGTCCAAGTCAATGACCCGGAAATTGTGTCTAAAAAAGCAACAACAACGCCAGCAGAAGCAACAGTCACGCAGCCAGGCAACAACAACAACAACAACAACTGCAGCAGCAACAATAACAACAACAACAGCATCACATTGACGACTTCAGTATAAAACTTTTACCTATTCAGCAGCGCATGCGGCTGCCTCGAGTGGCACTGGTGCACAGTGCAGTCCAATGAACCAGCCACGCATTTGCAGCCCGCAAGCTTTTGCCAGAGCTGCGATTGCAATAGCAACACTAACAACAACAACAACAACAGAAATGGTTACAACAACAGCAACAGCACGCGTCGATAACTTGCGACAACTGCAAAGTGAGCAACCAGCAACAGCCACCAGCAGCAGCGACCAGCAACAGCAACCAACAACAGCAACAGCAACCAGCAACAACGTCGACATCGACAATCAAAATCAACGCAATTAATGCTCATCCGGCTTCCAAAGCTCAGCTCCGGAGCGAGCCCTTGGCGTGTTATACAATTTTCATGCAGAGCTGCCAGCCAGGGTTGTCAGGTCACATGTCTAATATATATTATATATATATATATATATACCTACCATGTCTGTGTATGTCTGTCTCTACAATTCAGCTATGACCATTGGCATGATCAATTTATTACACACACACACACACACACAGACACACAAAAAATGGATATATATATCGAAAAAAATTAAGCACAAAAGTTCAGTGCCATCGGCCATGTCGTCCAATCGGTCGGCAGTTGCAAATTGCAATCCCCTTACTTATGACTATAATGAGAATTTATGTGCTGACAAGATGTTCCATAAGTTTCTAACATGGAAGAGATCCATAAACGAGTCCAAAGTGCCGCACAACATGCAATTTTACAATGCATACAAACAAAATTACAAAAAAAACAACAAAAAAATAAAACAAAAAACAAAAATTACATCTATTATTATTATAATTTACGAGCCCAAAGTGCACTGCTGATCCCCATTTAGAACTAAACAATAATATTTGAAATTATAATTATTAACATTGCCTCACCTATATTTAGGGTTGCATATTATATATATCAAGTTCTATATATACTATACTAAATATCAATTTCCATCATCTGGGACAAATTTATCTTGAAACATGATAGATTCGACTTTCTTCTTTAGAAACTCTTTTCTGCAACGTACCTTATAATATTCGACATTATAATTATTAGCATCTCCTCACCTATCTATAATCTTGAATATACATATTAAAAATTCGAATCCATTCTTGAATATATATGTATGTAACATACTCTTCTATAATGTTCCAATAGTTGTGGCACATATTCTTTGAAACTCGATTTTCTCCTATAGAAACTTCTTTCTCCAAGGTATCATATATTTCCCTATATCCTTATATACTGCATATGCACACTTTTAGTTTGGTCCTTCCATATGGAAATGAAGCTATCTCTAGTTTCGTTTTTCATATATATTTATGAGGGCGTGTTGTTGCCCATATTTTCTGTGGGCTTGATTCGTCCTTTGCATTTTATACCAAATCTCATTCATCATTTGCCAAAAAGAAGCTGAAATGCGACAAATATTAAGTGGGCTTTACCACGCCCTCTGATTTATCTCAAACTATTTATATATATAGTCTATAACCTTATCCTGAATGATAGCAACATAATGTCGAAATGTTAAGGCTATATCTTAGACGCCTACTCAAGACATTCATTCCTTAATTTTTATATTTGTAAGGTATCTTATTTTTATATTTTATTTTATATATCAGATAGGTTATAGCTTGGTAACTGTAGAAACTATATAACAGATAGAATTCCCAACCAATTCCAAGCAATCAAATTGAAGTTCATCCAAACTTTATATGGAATATATGTCCAAAGCTTCTAGACGTATTCGTAATCGTCTGTCTCTGGTCTATCAATATTTTATTTTATGAGAAGCTCTATTTTTTTATAGCTTTGATCTCTTTGATAGGCCCAATCCAAGTGTGCCCGATTCCAGCTCAGCTCGCAGCTATGAATCACTTGCATATTGATGGGGTCAAAGTTGTCACCAGTCTCACGGCACCACGGGTATTCACAGCATTCACAGTATTCATAGTATTCATGGTATTCACATACATTTGTATGAGTCTTGTGTGTAACGGGTGCTGGAGCCTTAGGGTAGCATACAAAATGAGAATGGAAAGCGGATTGGGTATGGGCATGGACATAGGCATAGACATGGGCTTCTGTTGGATCTCCCAAGGCAGCATGTGAGCTGCTGCTGCTGCTGCTGCTGCTGCAATTGTGTTCCATATTTTAAAAGGAACTTTTCGCTGGCGCTGCTTTTATTTTCGCATTTAATGCAATTAACCTCAAACTAAACGGCAATCACTTTAATTTGTTTTAATTAAGCTTTATATGCCTACATCTGGCTTATGTCGACTGCCAGTGGGAGGGGGCAGCGGTGCAAGGTGGCGGTGGCAGCGGACACAGGGGTGGAGGAGTGGGGAGTGGGGGCGTTCCAAAAACGACGCCTACGCCTCTGTCGCTGCTTCTCTTTAATTAATTACACAGTGTGACCGACAGAGAGAGAGAGAGAGAGAGGGATAGAGCTTTCTTTCTTTCCCTTTCTTCTGTCTCTGCGTAACGCCCACTCAGATGTTAATAACATATTTTCCTGCAGACGCACGCTCGATTGAAGAGCATGCACAGGATACGCACTCGGTGCTCCTTGTATGTATGGGAGAGCAGAGAGCATGTGGTCGGTCCTTGGCATATTCATGGAATCGGCAGACAAAAGGAGCTGATGCGCATGCGCGCACACTATTGACTACTTAAGGAACGCTTAACGGATGTTTCGTGGGCTGGGCACTTGTAACATAAACGCCTGACATTTGTTTCCTTAAGGGATCTGCTTGGGTTTAGCCTTAGCCTTAGCCTTAGCAACAGCCACTCTTCAGTCGCGTACTCGTACGTGCCCAGATGCGTGGGAATGATGGGAATGATTGGACAAAGCGACGGCAGCTACTACAACACCAAAAACAGCAACGGGAAAACAATCATTGAATACTGCTCGATGGGTGAATACCCTGCAACTAACTCTGAGAGTAGCTGAATGAATAGGGGATGTACCCTGGGAGTTGGGGGATAAAGTTGGTGTTCAGGATGAATATGGTTATATATATAGTTTAACCATCAAAAGTGTCATCTGCTCTGGCATACCCTAGACACATTTCACTTTGTGTACAGGGTATGCGAGTGAGGCAGCTAGCTCCAAGAGAAGCGTCTGAATAAGGGTTCTACCCTGGGAGTTGAGGGATAATGTTGGTGTTCAGGATGACTATGATGTATATATAGTAGATGCATCAAAAGTGTCTTCTGCTCTGGCTTACCCTAAACGCACTACCCTTTGCGTACAGGGTATACGAGTGAGGCTGGCAACTTGCGTATAGCTCAATGACGGGACACTCGGTCGAAATTTGAGACTTGTTAATGTGCCAAATTATATGCGGCGACAGCGTTCTTTGGCTATAGGAACACTCGTACTCTCACTCGTACTCCTACGACTAGAGGGTCTATACAATATATATATATATATATATATATGTATATATATATATGAGTATATACATATATATACGTTCGCATATAGGGATTTTCAGCGTGGAGCTGGAAGTAAATTGAAAACTTGAAGCATATTGACAGGCCCTGGCATCGGCCTGGAACCTCCATTTTAATATATATATGTATATAGTATATATATATTGTATATATATATATATATATATATATATAAAATACGCGCCGATCAAGCCAACGAAACGATGTGAATTTATGAATGTGTACGATTACGAGCATTTTGTCCGTTCAGAGTTTCTTTCACGAGAATCCGAGAATCAAGGGAATCGAATGAACGAACGAACACGCGATGCAATCTGTGAAGGATCACGTCTGGAATGTGGCTTAAATTATGACTTAAATGGCGTTGGCAGTTTATGTGGCTGCCGTGTGTGTTGTCTGTGTGTGTGTGTGTGTGTGTGTTTCAATGATCATCTCATGATCATTATGATGATGCTGATGCTGAGTAGCGGAAACGCACTCAAGAGATCTTGACTTCAAGCTGCTTTTAAGCCGTCTCGCTGGCTTTCTTTCTCAATGCTGTTTCGCCCATTCTTAAGAGGTCCAACTCCAATTTGGACTCAAACTCGGTCGCTGCTTTTTATGACTGACTATTGTTGTTGTTGTTGTTGTTGTTGTTGTTGTTGTTAGTGTTGTTGTTGCTGCTGTGAACTGGCTGCCTGACTTTGGCTTTATTTGGTTAGTTGCTTTTGCTTAACGATAAATTTCTGCACTGACGCACATTCTTAGTTACATCCTTCACAAGGTCATGCGAGTGCATACACACACGCACACCATCTCTGGCAAAAGAATGTACACACACACATATCGTATATACATATTTTTTATGTACATGTATGTATGTACACTAGTATTTAAGCCAAGTAATCTTTAAGCAAATAATTGTAGTTGGTATGCGGTTTCTGTTTGACTGGCCCCTCACTGAATCTCTGGCCTCAGCTCGAATCTCCCGCTCCTCCATCAACCATATCGTATACACCGGGCTGCTGCTGCTGCTGCTGCTTTATGTTTGCACAAATTGTTAGCGACTGGCACAGAGATACAGTTTGTTTTGGTTGTTGGTTCTGTTTTTAGTCGCTTAAACCTCTAAAATTGGATACAAAGGGGACTTTTTGGCTTGTGGGAATGTATGTAACAGGCAGAACCTCTTAAGGTATATATATATATATTCATGATCAGCAAATTGATAGACAAATTCATCTTATAAGCTCAAAAACTACAAGAACTGGAGCTGATACATACCACATTTGGTATCTAGGTTCTTAAGTTCTTTCAAGTTTCCCCTCAATCCCGCAAATCGATAAAATACCAATAAGAAATCATCGACTTACTTATATCGTAAGTGTGTGTATGGTATGTATAGAAGTGTGTGCCGACTTCAGTAAGATTTGGCGCTTATTCCACCAGGGTTAAGGATTTTCTATAGTCAGGTACTCTGGCCTACGACATTCTTACTTGTTAAGCTTTACTTCGGAGCATGTTCAAAAATATCATATCTTTAGTTGCGTATATGTGCCAAGCGTTTCTTAGAGTACGCAATGTAGGGGGATGGGGTAGGGGTCTTTCGACTGGACTAGACTGGGCTGGGCTGGGTTGGACTGGACTGGACTTGACGGATAATTTCTTGTCAAAAAGCTTGAACTTTCGAAAAATTGAGAATTTTCTTCAAAATTATTGAACTTTAAGCCCAACAAACTCCAAGAGCAATGATCAGCCTCTCTGTCTCTCACTATCTCTCGCTCTCTCTCTCTCTCTCTCTGTCTCAGTCAACGATATAATCTTCTAACTATGCCACGTGTGGAACCTTGTGGGCTCTTCCCCGGCATGTTGGGTGTTAATAAGATATCAAATATGCATGTGGGCAAACTAGACTCTGACTCCGACTCCGATTCCAACTCAGACTCAGACTCAGACTCTGAATCCGACTCAGACACACAGTCTGATCGCAGATGCTTCGTGGTTGGCACGTTTAAAAATGCAACACACAAAAGTTATATAAATATGTTGTGTATAAGTGTGTGTGCACACACATATCTATAGGTTGTGTGTCTATTATATTATAGCAATTGTAATAGGGTTACTCGAACACAATTCTGACTGCAACATACCCTGGCAGTACACAATGGAAGTTCTTCCTTCTTATAGACATTTTTCTTTTGCTGTGAAAAGTCACGAAAAGCAATGTCAAACTATTTGTGATTAACTTTCTAAAAGACAAATATCTTGTTTCGGAATGATTCAATACCTTAGGACAGAGGTGGATCTATCCGGAAAAGTATCTTATGATAAACTAAGCGAAGTTCAATACCTTCTAAGTAATATCTTTACCCTATAGATGTGTGATCTTAGCACACTTAAAACTTAAGGTATTTCGATTACTATCACACAGGTATACCCTATATATCAGTTTAGATTACTGGGTACACCAAAACGGCAGCTGCCAAAAGTGCGACAATCGGCGTTGTATGTGGCTTAAAGAGTTTTGTTTGTATTCAGGTCGCAGCGAAGATTAAACCACAAGGATTACCCAAATTCCAAATGCCAAAGATAAAATACTCTACCCCAACTTGAATCTATAACAATAAATCTTAAATCTATCTCTTAATATAAGTTAATCCTACTTCTGAAGCATTTATAGATGTATCTATCAGTCAGAAATAATAATATATATAATAAAGTCCTATCTGCCACATATCTTATGTCATATATATATCACCTACATCTTCTATCATTCTTCGGACTGTACCTAACTTGATTGAAGGGTATCATCCGGTCAAATACTCACTCGTATAAGTAGTATTCCCGACCTTAGCACTTTTTTGTTCATACTCTTTGTGTGTTTATTTATTTATATATATTTTTCTGCACACACATAGTTTGATCGGATTTGCTTGGATCGTTATTATTTGCTTTGATTTGAAATGAAATGAATACGGAATATGCTCAAGCGAGTATTCATATTTATGTTCAGTTTCAGCTTTCAAAGAGCGCGTGCGCAGACGTTCCGCCAAACAGAAGGCTGTATATATTTTCGAGCAGTGTACTTTCGAGCACAACAGACCAGAGCGTAGCACGGTAGCCCAGTTCGTTGGTGTGTGTGTGTGTGTGTGTGTGTGTGGACGATGACGCTGGTAAAAATAATGATAAATAACAAAAAAAAAAAAAAATACAAACAAAACCTGAACACAAAAAACCACAAAAATAAACCAAATACAAAGCTTCGTCATCGGCTTTAGTGTGTTGCGGCTTAACTGCAGCGAAGCAAACCGAAACTGGTCAAAGAGGAGTAGGAGAGATGCAGACCAAGACGACGACACAGAGGCAGAGGCATAGGCTGTGGCTGAGGCTGAGGCTGAACCAGACGCTGGGCATCGACAGTAAGCAACACCAAGACCAAGAGGCGAAGGCGCAGACCAACGCCAACCTGATCACATGCTCTCTGCTCAATCTCCACCTAGTCGAGCACTCGCACAGAGCTCCTGCCGTCCGTCAGGCAGGGACCCAGCCAGAGCTGGAGTCTGGACCAGCGACTTGGCGACCGGCACATTTGGATAAAAATTGCTTGTTCTCTGAACGTAGTTGTTGTTGTTGTTGTTGTTCCTGTTGTGGTTGTGACTGCTGTCCAAAAGGGGCTTTGGGGGGAGTGGCAGCTCTGGACTGTGCTGAACTTATTATTATGCGCTTCTTTTGCCTGCTTTGCTTCTGTTTGCGTCTCCTTTGGCTCTGCCCTTGGGTTTTCTCTTAGCTGCTTTGAGCTTTCTAGAAAAAAAATAAAAACAAAAAAAAAAGAATCACAAAACACTTTTGTTACGTCCTTTAAGGTCATTAAAAGTTCATCGGGTGTTGTTGCTTTGTTGCTGTTTTTGTTTTTCTTGTTTTTATTGTTGTTTTTGTTAATGCAGCGTCTCTGCTCATTTACTACCCTATAGTCATAAAACTAAACAAAGTGGGTATCATCAACGTTATATGCAACAGAAGAGCAAGCGAAATATGCTGTGGGCTTAGCTAAGAATCGATGCAGAATCACATTCAACGTTTCTAATCTGCATATAAAATATATAGTAAGGCAGATATAATATAGCACAGATATTCAACTCTACCCAAACTATATAAATTCCTCAAGCTTTGCTCTATATACCAGACATAACAGCTGGGAGGTTGAAGGCTGAATCAAATAAGGAAATGGAAATGGAATCTGGATTGGCAGCCAGCGGCAAAAAGGACGAGAAGGATTTCGAAATTCTTGGAGCTGTCGGGACAGCAAACGAATTCCGCTGCGGAAAATGCAAGACAGGATTAAATTTTTTGTACTGCAACCATCGCTTGTAGTGACAGCCAGGACTTTTTCTATGTCGTATGCAAAAAAAAACCGAATACAGGATAGAATCTGGTCGTGCATTCTTGACTTGTTGGCTGTCTGTGACTTTATGTTGTGATTAGGCTGTCTTTGCTTTGGCAATTCGTTTCACCTAATGGCCAATTCAGTAATCAAACTACTCCTAATTATAACCTCTGGAGTTGGCAGGCAGCAGCAATACACTGAGAAAAACAACGACGTCTTTAATAGCAGCACAAACTGCATGAATATATAGTATACACAAGTTAAGACTACTTTCAATGCTGATCAGGAGTATATATCAATTGTTTATACTTTCATTTCCCGTTTCATATTTCATATCACCGTTAACGGATAAACATGGCTTAAGGCATATCAGTTAGTTGAGTGTGATGAATGTAATGTCATATTCATATCCCAAGCCCATATTCAATACTGAGTCACTTAGTTATTCGCTTGCATCATTCAAGTTCAGGCTGAGAGGTCGCCAAAGATCTTTAAATATATGTGTAATAACGAGTATTTCAAAAGTGACAATGCCGACACTTTAGGAGACACCTCCTACCCCTCCCCCTCCACCTCGGGACGCCCTCGCCACCCTCCCCTGCGACCAGACCAAATGAGCGACCGATTCGAGCGTGACACAAAAGGGTTGCGCTTTAATTAATTAATCAAATCGGTCAAGGAATTCTCCACAATGATCGTTGACTCAGTTCTGAGGAGAAGCATATATATATACATACATATATATATATGTATGTTTGTATGTTTGTATGTATATTTAAGCGCCTAGCGTTCTTTAGTTTGGATCGTTGGGGTCAATTTGGGAGTCAGCGTTGCCACATAATTTTCTCCGAATTTTTCATGAATATCATCTTAATTAACTGTTAACTCGTAACTGTTAACTGTAAAAAGTAAAAGAAAGCAGACACCCCCTCCCCCAGCTCTCCCTTCCCTCATCAGTGCGACATTCCTGCAACGGAAATGATTACGTATACGCACACACACTTACACACACATTCGGTTATATACGTTAATAATCTTATTGATGGCATCGTATCGTAATCGTAACCATAATCGTACATAAAGAACAGGAACTCCCTTATAATGATTTTTAATCGATGTTATTAAAATTACATGCACACGTATGATAAGTATGTAAATTTGTAGATACTTTTCGAATCGGATACTTATGTTCGTATCTAAATACTCGCAGTTGATACTTAGATTCATGAACAATCAATGCAAATGAATATGTAAATGCTTGAATACCCTGTATCCTTTTACGAACAAGGTATAAAGGGTATATAAATAATGTGTAGAGATAGTTAAAGATATATTATGGAAGTTTAAGGTATATATTCTTGATCAAAAAGTTATAGTTAAGTCGATCTGGGTACATTATATGCTATAAAAGCTTGGGTACCAAAATTGCCTTCGATTCGCTTCCTATAAAATATGCAATTGCAGATTGTTGAAGATTATATATGATATATACCTATATATGAATGAATATATACTAGAAATATATTATATTTTATTTAATATATATATTTATCCCATTATATTCAAATATATATTCACAATCATATCCTATAATACATTCATATCCATCAACTATATTCCTTATATTCAAGAAATAATACTAATAGAAGAGCTGCTTAAAGCGCAAGCAGTGCACTGCATCAAACGTCTGTATATGCATATAGTATATATCAGCATATCTGTGTATTTGTATACCTTCTACAGGGTGTCGTCTAGTCAGGCAACATCATCTTCGCAATCTTACAAAATGTTATTGCTGCTTCGAGATGCTCACTGAATATCAAATTACGCGGCTTGGAATCGGATCGAGTGTGTGTGTGGGATAATGCGCCTGTGTCGGTTGGATTTATGTTTATCCAAATAAGTGCGGCATTTTTAAAAAGCAATAGTTGCGATCGTTGTTATTATTGTTGTTGCAATTATTGTTAGCTGTTGTTGTTGCAGCTGCTTTTGGTGCGATTTCTGTGGGGTGCTAATAAATAAATCGCATTCACCATGCAAACTCACAAACGAAAACTCATGAATAAAACTCATACTACAAGTTCATATATATATTGTATATATGTTAAGTAAGGAAGACTTGGCTTAGCTATAGCTAAATATGTATGTAAACAGATACTATATAGATAGTTTCACCCCGATCCATATAAAGTCGACCCACCGCATTGAGGAGGAGCTCGACCAGCTTTACGACTACTCGTACTCATACTCGTACTCACAATCGTACTCACACTCGTACTAATAGTGGCCCTAGTCATTCATTCAAATATCGGAGCCAACTACGTATGAACATCGTACACTCGTATTCAACGATCCAATCCGCAGGTTTTTGCTTATTCAAAAAGCATTTGGCGTCGCCGCTTGCCTTTTTTTTGTATGCGTAACGCAATCTATTCATAAAATGAAATTAAATAAAATTAAAAAAAAAAGAGAGAAAAAAGAAAAATGAAAAAACAAAAAACAAAAAAAACAAAAGAGAAATAAATATTTTCATTTGTAAGACCGGAAGAGCACTTCCTCTTTGTGGCTGTGCCATCAATCCCGGCACCCGCAGAAAGATAGACAACGACTACGACTACAACACAGCCCCATGCTGTCCCGGTTGTTCTTCTTGTTGTTGTTGTTGTTGTGCCTGTTGCTGTTGTTGCATCTAGTGCTGTCCATGTTACTACACACATTTACATATACACACACACACACATACAGACATACATATGTACGTATGCTAAATGGCTGCCCTATGGTGGCCTGGCCCGTGCTCGGGCACTAGACCACTCAAAGTGCAACAGTGGCGGACAGCTGCCGGCTCGTACATACTCATTTACATATGTATATATATAGAAGATATACATATATACAATATATATATATGTACATACTGTGCCTGATTCTACTTACTAAACATGTTTAGTTTTGTTATCGGTTGAGGAGCCGCCTCCATCCGCACCGCTCATTGAAAATGCAATGCGATGTGTGTGATTTTTATTGAAGCACAAAGATATAAAATAAAGATTTATGCAAAATGAATACATATAAGTGCACACATCGGTGTATACACACACATATGTACATATATATATATGCAAACATATATTAATATTTATATAAAATTTATTCAAATATACAATTAAATGATAAAATAAGATCAAAACTGAGGAGGGGAAATAGGAAAAAGGAATCGGAATAGAACTCTTTGACAGGTCAACAACTTGCGGACAAAATAAGTTTCTTATTCAAAATATATACTAATAAATATTATCAGACTTGAAATTGAGAAACTTGAATGAAAAGTTATACATTATGATGGAAAGTTTAGGCCTACTTATTGTATATTTAATTCAAAAGTAAAATAAAAAAGCTTAAGCCGATTTATTAAATATTCTTTAGCGAATTTTGAATGCACAAATAGATAGATAGGGTTTAGGGATAATACCAGAAACCTAGCTTGATCTTAAATGAAGGTATACATCGTGATTTGAATCTTCTTGTCTTCAATATGCGATTCTACAAAAGTTTCTATATAGTATTAGAATTAGGCTGTCAAAGCTAAGACTAAAACTTATTGAATAAAGAAGTATATTCTCAGAGATTTATAGCATCAATTCTTGATTACTTTAAAGTATATATGTATGTTAGTATATACCTATGTATGTATATTTGTTTAGATATTGTTAAGGTAATATCCGCTGTTTGTAGTAGCTGTCAAATGAAACTAGTTTCCGTCAGATCGTCCTATTAGCCATACTCGTACCAATATCACGCAAAACTATTTATAGGTAAAACGAAAGAAAAAAAAATGAAGAAATTTTCAAGAAAAACTTTTCACAATATTTAAACACATCTCAGCCAAAACATTGCCGAAATGCAAAATTTTCCGCAAATAAAACAGGAAAAACGCCCATCAACAAATATTTCGAATAACATTTAGCGAAAAACTGGCGCCAGTAATTGCCTCGAACCGCTCGACTACCCCTACCCGACTACCTGAAGTGCTCATTAATTTGAAGCGTGAAAATTGGGAAAAACATTCAAATGGAAATGACAGACAGTGAGAGCGCCGTCGAATCGACCAAAGTGGATGTACTCATACTATGTACATATATATATATACATTTATCCATATTCAAGATCTTATATACAACATACACAGAGGGGGCCAAAAAGCGAACGGATCGGCTCTGATCTGAGGCGAACCATGGCTGTGAATGTATGTACATACGTCATGGGTATTTATAGTTGAACTCAAACAGGTGTAAACCGTAAAACGGCAAAACATTGTTTAAATCATTTAATTGTAAACTTTTCGCAACGTCAGCAGAAGCTGAAGCAGCAGCAGAAGCAGCACGAGCCCTGGCTGATGCGATGTTGCCTCAAAATCCCTAGTATCATCTCATCCCATCAAAGCTCCAGCAAATTGCTGGAAAAAACAGAAAACAAAACCCAAAATAAAAATAAAAATAAAAATAAAAATAAATAAAGAAAAAATGATATTTGAAGCATCAACTTCAACTAAAGCTAGAGGCATAGCCGTAATAAGTACTCAAGCTCAAGGCGATCACTTCCAGGAACCCAGGGGCTACTCCAACAGTGTAGTTCATCAAAATTTTGGCACGCGGCCCCTTTTTCCTGGCCCATTGTTCGCCTCGATGCTTGTCCTGGTGTTGAGATATTCAGCTGGAGATACTCCGATATCTCCGTAAAACCAAAATTCAGATTGCGCATGCGCCGCGCTGCTTAATTTGAATTATTTGGCCGTAAATAACGCACAATAGGATTGGGCACAGAGACAGGGATAGCGTTGGAGATGGGGATGGGGATGGGGATGGGTAGAGGGATTGGGTTAGGGAGCAGAGATGGGACTGTTGAGAGGGACTGTTGCACTCTAATAGCCTGGCAGCAGCAGCAGCAGCAGCGTCTCGATCTTGGTCTTGTCTGTAAAAATGAGATTTTTATTTCATCGTTGTCGTCGTCGTCGTCGATTTGAATTGAGGCAGCAGCAGACCCAGGGAAGCAACCAAGAAAGGCATAAATATTTATAATCATAAAAAAAAAGTTGGCTGAAAGGAGCAGCAGCCGCAATGGCAGCAAGCCCACTGAAAAGGAAAACGATTTCTCAATGTCTTTTATATGGACAGTCCAAGCCCTGCCCTGCCTTGCCCTGCCTTGCCCTGCTCTGCCCTGGCCGGTATTTCGTGCAACCTCAACTTCAACCTCAACCCCTTTTTGTATACCAACCGAAAATACAACAACAGCAAGAATGAGAATGAGAACAACAACACTGCAGAAGAAAATAACAAAAGACAAGAGACAGAAGACAGAAGACAAAAGACGATCTCCGTGCCGATCGAGAAACTTGTTTAGCACGCGTTACAGCGGCTGCCTGTGTTGGTTTTCAAATTATTTGCCTTTGGTCCACTCTTCACTGTTCCTGCCACTGCCACTGCCTCTGCCACTGCCACTGCCTCAGCCCCAGCACGTTGTATGCTGGCTGTGCCGAGTTCCGCCCAGCGTACTCGTATTTGTTTATGCCACATGTAAAAAGCAGCAGCAACGAGCAAAATTTTCTCGTTTTACTCGCGATCCGTTCAGCTAAACGTTGATCACACAGATGTTTCCCGCTTTTCTCCGACCGTTTCCCGCCGTCCGACTTAGTCCGGAGTCCCACCATCCGCCATCCGCCATCCGCTGTCCGCTCTCTGCCCACTTTCCTTAACTGAAACGCTCGCTGCGTGGGCTCATTCTGGAATTTCTACACTCATTCTTGATTGTTTCGTTTAGTTATGTTTAATGCTCTGGGCCATATGTGTTGCATTCCAACTGAATTGGTTTTGCTTCGGAGGTAAAATACCAAAACGGGAAAAAATCAAACCGAGCCAAAAAAAAAAACACACACACACACACACAACAAACTGACAACTGAGAGTCTGCTGGACCAGGCCAAGCCCGGAACGGCAGATAATAAATTTGAATTTCAATAAATTATTTTGTTGCTACAAGACAGGCGGTTAGGAATCCTCTTCACTTCATTTTGTACTCTGAATGGTCAACGTTTATTATACCCTGTAATCAGCTCAATGAGACAGGGTATACGATATACAACAAAATATGTGGGGATTAGTCTGTTAAGGGTATGGAATCTAGGACCAGATGAGAGGCGCCAATGTTAGAGGCACACTGCTCATTGAATAGATTGAACACTTCTTGATATGAACACCTGGAAAGTGTGAACATATGAATATGGGTTTACATTTCTTTAGCTTCTAAAGATTGAACACTTCGATTTTGATTGCTTTAGGCTTTGCCTTGGTGTAATCTTTAAAGCAATATCTTGAATATCGTTTCTTACATCTTGAATATCGTATAAATAGAGATACACGGAATATAGATATACTGAACAAAGATATAGTGAATATATATAAAGATATAGAATATAGATATATATACAATATAGACATACATATAGATACAGAATATAGATACAGATATAGAATTTAGGTACAATCAAAGCTCTTGATTATGTTCCCTCTATCAAGCGACTATTGAGACTTTTTATAGCACCTCTCTTAACTTTGTTTCTATCTTCGAATTGAATGAAAACCAGTTAATGACGCCGAAGTGTTACTTTAAAGGGTATCTTTAAGTCGAAGTCGGCTAGAGCACTCTTACTTGTTCAACTTGTTTTTTGTTGTTGTTTGTCTGCGTCGCTGGAATTTCATTCAAAATTTTTTTTGCTTGACCAATTTCTTTTTGGAATTGTCGTCTCTCTGTGTGTGTTTTTTTTATTTTATTTTATTTTATTTTTTTATCTTATTTTCTTTTCTTTTTTATGGTTGGCCATTGTTGACCAAGGCTGTCATTCGTAGTTTGTAGGGGAGCGGCTGTGATACGGGCTGATGAAGCGATCAGGCCTTGACATTGAAGAGCATCCCATCATCATGGACAATGAAGTATAGGAATAGGTGTTTTTTCATCGATTTTTTACTTCTTTCTTTTGAATGTGAGTGAAGCTCGAGTATTCAACAACGTTTAGAGGGAAATCAATGAGAAATCAATGCAGATATCCAGAGGTGAAACAGATTGCTAATCTGCGATAAAAGATCAACAATAAAAAGTTGATTGCCTCAATCAAGATCAACCTCATAGAATACACCCACAAAAAAAAAACAATATGATATGTAATATTCAGAGATAATAAATTTCTTGAACTCAAATGGTATTCATTAGTAAAAAGAGAGAGAGAAAAACAAATCTATGGACCTCCTAGCTGGTCTTAACATATATACTCCTACCAAAAGTTATCATTTCAGAGTTGTAGCCATAAAAGGCAAATCTTAGCGTACCAGTCCCATGCCTAGTTGCCATCTCAGTTGTCAGCTCAAAACCGCAGCTCAGGTCTCATCAGCATAAGTAATCACCCAAAATTTCCAGCTTGACACAGCTTGACATCTGTTAAGGCACAAGTATCATATACATAAGTATATAATGTATATTAAGTGGCAGACACCTGAGGAGGGCCAACTGTTAATGATGATGATGATGATCATCATGATGATGATCAGTTGGCATAATCCGGCCCAACATTAATGCTTGAAGATTCCGTCAAAAGAAATTTAGAGCCCTCCGTTTACCTTCCTAGCTCTGTCGCTGTCGTTGTGCTTGTCGCTGTCGTTGTCGTTGTCGCTGTCGCTGTCACTGTCTCCATCTTCAGCTCCATCTCCCGCTATCTCACATGGCAACCAGTTATAGGCAACGAAGCTTACTAGCCGAGTTAAAGAAAGAAAGAAAAAAAAAATTAAATCAACTGACAAAGCTAACAAACAACCTTCGTCATTAGCCTTAGCCAAACTATGGCATGTCAACGAAAATTAGCATTTTTCGTCTAGGCAGCTTTAACTTTAGCTCTAGCTCTAGCTCTAGCTCTAGGTTTAGGTTCAGCTTCAGTCTCAGTCTCAGCTATAGCTGAATCTATAGCTTCGGCGAGACGACGCGTTGTCTGAAGTTTGGCGCTGAAGCGAGAGCACCACGTTTCACGTTCAGTTGCTCAAAAACTGTGCGTAGGTAAGAACGTTGAGTCTCATATACTCATATACTCATACTGATATACTCGTACCCGTACCCATACCCGTACTCATACTCGTATCCACAACAGCCTACGCATATTTTGCAATTTCGTTTGTGACGCCCACGCATTTGAATTAGCTTAGAAATAAACAACGACCACGGCAACAACCTACAAATATTCATATTATATTCATAGTTGTATTTTATATTCGCTTTACTCACTCGTACACACTTATTGTGAGTGATCTCGTGTGTGCGTGTGTGTGTGTGTTTAAATTTAGTTGTAAGCCTGATGGCTCTATACACTTCTAAGCCTGTTTCTATCAACAACATTTACCACTAGCTGTCTGTGACTACGACTATGTAATATTTCCACAATCTTCGCATCTGTCTTGTCCATCTGACAACAGTTTTCCGCTGACACTCAGACACTCGCCCATTGACTATTCACCGGTTGGAGCCGAATCCCTAGCCCACCAGAAAAGAGGAAATGCGGCTTGTCTAATGGCAATTTATGGCTAGAACGTTTCTATGAAAGAAACTGGATTTGGTTAGATAAAAACTGATTCAAGTGAATCAATGAAAGAACAGGCATTAGAATTGGGCACGGAATGATGATGATTGTGTATCACATACTAAATAATACATAGATTATAGCTAGAAGGTGGGCTTAAGCCTGATTAGTTTGTACCAAGTGGTACCAAGTGGAGCTGGAAATGTCTTTCAGATGCTCTAGAAGATTGCTTGGCAAATCAATATCGTATCTCCAGATCCCCCGTATCTCCAGATCCCCCGTATCTCCAGATCCCCATTCTTTCCACAAAGAGTAACATATTATACTTTATGAATTGAACTTTGCAAGAAGTTGGTAGAATCGGCTTTTGCCTTGTTTATAAACATTGAAAATCGATAGACTGTCAGTCGCTGGAGCAACTGTCTCCTCTGGAGATACAACAGGAAGTGATGTAAGGCTTAAGTCCGGAATAAAAGCGTTTCGAATTGAACATTAGGTTGATAAAAACATACAATAGTTTAGATAAAAGAATCGACTCTTGAATAAAGAAAGAGTTTGAACAATAGCCATAACTCATTTGGGTTAAGCTTTCGAGGCTTATGGTACGGGTATAGCTTGTGAGTGGGCTAATATAAATGCAATTTATGGCATCTGCCACACCCCCATACTCATAAACTGGAATACTCGTATACTCGTATAGTCGTATAAGCCCAATACCAGCTGCATTGCGAACAGAAAATGTGGTTCATAACGCCTAGTGCGAGTTGGAGTATTCGTATGTTAGGAGTAAAAGCGCTGCCAAAATTCGGTTTAACCACCTCAAGACACGGCCCATATGGCCACATGACAAGCGGAGCCGCCAACACGTCGACTTCGACGTAGCCCACGCCAAATAGTTCACATACATATGCATATGTATGTAGGTATATCTGTCTGTCTGTATGTCTGTCTGGCTGTGTGTGTTTATGTTTATATGTACACATATGTATATCCAGAATTAGAGAGCATAACTGAGTGGGGAGCTAACTGAGACTGAGACGAACGGAGATCTGTTGAGCGGCAAGCAAAGGGTGCACGGTGCAGGGTGCAAGGTACAGAGTGCCGGTTTCCCAATGCCGGCTGCCGGTTGCTGGTCGGACAGTTCGGGTAGTCGGGGCGGATGAAAGAGCACATCTCACATTGATCAAGCGATGCGTCGGCTGCAGATTTAATTACCCAACAGAGCAGCGCCAGAGCAGATTTTCACCCGCCTGGCAACAGCTGCATCAACGTCGACGACGACGACGACGACGACAGTGAAATTAAAAACTCGCCGCCTTTCGGCAACGGCTGCAGAGCTATGGCCTGGGCTTTGGCTCTGGCTGTGGCTGTAGCTGTGGCTTGGGCGTCGCGACGCCAACAGAGACGACGCGTCGCTGTCAACGCTGGCAACGGTAACACCAACGCGCAACGCCAACGTTGAATACAATTTCATTCACAAAAATTTACAAAACGAAGTAACGAAGCCAAAAAGGCAATGGACACAAGTCACGCATGCGCGGCACGAACTGCGACAAAGTGGAGAGGCAAAAGCTACGCCAAAGTATGTATGTACATAGTATACATATATATAAGCTTACACATATATACATGCAGTCATATATGTACTTACACTCAACTTAATAAGTATAGCTACACTCTGCTTATTCTCTTATTCTTTAAGTATACAATATTTTTGGGTAGATCTGACAAATCGGTTTATTATATATATTATTATTAAAGTAAACATTTAGAAACATTTATATATTTGATATATAATTACATTGAATATATAGTAAATTCCATATGAATAGTCGAACAAAATTGGCATATCTCTTTCTCTTTCTTATTCGTAATTACCCAATTGGAAGTTAATATTGGCATATAATATTGAAAGATACTATCAAAAGATGCTATAATTTTTGCCATAAAACGGGAAGCTCATCAATATAACTGCTCGACTTGGTGTAAAATATATCAAAAAGATATCAAAAAAACATATAAGAACAAAATTTGTCAATTATAAAGTATAAATTAAAAACAATGGAAAAACATATAGCTTTTGGCATAAATTATGGTATATTCTGATATTATAGTATATTTTTATAGTAGGCAATAAATTCCAATTTACGGGTTTAAAGGACTTTTTTTGTGCAAATCAGTACAATTTATGATCAGACATATTTTTCTTATATATAATATATTTTTCACATTTAGATATCATTATAAAATTTCTTTTCATTTGTTTATTTATATTGACAATTAGTCTAAACTTTGTGGGCTGAAGCGTTCCACATGGAACTTAGGCCAAAATTCTTGAATTTTTTTTGTTTAACATATTTTATTGGAAATCTGCTATATTCCGTCCATCTGGACGGGATCTGAATTTTGTTGGCGCCCTTTATATTTAATTTAATCTTTATTATTAAATATTTATTATTTAATTCCATCTGCGTTGATTTAATGCTGGGAACTGACGAATTTAATTTTCTTTTGTATGGATAGGCCAACGCCCTGCCATATTTTGGCATATATGTATATAGAGATATGATATATATATATTTTTTATGCATATATATAATATATATGAACAATAGTAATACACAGTTAAATTTTCATACTGATCGGAGGAGACAAACAAACATCAATTTCAATATATGTATATAGTAGTTTTGCTCGAGAAATGGAACGTGCGTAGATTTCCTTTACCCACTGTGCGTATAGACATATATGTGCAAACATACATATTTACATTCAATATATACCTATGTCTGCATGTACGTACGCATGTGACTGTATGCAGCAATAGAAGTTGCTCCAAGTTGTTTGCATAGGCCTGCAACGCCTCTCAACCGGATGTATTAAATTCCAATTATGACTACAAGATATTTGCATCGTTGCGTTTATTATGCATATATGTACATATTTACGTACATATGTATGTATTTACGTTTGGATGTATGTGTGCATTAGTTAAAATATATATGTATATATTTATACATATCTATAAGTTAAGAGAAACCTTTTGAAACGAAGATCTGGAGTAACTTAGCCAACGGCCTCAATCAGACGCCGGCGCAAACGCTGGCGTATTACATTGAACTCCGGCAGCGGCACCAGATTAAACTCTTCACCGGAGTCCAAACGATGATCATACAGCTCCTCGCCATAGATGTTGTGCCAGTCTGTAAATAGAAAACAATTCTTAGTGGGGGGTTTCATTGCAATAAGCTCAACGAGTTCTGATAACTTTAAACAAACAAATTTAACTGAAGAGTAATTTAAATTAACTTCCTTACGTAAAGTCATCATGAGGACCAAGTACCATAACATTACTTTCATCCTCTATAGGATTCGTTTTGAATGCATAAAATCATAGTTTTTACCTCGACTAAAGTTATGGGCATGAAATCGCACCCAGAGCGTATATCGATAGAGATCGGTGCGCAGAGTATATCCCATGATCTTGATATTACGCAGCTTGGGCTTATCGCTATTCGGATGCTTTGTGGGCAGCATTCCTGGACGTGGATATTGGCTCAGTGCAATGTGTTCCTCCGCTGCAGAATGAACAACTTTAAAATCATACTGAATGTTTTCCCAAAGGATACTCACCCAAGCCGATGCCTTGCAGCTGTGGGTACAAGCTTTTGCCTTCGCCACAGGTCAACTGTTTCATCTCGGATCTGCTCTTGTTGCAGGCTGGCAGCAGCGGTAGATGTGCAAGATCCACCAGTGTGGGAAACACGTCCAGCAGCTCTGTAATTCCATGCATACGACGAGGTTGCGTCAGTGGAAACTCTGGACTGCGTATGAGAAGGGGCACGCGAAGCGCCACCTCGAAGTTGCTGTACTTGGCCCATTCGGCGTGCTCGCCCAGCGACCAGCCATGATCGCCCAACACTACCACCACAGTACGCTCCAGATCCAAGCGATCCAGCAGCTTGCCAAACAAATCATCCACATAGGCTACAGAAGCGTAGTACGCCTGGCGTATCTGTGCCGCCAGCTGCTCGGAAATGGGTCCATACGGAAACGAGATATTTGCGTTCTTGAAGTCGTCCCGAGCACGTACATCGGTGTAGGGATTCCATGCTACCTCTGGCATATCCGGCGGCTTAAAAGTATCATCCGTATAGTTGTAGAACTGTTCAATAGGAAAGCGTCTTAGAAACTGCATCGGAAAGCGAAAATTAATATGCGGCTTGTGGAAGCCCACTGCCAAGAAGTACGGCTGCTGACTACGCTTGCGCGAGTCCAGAAAACGCAGTGCTTCCGACACGGACTCAATGTCCGGCAAGGTTTTGTACGGCTGCGTTTGCAGCTCTACGGGGCATATGAGATAGTTCTTGCGCAGCACGCCCCCATTATTATCTGGGCAGACCGGTGAGTTCATGTACTGTTCAGTGCGTGGTCTGAACGGCGGCGCTGACCAGCTTATGGGATAGTCGTCGCTATTATTGGAGGAAAGACCTGGATGAAAAATCTTGCCACAGCTGTAGGTGTAGTAGCCATGCTCCTTAAAGTACTGTGGCAATGTTGTAAAGTTACCCACAAAGGTTCGCCAATAGCTGTAGAAATCATACAGATGCAGTGTATCCGGACGTCGTCCGGTTAGCAACGAGTTGCGACTTGGTGCACACAGCGCTTGCTAATAAAAAGAACAGACTAAAGTTGATCTGACACTGGGCGTTAGGACTCGAGATTAGCTCACCTGGCTGTAGGCGTGCGTGAAAATGCTGCTGCCCTGGGCAAAGGCATCGAGATGTGGTGTTCGCGCTAGATTATCACCATAGACACCCAGTGTAGGTCGTAGATCGTCAAAGATAACCATCACCACATTGTAGCGAGCCGAAGCTGGAACTATGCCCAGGCTGAACGCACTCAGGAGCAGAAGCAACGCACTGATATTGGACATGTCTACCCGAGTGACTTTTGCGACTGCTGTCTGGAAGATGGATATACGGCGGATGTGATTGCCGGCAACTTTGTAGTTATACACCGTTAAATGTTAAATGTATTAATGGGTATATAAGCTGGTAGCATGTGCATGTCATCCAGATCCAGATCTGTTGTAATCGCCATAGCAATAAATTAAGAGATTTCACGTCGATAACTGGTGCAGGTCATATTGACTCATGTATAATTAATTCGTTAACAAATGATCAGCCTGACTTATAACTAAACTATTTACAGGGTATCCCTTAGTCATATATGGTATTGTCAATGTTGAACATGTTTACGTTTTACAAAGAGCAAAATATGTGCAAAAAAAATGGAAAAATGGAAAAAAAGCGAGCCGAGCAAACAAACGACGTAATTTAAAACCGCCCCATTATATTTCAATTAAACTAAACGGAAGCGGGCCTCGACCATAACAACAGCAATACGGCTGGTGATGGAATATAATGTTTGGGCGAGGTTGATTCCGAGTAGCACTACGTGTAATACAACTTAAAAAAGCCATAAGAAATTTATATTTACATGTATATATACTTTACTGATTACTGATGCTCACGTTTACCAATTATGTTCTTTTTGTGGTAGTGTAAAAAAAAAAAAACAGTCCAATCCGTCTGGGAATGGTCACAGAATTTTAGATCAACAATAGTTAACCAATGGGCGGAGCATTTTATAAATGCTTAGTATTCCTGCTGCCCTTTAGCTAAAACATCGAGCCGCAATTGCTGCAACGTTTCTCTCTCATTGCTAGGCAGCAGAGGATCCCTACTGGAAAGAAGAATATTGCACAGCATAGACCCAGTGGCGAAAATGTATCTTCAAGGTAACCTATACGACATGATGGACACCCGCCAATGACTATAATCTCTGAAGGCATCGCTGGCTGCACCACAATGCTAACTGGAGTTGTCTCGAAAGCTCCATATGATGCCATGTTTTGTGCTGCTGACGGTGCTCCAGTATGAACACCAGCTATTTGTCGAGCGTCTGTAAAATTATTAAAAGTATATTAATTGGTTTATTTTTTCAAAAATTGATCTCTTACCATGCATTGGAGGCGCACTGCCACTCATGACTTCTTCGTAGCTCGGTGGCTCGGCGTCTTTTCGTGTGTTTGAGGCCATTGCGGCAAAAAACCCAGAAGCTTTTCACGTTCCAATGACTCACTGCGTTAAATTTTTAGCATTTAGCTCTAATTAGTTATTGTTATTGTGTGTTTTACTGTGATAACTTTTGTACCTGTTCTTTGTTTGTATTGCTTTATGCGGTCTATCGATGAATCAGCTGATGCAATGTTATCGAAAAGAAGAAGAGCAAAGATATGTGTGATATCGCGTTACCTTTTGAAATTAAAGAGCCTATGGAGATTCGTAGGTCATATTCATTAGGACTTTAATATAAGTTGAATTTGAGAAAAAAACATATATATTTCTAGAAATAATTATAGCATGATTAACCAACACTGAAACTATTATAAGAATAATATTCTAAAAATATAATTAAATAAGTAATTATAATAGACATAGATATAAAAAAAAAATTACAATTCCATATCAAATAAAAATGTTATTGAAACATTTGCTACCAACAGTTGCCTTGAGAAGATAAGCTCCTATCTATTCAGGGGTCTTGTAGTCAATTCCTGATCACATTGCCTAAAAGTTCCACTATTTTGTTGTAATCAGCTGTAAGTGTATTGTTAAAGAGAACCCGATTTTCTTAAAAAGAAAAAAATCAATGGAATCAATTGCATGCTCATATTACATTATTTGATTTATAATGATTTAGGCTTAATATTGACAGTTTTTCATTTGAGTCGGGCGCGTATGTATGTATACTGATTTTAAAATTTTGTGTACATCTGTTAGCTATTTGTATTCGATTATTAGCCAGACATGCCAACTCATCTCTATAAAAGAGTGACGCCGTCGCTGCAACAGCACTGCACCACTTAAATTTAAAATGAACTTACCCCTTTTTGTGTGGGTGTGGCATTTTGGCTTTCGTCACTTTAGCGGCGTCTGTATAGATACGAATTCAGTTCGTAAAAGAAGATTGTATGTATGTACTATATCGGTAGGCCTATCGAAATGTTCGATAGTCCTGAATGCAGCTGTTAAATGTAGCACCTATTTAAAGCGACCAACAAGCATTTCTATCGAGTGCATTCGTGACGTTTTGGCTTTTTCACGATATTTTGCATATTCAGTTTTGAAATGGTTGCTAAGCAACTTAATGAAGATTTGGTAATAGGAAACAGTATGATCAAAACATAATTAAACCTTATATACAAGATATATCATATAAGTATGTATGTATATCATTATAAGGAAACAAGATTAAGAACCCAAGCCCATTCGATAAGTTTATTTTGAGAGCTAGGTACGATTTCGATTAAAAAAAATTCAATAAAACGCTAAAAACCTACTTATATACATATAGCCGGACTCCTCTGCCGCCATTAGTCTCTTTTCTCTGTTGACGCAAAATTGGTGTAAAAGGTTTGTTTGTTAAAATTGGTAGAAATACGCAAAAAAGAATACATAAAATATACATCAAAAAATACATGCAACTGCTGCACTTGGTTGAATGCAACGTGTGGCAAATAAGTGTTACGTACTGTGTATTTTATATCGTTTGTTATGCGATTCGCTTTGCTAAATCGATTGGCATTTTTTTTTCTCTATGTCTATTTCCGCTGCTTCGAATGCTATCTCATTCATGCATGCTTGAATGAACGAACCCATAGAAGAGGAATAGAAAAGCCGCCGCTAAGCAGTAGTACTACAAATCGGTAACAACAGCAACAACAGCTAAGCACAGTGGCAAGGTAAACAAACACGGTGCCGCTAATTGGAACAACGACGACGAGCGCAGCAGTTGCTGATGCGTGACATGGCCGATTTAGACGCAGTGCATCTCGGCCTGGATGAGAATGAAGCAGATATCGCTGAGGAGCTGCAGGATTTCGATACATTTGATACGCGTAGTGAGGCCTCTGATGAATCTACCTCAGATTCAGATCCGAGCATTAGCTCGGTAAGTACGACACCGTCCTCCATAGCAGGTAGCAGAAGTAGCAAGCGCCTGACTAAATCAAAATCTAGCACCAAAGCGGTTAAAGAAGCTGCTTCCAAGCCTTCAACTGCCAACACAACGACAGCAATAATAATCAAAAGCAAATCTTCTAAGAAATCAAAACGTGCTGCCTCGCCCAGCGAAATTAATGGTAAAAAGAAAAAGTCCAGTGAGTCCAAGTCGAAAAAAACGAACGATGCGGATGACAAGACTAACTCCAAGGCGGCTGAAAGTGAACTGAGTACCAAAAAGTCTCGGAGTAAAAAAAGCAATAATAGTAACTCTACGGCAACCACTGCCAATGCCAAGCAAAGTGATCTTAGCGATGCGGAGGATGAGAAGCCAATACTTCTGCCCGCCCTGGTGTCAGATAGCGAATCTTCGGACTCTGATTCGGGTACGCAGCACAAGCGAAATGGAGGAGCGCGCGATAAAGCGAACTCAAAGGGCTCCACACCAGACAAGGATGGAGTTAGATCCAGTAAAAACACACATAAATCCTATGACTACATGACCAAGATCAACTATCTATTTCGCGACACTCGATTTTTTCTCATCAAATCCAACAACAGCGACAACGTGCTGCTAGCCAAGAACAAGAACGTCTGGGCGACATTGCCGCAGAACGACGCCAATCTTAACCAGGCCTTCAAGGAAGCGCGCAATGTCCTGCTTATATTTTCGGTCAACGAAAGCGGTAAGCGAGCTAGCTGATCGAGCTGGTAAACGATCTTTATGCCCATATAACCCAATTATATTTGTATATATCTAAGTTCTATCATCCATCCACTGCACTATTCATGTTTTGCTTAACGATACACATAATCCCTTTTGGAATAAAGCTAAAGCTCAGGCTTTACTGGTTACCTAGAAAAGCATAAGTAAATCTTGGGCTCTGGCTTGCGGTTTAACTGGTAATTTATGTGTTTATTGGTCTAGAAGTGCATCCTTTTGCTTTTTACATAGTCTTCAACAACTTCATTATGCCCATTTGTAGTGGGTGCAGGATATAGTCGATAAGTAATCATTGCAAATATGTTATGTGGATGCAACAATCCTGAGAAGCAACTGTAGAACTTTGGTCATTTGGTTTTGGTGCTTAGTAGCTCATACTCGTTCTTCTTTCCTTTTTGTGGCAGGCAAATTCGCGGGATTCGCGAGGATGGCAGCGCCTTCACGTAGGGATATACCGCAAGTTGCCTGGGTTCTGCCTCAGAGCATTTCACCCAAAGCGCTGGGTGGAGTCATCGAGCTGGACTGGATTTGTCGCAAGGAGCTGTCGTTCAATGCTACGTTGCATTTGCACAATTCGTGGAACGACGGAAAGCCGGTTAAAATTGGACGCGATGGACAAGAAATTGAGCCTAAAATTGGTGCCGAGTTGTGCCGATTGTTTCCGGAGGATGAACAAATTGAGTTGACGCCGATTCTGCGTAAGTCTAAGGAAACAGCACGCGTGATGCGCGAAAAAGGCATTCATGTCATCTACAAGGCGCCGCGGAGTCTCTCAACGCGCGGTCATAGTGGTGGACGCGGCAACAGCCAGCTGGGACCAATGCGGCACAAGCGTAGTTATGGACACAGTGCGCACCATCATCATCAGCGACCCTATCGTCATCATCATCATCATGGTATGGGCATGCCGGGAGGCGGTGGCTTCAAGCGCAGTGGATCACCTTATCGCCAAATGCCTGGCGGTGCACCTGGTGCCGGTGACATGGGTATGCCCGCCTGGGAGCGTTATATGTCTTCGGCCGCTGCCGCTGAGGCCTACGTGGCAGATTACATACGAAACATGCATGGCCAGTTGCCACCGCTACCGTTTGTGCCGCCATTTGCACAGATGGCCTTGCCAACAGCTACAGGAGCTGCGAACGCTATGCCTACCGGAGCACCAGCATCAATGTACGAGCAGTTACCGCCACCGGTGCGGTACTACGATGGACCACCGCCGCTGCCGGATTATCCGCCGCCGCAGCCGATGCGACCACCGCCGCCGAGCTTCGATAAGGCGCCCAGCTACGAAGACTTTGCAGCCTGGAAGAATGCCGGCCTGCCCACAGTGTCCGCACCACCTGGATTCCCAGTGTATGCGACCAATGGTAGTGGCAATGGCAATCCAGCTGGTGGTGCTGTGGGCGCCGCAGCCGTGCCAAGTGTCAGTGCAGGCAACCGGGACAATAACAACAGCACGACAGGCGGTCGACGACGCGATTATGGTGGCAACCGTAGCGGATCCTCGCGACAATTTCGTGGCGATCGCGGTGGCGGCGGCGGTGGCCAACGCAGCTATCGGGACGCTAGGCGTTGAGTGTATCGTGTTGAGTATTGTAAACGGGTATTCAAAAAAGTGCGCGATAATCCTCTAATTCTCCTGATTCCCCTGATGCACATAAAAGTGTCGCAACGTCTCGCGTGTGAATTTAAGAAGTCTTCAAATGCAATGAAAACGAAAAGTAATATCTAAGTGAGCAGCGGGTTAAATGTTGGACCCACATACAACGCACCTAAGCCCCTTCTCCCCCACCACAGCCCTAGCCCCAGCCCTAAGGCCCTCACAGCGTCCAATATCGTTGTTAAATGCAATCATATGAACAGCTCGTCTCTTATATACAACACTCCAACTCTCTCTTCTCTCTCTCTCTCTCTCTCTTACTTTTGCTTAGCTATACTATGATTTAAAGAAACTTAAGAAATAAGCAAATTACAAGAAGAAAAATGGTATAAAAAAGAGAAATCTAAAATCTAAAATCTTAAATCTACAACCTACAATCTACAATCTAAAACCATCTAATTCATATTTTAAACCAAGAAATGCAAAAAAAAAACAAATACAGAAAAGAGAGAAAAATATATTAAGCACAAAATGTGAACTTTATTTAAGAGACGCTACAACAACAACCAACAACAACCCAGAACAGCACAACAAGAACGTACCGTTAACTATGTTCATGAAAAATCAAAGCAGTGTTGCAGTGTGTGTATATTATGTGTGTGCTTTTCCCCCCTGTGCTTCCCCCACACGAGAGTTGGACTATTAGCCAGATATGCAACCACAGTGTTGATTCAATAATCAATAAACAACAACGTCGCATACGGAGTCGAGTAACGCCCATACTCCGCCTCCCCTCACAATCCATCTCCAAAAAAAAAAAAAATAACATAAAAAAATGGAAAAAATGCAGACAGCACTCATATTTACGCATCGTCTTGAGCAACGATCCAACGATCCAGATCGAAGATGATAATGTAACCCCAAACAAAAAAAAAACCAAAAAAAAACATAATCAAAAACAAATACGCATAACAACCGGACCTCAAGCCAATCAATCCTCAAGATCATATAGAAGCATAACCAAAAAACATTACTGTCCTTCGAAAGACAGGGAGAGCGCTAACATCAAGAAGCACTTCTTGTGGCATGTGCAATATTCCCAAAGTGATGCATATTCTTTGGGTATGTGATATTAAATGATGTGATATATTTTGAACCTTTTGGTTCACCACAAAATGTTTACTATTACTTGACTATAATATTCTGGTCCAATTGACTTTCAACTACATACGAATATATATATGTTTCACAACTGCAATTTTTCAACGACTGGCCAATGCTTCAGCTCCACATAGAAGACATTTGGCCAACTGACTGACAGACCCTAGAGATTGACTTATGGACAGTACTAGGAACGTTACTTGCTTTTCTTGCTTTTTTTTCTCTTTTTCTCATTGCAGAAACTCCACTCGGCGGCCATGGCACTCACTTGACCCGACCTGACTTGACCCCCTCTGGATTCCCATGGAAGTGCGGATCGGAACAAAGAGACTGAGTACTAGGACATGGATCATCAATAATGATATTATAAACTGTGCAATAATTTATACAATTGCCATATTATCAAATCAACTCTTTATCTATTTTAATCAAATCTATTGACAAATATATACAAAGTGATGCATCAAAAAAAAAGATTGTTTTGATTTGCTTTGACTTCCAGATACTCTGCACTAGATATGGATTAGAAAGGAGTAGACGATGTTAAGTATATTCACTGTCCTTGTCGGAAACGTGGTAAGCGACGCTTAGGCTGATCATTGAAAACTGTGGCCAATATCGTAAATCTATTTGTTATCGTTTATGATATAAATGTATAGAAAATAACCAAAAATATATACATAGTCCTTGTCCGAAGCATGCCGTGACATGAAAAGCGTCGCTTAGAATGGTCATAAGAACTGTGTCCTTTCTTTTTCAATATCGTAAATTTATATACTATGAATAGTTTCAATTCGCATATGTATGCCCATATACGATATACATATAAATATATATAGAAAACAAACAAAAATATATTAGCTGTCCTTGTCCGAAACATGTCGTGGCATGGAAAGCGTCGCCTAGGATTATCATGGATAACTGCGTCCTTTTCTTTTCAATGCCGTAAATCTATTTGCTATAGTATATGATATAAATACAGTGGACGTTCGGTTCAACGAACCATTTAATGCAAGCTCCTGTAAGTTAAATCGGAAATTTCGTTATTTCGAGTACTCAACTTAGGACCCAGCTTTGTAGCTATGAATGCATTTAAAATTCTTATTTATGTTAGCAAAAACAATATTTTTATGTTTTTTAAAAATAAAGAATACTTCACATTTATTTAAACGAACTTAACGAACATTTTTTATTATATGTAAGTATATAGTACATATACCATTGGTAACCTTACTTTAGAACGTATATTTACTATCCAAGACTTAGGTGTCCTTTTTGATTCTAAGCTCAATTTTAACTTACATATTGCATCTATTGTTAATGTTGCCAATGCCGTTCTAGGCTTCATGAAGCGTTGGTCGGAGGTATTTAACGATCCTTTTACCACGAAATTACTTTACGTATCACTAGTACGGCCTATTCTCGAATACTGCTCTTGCGTATGGTCCCCCCAATTCAATATCAATATCAATAAGGCCCGCATAGAGTCGGTCCAGAAGCAATTCCTTCTCTTTGCCCTTTGCGGTTTCAATTGGGATCCTAATCTTCGTTTGCCATCCTATGCTACTAGACTTCTACTACTAAATCTTCCCTCTTTAACTAACCGTAGAACAACTTTAGCTTTTTTTTTATTTATTCAACAATTAATAAACAGCAACATAGATTGTTCTACACTTTTAAGTCGCCTAAATTTTTCTATTCCTTATTCCTTTCTAGTAGTAAACTATCGTCCTCTATATTCTAAGATTTAAGAGATCGAATAATCCTTTAGATTTTTCTCGTTATGTTATCAAACAAATTGTTGTTTGTAATTCGCGTTGTTACAATAACTACATAAATCCATGTTGTTTGCAATTTGCTCAGAATCCTAGGCAGTTCTACAACTTGGTCAATACTAAGCGAAAAACTTCCTTACTGCCCTCATATGTTTCTTATGAAGACATGAAAGCAAATACTGATCAGGCTGCAGCAGAATTCTTTCAATCTACTTATTCATCTTCTAACTTTCTTCCTAATTCCCCTTATCCGTATACCTTGCCGAAATCTAACTGCATTTTTAGTCCTGTGATCCTAGAAAGTTCATTACCTTACGAACTTCATTTAATCAAGCCAGGTTATTCACCAGGCCCAGATGGAGTACCAGGATGCGTACTTAGGTACTGTGCTGATTCTCTATGTAAGCCCTTGCTTAAATTATTTGAATCATTTATAATTTCTCTTCACAAGCATGGTTCAAAATCAGATGTTAAAGACTAAAGGGGTATTTCCAAACTAAATGTTTGAGAAACTGATAACATCTCAACTACAACACTCATGTAGCTCTATCATTTCACCCTGCCAACATGGTTTTGTGATATCGAACTCCACTGCCACTAACTTACTTGAGCTTACCTCCCTTGTTATCAAAGGTTTTCAGAACAAAAAGCAGACTGATGTCATTCACACAGATTTCAGCAAGGCTTTCGATTCCGTTAACCACTTTCTCTTGCTTAAAAAACTTAGTACCATCGGATTTCCACACAGCCTTCTTATGTGGATTTCCGAATATCTTTCGTGGTCCTTTATCTATTTTCTATTTTCCTTCACTCCTATATACCAATGTACGCCGATGATGTGAAGCTGTGCTTATCATATAATTACAACAACTCTCCTTATTTATGGCAATCGGACCTGGTTTTTGCTTGGTGCAAATGCAACTTGTTGTTTCTGAATTGCTATAAATGTAAGGTTATGTCATTCTATAGAAGTACTCCTCACACATTTAATTACATGCTCGACCGGGTTTCTCTTGAGAGATTAGACTGTGTCACGAATTTGGGAATTCTTCTCGATTATAAACTAAAATTTGATAAACATATCGCGCTTACAGTAAACAAGGCGACTCAATCTCTTGGATTTATCAAACGATGGTCTAAGGAATTTGACGACCCTTATACGACTGAACTGCTATATACGTCTCTTGTTCGGCCTATTCTGGAATACGGATCTTGTGTGTGCTCTTCTTAATATTCTTACTAACCGTCGCATGATGCTGGGAGTTCTATTTTTACATAAATAAATAATTGGCAAAATTGACTCATCTCTGTTATTGAGCCAAATTAACTTTTCTTTGAGACGTACTCGTAACTTTACACCGATTTCTCTAAATACTTGTAATAACTACTCTCTGCACGAACCTTTTCGAGTTCTCTGTGTTGACTATAGCAGACTTTGTCGAGTCTTCAACTCAGAGTCCTCTTTTGATACGATTAAAAACCATATTCTTAACTATTTAGCACGTAGTAACTAGCACTAATTGCTTTACTAATCATACTAATTATATTATTTCTGTTTTAATTTATATTAACAATTTTAATATTACTCTCAAATTTTGGTCGACTGTTGATAGATGACATTAAATAAATAAATAAATAAATAAATAAATAAAAAAATAAATAAATAAATAAAAAATAAATAAATAAATAAATAAATAAATAAATAAAAAAATAAATAAATAAATAAAAAAATAAATAAATAAATAAATAAATAAATAAATTAATTAATTAATTAATAAATAAATAAATAATTAAATAAATAAAATAAATAAAAATGTCTTCCGGTATGCGTCTCTCATTATGCCCTGCACAATCCTTTTCGCATTTTATGTTTTTCTCTCTCATTTCCATGATTTTCCTTCTGATCATTCTCTTCGTTCAATCACTTTTCTATCACCTCTGCTAATACCTATTGCATCTACTAACACTAATACTTATTGTTCTGATTGGGTTTTCCCCAATCCAAAACAAATTTTGGAACAATTCATATTTAAAATCATTTTTAATATTACCCCAGACCTTTTTACTTTTTAATTTCCAGTTTACTTTTTATATTTTATATTGTACAATTTGTGTTAATACTTTTGTTTTTCTGCTGGTCGACTGTTTTTAGTCGTCTCTAAATGAGATAAATAAAATAAAAAAAATACAAAAGTAATTCAAGCGTTTTAATTAAAAAATTCTTTAATTGAAGTTTGCTTTTAGCTAAGTTGCTTGTTTGCTGCTTTCCATCAAACTGCAAATTCTTTTCAAGTTAAACTCTTTGCTACATCTACATTATTTTCTTGTGCCCAATATTCAATTATTAAATTCTATCATTGTGTTGTATCCTTTTATTTTTGCTTTGATTTTATGTTAAGTGCACATATATTCCTCTTTTCGTTCGTTAATTGAGTATAAGAGTTCGTTATATAAGGTGCTCAAAGAGTACGTTAAACCGGACGTCTACTGTATATAGAAAATAGCTATAAACATATATATAGTCCTTGTCCTTTATCATAGGAAACTGCGTCCTTTTGAATATCGTAAATCCATTTGCAATCGTATATAAAACAAATATATAGAAAATAACCAAAATCACGTATTTAGTCCTTGTTCGAAGCATGCCGTAACATGGAAAGCGTCGCTTAGGATGCTTATAGAAAACAGTGTCCTTTTTCAATATCGTAAATTTATATACTATGAATAATTTCTGCGCAGATGTATGAACATATACGATATACATATAAACATATTTAGAACATAACCAAATATATATTGACTGTCCTTGTCCGAAACATGCCGTGACATGGAAAGCGTCGCCTAGATTTATCATAGAAAACTGCGTCGTTTTCCTTTCAATATCGTAAATCTATTTGTTATCGTATATGATATAAATACAGTTGACCCTCGGCTAACGACCGCCTCGTATAGCGAACAGTTCGTGTAATGAACTAAATTTTAAAGCAAAAATCGTTTCGCTTAGCGACGAAATATCGTAGAAAAAATTGTGTTTAACCGTTAGAGTCAAATTGCCTGTCTCTTGTTTTTGTTATTTCGGCTGTTGATTTGCTTGTGGGTTTGGATGGGTTTGGGTGGCGCCACTTGCAAAAAAGAACGGACTGGGCTGTGCGAGCAATGCAGCTCGCCACTTTTGCTTCACTTGTGTTCAAGTTCTACTTTGCATTTTGATTTTATGATAAAATATGAAGTACATTAAATTTTAAGATGTTTTTTTATTTTTATTTTTAATTCATGACTTTTTAGAAAAAAAGTCGAAAAGAGATTATTTTATTATTTCTCTATTCATTTTACATAGAAACATATGAGAGAATTGGTTTTGCTTAACGAACAAGTTTCTGGAACGAATTAAGTTCGTTAACCGAGGGTCGACTGTATAAAGAAAATAACCAAAAATATATTTAGTGTCCTTATCCGAAGCATGCCGTGACATGGAAAGCGTCGCATAGGATGTTTTTTTCAATATCGTAAATTTATATACTATGAATAATTTCAGCGCATATGTATGAGCATATACGATATACATATACAATAAATATATATAGAAGATAAACAAAAATATATTTACTGTCCTTGACGGAAGCAAGCCGTGACGTGGAAAACGACGCTTGGGTTGTTTATAAAAAACAGTGTCCTTTCTCAATGTCGTAAATTTGTTTGCTGATTTTTCTCTTTACATACATATGTGTGGGCATATGTAATATATATGTATAGAAGACATCCAAAAACAAATTTACTGTCCTTGTCGGACGCGTGACGCCTTTCAGCGAGCGACGTTCGGGTAAATGCGCATTTATTTTTTGTTCACAAATCGTATGAGCTTCGGGTATGGACACAAGCATACAACATACATACACACACATACACAGGTGCATGTATCTGGCAAATCAAATTTTCAATTTTCAATGTATATACATATATACATATACAAGAGCGTATATAAACACTTTCACAGGATACGTTTCATGCCATGAATTTTATTTATTGCAACACAATTGAAATTAGGAAATTTTAATTCCCTTTGTCTTATTTTTGACACGGAATATAAAATGGAATGCACCAGCCGATTTATTTAATTTCACAATGCTTTAGCACATGATGCAACTCAATGAAAAACACAAATTATTTGTTTTATTTTGTTATCAAAACATTTTTATCATTGACCATTTGAAATAACAAAAATCACGCAAAAGAAATGTGCAACAGGATTTTCAGTTGAACTCATTAAAACAATTTATTTTGTATTTACACCAATTAAACATAATAATAAACTGGCATCTTGCCTAATAAAACATAAACAACAAACACAATTTGCATATTCAATTAAAGTCCGATAAAACGCAAACTATAAACCTAGTCCAAGCACCTCAGTTCAACTACTAAAATCGATTTGAAACACCCACCTGCAACGTATAGATTTTGCATACAGTCATTCATAACTTTCTGCAACCGATGTAATTAGTACTAATTAAATGACATTTATAAAATTGCTAATAAAATTATTTTTTTGTTACATTAGTTCAATACACTAATTTTTAATAAGTAAATTTTTTTTTTTTTTGGCATGTTGCACTCAAAGATAGAGCCAAAAATTATTATCTTTATATCTGGGAATCGTTAAAAAATTGCAATTTTCCTCATTTTTTACTTTAGAAAAAAATTTTTTGGACTGGTTGAAAATCAATTCGGCGGAAATAAATTTTTACTCAATTAATTTATAGGAAATTTTACAAAAAATGCATCCAACATATTTAATTAAAATTTATAGCAAAAGTACTTGGTCGTACTATTCTGTGACGGACTGTAGCCCAGCATACGCATGCGTCTAAGGCTGCACCAGTGATGCCTTTTTTCCTTTTACAGAAAATGCAATGTTCCTTGTTCGCTTGCATAAAAATATTCAAAATTTGCCATAATTTGCTTTTACTTTGTATTCAATTGTATTCTGTGGCTGGTTGCAATGGGATGATGTTTTAAATAATAAAAATGTAAGTTGCATTTTCACATTATTTGCACTAGGTGTAATTTTGCATCGTAGAGGCTATCCCGACAGCCTTGGCGGGAGTTTTTAAACCCGTTAAGAAGAAGATAACATAAATCATAACAGAATGTTAAGGATATGTAAAGATAGGTCGGATTGTCGTTAATTTTAAATGGCACGGAAATTCGATTCTCGATATTTTACATTAAGGCGGCAGCAGTTAAGGGTTTTTACGAACTATTGAAATTTTCTTTCGCGGGGTACATTTTAGAGGTTTGAGTTTAGTATTTACTTATGCTTAAAGGTATTTTCAGTCTTGATCAAGATTTTTAATCGAGTTGGTTTAGCCATATCCGTTTGTCTGGCTGTTAGTTTGTGTGAACACGTCGATTTCAGAGGTTATAAGAGCACGCTATACGCAGATCAATTTTATTCCAGTGAGCACACAATCCACCTGGGTTAAAGGCTTCTTGTAGTCGGGCACACTCGATGGGCGACTCACACTCAGCACTTAACTTTGCTCCATTCTTGCTCTTCTGCAAATAAGATTTTTGTTTTGCATCCAGACTTTTTTTTGGTTCCAAATGGACAAAAATAATTAAGAAATTTAAATTTTAACATCCTTCGATTGTCCATGCAAGACTTACATATAGAATGACGAATTTGTTATCAATTTAATGACTTGTTTTAAACTGTTTTAGCTATTGGTATCATAGCTGGTATATTTCCGTTAATTTTCGAATATTTCATTTTGCTACTACCTCTTTCAAAGCTTTTCATCAAAAAGTACTTATTATTATTATTATTAGTTCTCTATTTGTGATGCGCAATGATTTCGATAGGGATCTGATCGTTTTTGTCATTCTCAATTGCATTTTCACTTGTAAAAACCATAGAGGGAAATTTCTGATCGTACACACAAATAAGGGTACCTATGCTTACCTGCAAATTGGTATTTTTGTATTTTTAACTTTTCGCTTATGGTCACACTGAACAGCTCCGTGTGCATAGGCAACCATTTAAGTATGTTGCACATTTTGATAATTTCGGATAAAACAAAAAGTATGAATTAAAAGTAGCAAATTATTATTTATTATGAAATAATTTGGGTTTAGTTTATTTATGGTACCACAATTTAACTATATATAGGCCTAAACTTTTATTAATTAAGAAACCCTAAGTATGATGCGCTCTGATAAAAGTAGGCTGGGCGCATTTCGGCTGTTTGCTTTGTGCCGGTCTTTCGTTCTTCAGCCGTCGACCCTCAGTCACCGTTACTGCTGAAAACATAACCTAACTTTTGAGGACAAACAAAGCACGATTTATTCATATGGTTGTGTGTGTGTGAGCCTATGCGTGTACCATGTAGTTTCCATGTAGTTTAATTCGGCTACATGGTAAATGCCGCATTATGCGTATTTTAGGGAAAACAGACCGTTTTCTTAAAAAAATCTTACGATTTCGGTCAATTTAGCTATCAAGTGGGTATAAAACAATAAAAAATTGGAGATCGCTGCTATTTAGTTTAATTGATCAAGAAGTGTCTTTGGGAGTCTCACCATGTATATACGTGGTGATAATAGCATATACATGGTAACAATTCTAAACTACATGGTAATCGCCAGAAAACTGGTTCTTGAGCGAGGGCGGTACAGAGCCATTAGAAATAGAAATCCTCCCCAAATTTATAACGAGTAAAAAACAATCTTATTGTATTTAATAAACAAACAAATGTAGATATTTTTGACGAATGGTTTCATTTTATTTGATGAGTTATTTATTTTTTAAATACATTAATTTACGAACTGTTAAGGGCATATTTTATCATAATGTATGTATGTATGTATCAGTATTATAATTATTTACATAGGGTGCAGTTGCCGTTACCGTAGCAATAGCTGGGTTTTATGGATCGATTTTGCGAATTTTAAGATTGCCAGAACCAACGCTGGATGATCGACTGGTTAATAGGCTACCGGTGCTGTGAGTACTAAGGGGAGGCGACGTTATCAAGGGCATTAGCTGACTACCGATGCTGCTATCACCACCATTGCTGGAACTGGAAGACGCACCATTCTGTAGACGACGCTTCAAAACAAATCTCCGTGCCGACGCTCCCAAATGTGAATAGTTCTTGGCCGCTAGTGCCTTCATTTCATCGATCGTGGGATCAAGATCCATATCAGCGTGAGCATTGTCGTCATGCTGTAATAAGGAAAGTAAGAAAAATGTAAATACATTTTATTATTTGCTTAACGAGGTGCTGCTTACCACATCGCTGGTCTGATCGTCTTCGTCATGACCCTCTTCCTCTTCAAATTCTGCACTCTCAGTCTCCTCGGGATATTCGACTAGCTGGCCATTAAGCGTGGGAAACTCGATCACTGGCAGAATACTCCGCTGTTGCGGGGGATTGTTCTCGTCCATTAGTTGCTGTATCAGCTGGCCGATATCCTCTCGCTTCTTTGTGACGGTAAGAAAATCAAACCAATTGGTCAGCTGCTTGATGGGCAGCCTGTAATCTTTGATTGGATCCTTGAAAAACTGTTCCACGTATTGCAACAAATAAAGGCCACAATCTGTAAAATTGTTCTGTTGTGGTACTTTGACGCAATGTCCCGGCATGTTATCCTTGTTAAAAAGATGCGTCAGCGCATCCGGCTTTTTCACCCTATGCTCGCAAGTCAAATAATCACGCAGAGTGGCTACAACGCGGCTGCGCGAAGCCCCTGCAAGGGAGTCAAAGATTAAAATTAATGGCTGCTTCACCGCTGGAACGTCATCGTTTGTAACACGTGCGGGTCCAGATGACATCGTAGGTGTTTGAGCTGCTGATGGCGTTGTTGCAGACACCGGAGTTTCCTTGCTGGTAGTAGGTGGATTTGAGTTTTCGCTATCTTCCGAAGCCATATCGCTTTCATCGCCCTCGGCTTCATCACGCTCGCTCTCATCATCAACAATCCGACAAGTTTCAGGAGGCATGGGTAATGTTATTGTTTCGCGCTTGGACAGCGGGGTTATGGTTGTATTGCCAATCTGTAAAGAAAGTTTTTTGCCGCGTGGCCTCTTCAGTTGCTGTGGTTCTACTGGCTGATTAGTGTCGAAGGTGACGGGGCCTTTTAGGCAGGGGAAGCATATGATGGCCAGGAACCAATGTGATTGTTCGTTAATTGGCACTATGATAAAGTCCTTGTCAAAGATATCAACCAATTTTGTCCACTTTTGAACGCGGGCGTGGCGCTTTTGTGCTGCCGTCTGCTTCATATCTGCAGGGCGCGTCAGCGTTGTAAGACGCTTGTAGAAGAATGTGCTAAATATGTGCGTTCGTTCGCGTTGAGCCTCCGGTATAATGGTATTCCGGAGCCAAAGCAAATAAAAATCGATGATTATATCATTTAAATAGGACTCCTTAGTCAAGCAGACGTAATCTTCCATGCGTATGCATAGTCCACCTGTGCCTTTTGGTGGATACATAAGCAAACTGACTTGCTCATCAGGACGGAGCTGACGCGGTAATTTATGATTACTATTCTTGTCAAGCGCCTTACGATCCGAGATCGCAATACGTTCAAAGATTTCCAACGCATCGTGTGAAGATATCTCGTCCAAACAGTTAAACATGGACTTGATCAATTCACGTGCTACAAACGTGATATCATTAAATATCAGAATTATCCGGCGCTTGTGGAAACTGCCTTTCCATTTGAAGTCGAATTCTGTAAGAAAAATTAAAGAAATGTAATATAGCACTAAGGGTATTCACAGCTAACAGCACATCACTGACTCGAAAGACTCAATTTAAATATATTAATTCACTTAAAAAGACTAACCCAATCGTCATATCATAAGTTCGTTCGTATGTGACATACCTTCGAAAGGCGTCTCTGCGGGCAAATTAAGCGTTTTCTCCACATATTCGGCTGCTGTCTTTAGAAGGTAGAACGTAACCAGGGGCTGTGCCAGCTCATAGCTAAAAAAGTGTGCAATAACCTTGATCACCTCATGCTTGTAAATGTGAAGAACAAATTTCTCGTCACTATTTTGCATCCGGCCAGCAATACGCATGCCTTTCGCGGTTAACAAAACCTATTTGTATAGAAAGTATTCAATTAATGGTAAATAACAAATAACAAATAAAAAAAAAAAAACAGTCACACAAAGGGCCGGGGCTTAGCACTTACCGACTCAGTTACTTCAAAGCGGAAAGGCATCACACGCATACATGCGCATGAGAGCTCGGTGGAAAATCGTTCATTGTCGGGAACATTTGAAAGGTCGGTAACATCTCCACGAATAAAGTCTGCAACGGCATAAACAAATTATTGCTTGATTTTATTTGGTTTATAACACATGTGGTTGTATCTCGCTAGCCTTAGCGGCGGCAGTCACATTTTTTTTTTTGTCATTTTTTTTTTATTGTTTTTGTTTCACTTGCTGTAAGTTATTAGTGCGTACCGTCGTCGTCCATTTTCAAGGAATTGGAAACTAAATATGCACTTTAGAATGCATAATAAACTTAAATAAAAAGCAAAAATACAACAAAAATTGCTAATTCGATTTAGACTAGCAACTCGTTCGATACGTATTCGTTCTCTTTTTGATTAAAAATGGCGTGCTGTCAAAGCGCCATCTGGCGTCTTTTACGAACAAGTGCAAAACTGAGAGCAGCATTGCCAACAGCAAATAATGCCATTGCCGTATACATAGCAATTTGTAGAGGCACAGGGATGCAAGAAAAAAAAAATAATGGAAGTTGATCGCTGTATCAGTATCAGTAAATAATCGATAACGTTATTGATACTGCTGAAATCGGTATTTAAATTTGTCTTGTCCTTACAATAAAATCGATAATTATTACACGTTTACTCACTTCTGTAAATCAATGCCTCGTCCTCCACCTCCTGTATATTTACTTCACATGCAAAGGGGCTGGGTAGTGGCTCTGTGTTGCCTTCATAAATTCCTTTGACAGTGTTGCTTGGAAGCTGCAAGCAACAAATTATGGTTACCATTGACGTATTGCAAATATTCGTGGAAATGATATGATTAACTTACGTTGCCTGAATCGGCGTTGGACTCATCCGGGTCAGCTTCATCCTCACTGCTCAACAGTACTACGGGATCTGCCTCGGCCACTCGCCGGCCGCTGCGCGTGCGACCGCCTCTTAGAGACACACCCCTACCTCGCGTGGTAGTCGCTCCTGGTGTAAAGGAGGCTGCAGCAGCACCCACTTGTTTGTTGAGACGCGCTAGTTCGCGTTTCTTTTCCGCGGCCGTTGGTTCACTAGTAGATGTGCTAGCCGCAGTACTGAGAGCACTCGTATTTTTGGTTACATAGGATTTGCGCTTGGGCGGCTCAATGAAGACGCGTTTGCAACGCTCGCACTTGGCATGGTCCATGCCAGTAAATCCGCATAGCTGACAGACAGCATAAAAACCATCAATCAATTTCGGTCCCTCCGTTGGAGGAGGTACTGCAGCCGGGGCTGCGGGGACTGTAGGCTCGCGTTTCAATGGTTCCGCTGCTGCGTTGCTTGAAGACGGTTGAAGAAAGACGGAGGGGGTTGCTGTTGTTGTAGTGCTTGTAGCTGCTGTGGTAACAGGAGCAGCAGATGCTGCTGTTGTTGGTGTTGGTGGTGGTGGTGGTGGTGCTGTGAACGTTGTTGATGTTGGCGTTGAAGATGATTCAACTGTCGGTGGGCTTCCATCCTGCGATCGATTCATCTGGAGACTCTCCTCCGCGCGTGAAATAAGCTCACTGGCCGATTCGTTTACAGAGAAGCCGACGGTGACCACAAAGTCAACATTGGCGCCTGGATGTTCAACACATTTAATGGTTGTGGTATTATCAAACGGCACGCAAACCTGCTCCAGCAGATCCTGCACCGTGCACGACTCTCTTGGCAATGTAAATGTTATCAGACGCTGCTCTCCAGAGGCGAGAATGACCAGCATTTTGGCGCTATTACGGTCACGATCCGCTATGATCTGCCCGGCACGGTTATTCAAGACATGCTGAGAGTAAATCTCGTAGTTGTTGTGCGATGTTTGTTGCACGGATGAACCCTGGGGCGGTGTTCCTCCTGGACCTGGAAATGCCCGTTGTTGCAGGGGCTGCAACATGCGTGTTGGTGGTGTGGAGCTCGAGCTTGGCTGCTGCTGTGGCTGCGGCTGTAGCTGCGGCTGTAGCTGCGACTGGAGCTGCGGCTGTAGCTGTAGCTGCGGCTGTAGCTGTAGTTGTGCCTGTGGTTGTAGCTGTAGTTGTGCCTGTGGCTGTAGCTGAAGTTGTGCCTGTGGCTGTAGCTGTAGTTGTGCCTGTGGCTGCTGCTGTGGCTGTGACTGCGGCTGTGACTGCGGCTGCAACTGCGGCTGCAACTGTGGTTGAGGCTGTTGTTGCGCCTGTGGTTGCGGCTGTTGTTGCGCCTGTGGTTGCTGCTGTGGCTGCGGCTGTTGTAGCGCCTGCGGCTGGGCCTGTGGAAGTGCCATTGGCTGCGAAACCTTGGCTACTGGTCGTGCCACAGTGCTAGGAGAAGTCTGTGTAGTCCGTATGGGTGTAAGCGCGGCCGGCGGTAGTGGGGCTGGCGAGCCAGATTGGGTTTGACGTTTTCTGAACTCCGCTAATGACATACTGGCACCACTGGTCGCACGGACACCTGCCTGCTGCTGTGACTGCGATTGCTGCTGCTCCTCTTCGCTGCTGCTGGTAGTGGCCGACCCTTGTTGGTAGTAGGTGGTCAAAGTGGTGGTGCTACCCGCGGCAAGTTGCAGGGACACATTGGTCGCTATTGGCTTTTGCTGCTGCTCCTTCTTCACGACTGCTGCCTGAATGCGTTCTTCCAAATCCAGGGCCATTGTGTTGCCAGTAGGCCCAGGCACCGTCGTGGTAGTACGATAGCGTATGGGCTGTTGACGCATTAGAAGCATTTGCTGGTGCTGCTGGGGATTTCCGGTTGCGTCGTTGACTACATTGCGATAAATATGACGTTGCTGCAGTTGCTGACCTGGCGCCACCACCGGCTGATGCCCGAGATTTGTAATGGTTATCTGCTTGGTCATCGGTGCTGGTCCTATTATCTGCATAGTCGGTTCACCGGCAGCATTGACCACGAGTTGAGCGCGAGCAGGTCGCGGGGCCTGAGGACGTAAATTCTTAACAGCGGCGCTTGTTGCTAGAGCCTGCTGCATGCCTACGGTGCCAGCGATGCTGGTGGCAACAGTATTACCGACGGCACCGCCAATTCCGCCACGGGGTCTCACGTTCCGCATAATGGTGGGTGCAATCGCCGGGCGAGCCGAAATAACAGTGCCAGCCGGTTGTCTGGCAACAAGAGTACCTGGACGAGCCGCCTTACCACGGAATGATGTTGGCCCACGGATAAGCTGTGTGCCAGAGCTTGTTGTAACTAAATGTGCTTGCTGCACCGCCGACTGTTGTGGCTGTGGCGGCTGCTGTTGTTGCATGGGTGCCTTTGACATTGGCACTTGCTGGTAGACAACGTTGCCGGCCTGCTGTTGGGGTACAACGCGTGTCTGGACCAGATGAGCGGTTTGAGCCTGCAGCTGAAGCTGTTGTTGCTGTTGCTGCTGAACGTGTTGTTGCAGCACGTGCTGCTGTTGTTGTGGACTGGTGGTGTACACCACCCGATTGTTGTAAGTGTGTAAATTGATACCTTGCTGTGGTATGGCCGTAGCCTGGCGCATAATCAGCTCCTGGTGAGGTGGTGTCTGTATGAGTACTTGCTGTCCTGTCGGCTGTTGGACAATGACGTGTGTATTGTTCAGCTAACAACCAAAAATAAATTAAGAAAACAAACGAATAAATAATTTTCGCAGATCTTAACTTTAAAGGGGGGTTTTAGTCCAAAATAGTTACAAGATATTCGAAATAAGCGAAACAGAACTTTAACACAGTGCAAAAGAAGATATGTTTTAATTGGGGAGCATCATTGCTCTTCAAATTTCGTCGTATTTGGAGGATTATTATTATAGTTAGAACTGTAGTTAAGAACTTAAATATCGGTAAAAATCTTTAAAATAAAACAAACAAGATTTTCAAAGGGTTCTAATTATTTCAAAGTTTTTACACACAAGTGATTATATACATTATTTCTGGAATTAAGAAACTAATAATTAAGATTTTTATTTAATTTTTTTTTGGTTTCTATATAAAATGCAATGTCAAAATAATTAAAATACCAAGAGATTTATGACAGGGCTACGACAGCGACAACTGGCAGACTTCCCATATCCCCACCGATAGGATGGATGACAGCAGAATTCGACTATAATCGAAATACGTGTTTGTGTTTTTAAGGTTAAATCGCTATCGACTCTTAAGATCTGCCATAAATATGATAAGACTAATCATCATCATGTCCCTTCAATAATATACATACAAATACGAACTGAGTTGCATCTAAAGAGATGAAGAACTACTGCGCAGATACATACGCTCGCTCTTGTTTATGACTCAGAAATATCCTTTTACACCTGTACTATATATGAATGTGTGGCTTTAAGTAATTTTAAATATATTTTAGGTTCCTAGATTCTTATATACTATGCAATATATATATATATATATAAAGAAAACGTTATTTTTGTTGTGTATCCTATGGCTGCGTTGAGTGTTGCTGTGTGTTTGTTCGTTTTCTATAAATGAAATATCGATTTTTCTCTACTTACACGTATCTGGCCCTGCTGTTGCTGGGTGGTTGTCATGCGGTAGACAATTTGCTGATGCTGTTGGGGCTGCTGTTGCTGTGGGGGCGATGATTGCAGCTGAAGCGTTTGCTGCTGGTGTGGTGAACTTTGGAGCAATTGTTGTTGCTGTTGAGGACTAGTCTGCACCAAAGGAGATGCTTGATTTTGATAGGCAGTGTGCTGCTGCTGATAGGCTTGTTGCTGTTGCAGAACTTGTTGCTGTTTTTTCTGTTGTTGTTGCTGCAGTTGCTGCATGGAAGCATGCTGCACAATTGTATTTGGTTGCAGCACTTGGTCTGATGTGTAGTAGATTTGTTGGGCGTGCTGTATAGCGGGCTGCTGTTGTTGCTGCATGTATTGCTGCTGCTGCTGTTGTTGTTGTTGTTCTAAATGCAATTGCTGCTGCTGCTGCTGTTGCTGAGCTTCCTGCTGCTGCTGCTGATAATGGACTTGCTGATGTTGATGATGCATGACTACTTGCTGTTGTTGTTGTTGCTGCTGCACTTCTTGCTGCTGCTGTTGCTGCTGCAAATCTGAGCCTATTATGTAGTGACCGGCGGTTGCAGTCTGCTGTGGTTGTTGATATTGGGCAGTCGATGGAGTCTGGTAGACAACTTGCTGCTGATCATTGAACACTAGTTGCTGATCCTCCTGCAGAACAAGAGACTACCAGACAAAAGGATAAGTGTAAAAAAAGTTTTTTCACAGGTACTCTTCTTCTTCTATACTCACACTAACTTCATCGTGGGGCACTTGGACAACTTGTAGGTCCGAGTAGACGGGTTTCATATCCATGTCCTCAATAGGCACAATGTACTGGTCCATAGCAAATGCTGGAAAAAGTATCTTTTTTTGTAAGTGTGCACTATGCATAATGTATAAATGTTGTAGGCAATGTGTTTGTATGTGAGCGAGGCTCTGTGACGTCACATGCCCCGTAAGGCAGCGCAATTTTCCTTTTCGCTTCGTTTTTTCATGTACCTTGTGGGGCCTTGGCCAAATGTAGTTGTTGTTGTATCACCTAACAACTTATTAAAAAAAATATTCACTCGTTTACACGGTTATTTCAAATCATTTCCACTTATTTTTTTAACTTTTGCTTAACTGTGCCTCAGCACAAAAATTATGCGCGGAGTTTGTATGAAAATTCGCTTTCTTCAACAAACACCAAAGCGACGAGGCAGAATCAAATATGGCCGTTTTCTTGCAGCTGGCAATGCCATAAACGAGAGAGAGCCAAACGCCATCTATCGGCAGTTTGGTCAACAGCTGTTTACAAACATTTCTCTGTTACGTTTTGCTTTGCACTTTTATCGCCGTCTCCTTTTGGTATGTTTACGTCTAATAAATAGAGGTACCTCTATTTCACATGTAGGGCACCAACTTAATTTTGAGGTACCACTAAATGACTGCAAGTAACTTATCACTGGAGTTTGCTTAATTTTAACAAAATTTTCGACTAATCGCGTTCGCGACACTTTTATCTTAAAAAAATACATTGTCCACAAAGTAATCTCGTCTTAATTCAGGCGAAAATTTGAGATTTAAAATTTGATTTTAAGCCAGTTTGAACGGTCTTTTGTGCAGCGCGAAACGAGCGCGCAGCTCTTGCGAATTATTTTGAAGAGGAAGATGAAGAAACAACACACGGCGAAGTATTCTGGGGGAAAAAAAGTGACAAATGATTTTGTGCGAGTTGGCAGGTCGGTGGACTTATATTTGCGCCTTGGCAGAAGTAAGCAATATATTATTCCATTATATGGCTTCCTATGTACATAGCTACGGCCTGTAGATGTATAATACCCATGAATATCTTTATTACAAGATAATTACATGTTATTTAGAGTTCAAGCAGGTCAGAATGCATATAAATGTATAAATGCATTTTTAGTTTTAAAACTCATTTTTAAGCTTGCGCGGCATTGACATGTTTTTTTGTTTTTGTTAAATAGAAGCTCTTTAATATTTTAAAACATTGATAAAATATATTAAAAATATCAAGAAAAGAAATAACTGCCAATTAGAACGGTTTTTTCAAATGTTCTTAAACATGATCACGAGATATCACATAGATCACGGGCTTTGTACCAGCATAATTTAGTGCATTTTTTTCGTAGACATGTGGCAGCACCGTCTTGTGACGTCATGAAAAGTTTGTTTTTCCTTAGTCAGTGAATCATCCACAAAGAAATTAAAAAGTAGGAAGTAGTATAAAACAAAATTAGCTTCAGGTGGTAAGATGTTCTCCAGTGGTCCCAACTACAACAAGCTTAAGACAAACTTGCGCCTAGCGCAAAATCGTCTTAAGTTGCTGGAAAAGAAGAAGGCGGAGCTAACGCAAAAATCTCGCAAGGAGATAGCGGATTACCTTGCCACGGGTAAAACGGAGAGAGCACGCATACGCGTAGAGCATATAATACGGTAAGGATAAATCGGATACACCAATACCAGTTTCTGGCATCATAATTGAAATCCGATTTATATGCAGGGAGGATTACCTGGTGGAGGCCATGGAAATTGTGGAAATGTACTGTGACCTGTTGCTGGCACGCTTCGGTTTAATTCAGCAAATGAAGGAACTAGACTCTGGCATAGCCGAACCAGTGTCTAGTCTCGTTTGGGTGTGTCCTCGTCTACAGAGTGACGTTGCCGAGTTAAAAGTTATCTCCGACATCTTTGTCCACAAGTATGGGCCACAGTTTGCAGAGCATTCACGTACCGCAACTGGTGACCATTACGTTTCAGAAAAATTAATGCATAAGCTAACCCTACAGGCACCGCCCAAGTTGCTGGTTGAAAACTATTTGATAGCCATTGCAAAGAATTACAACATCGATTATGAGCCCGATCCACAGGTCATGCAGGAGGAGAATAAGTCCGATCAACAGCCCCATCTGATCGATTTGTCTGATCGTAATAATCTCAGTGGTGCGGGTATGGCTGCTCCACCCCAAATGGGATTCATTGGGTATCCGGCAATGCCGCATTTACCAGAGATGCCAATGCCGCCTAGTAACAGGCCATTTAATTATCCGCCATTCGGTGGCGGTGGCGGTGGAGGAGGCGCTTGTGCCGCTCCCGCCCCAGGACAGCCGACACCACCATTTGCCTACAACATACCGCCAAATCAGCCCCCGTCGCAGAGCAAGTGCGCTGAGGAAAAGGATTTGAATACCAATTTTATTAATGTAAGTTAATTAATTTTATACATAACAATTCTGAAACAGTCTGAGCCGAGCTTCTTGCATGCAGCACGAAACAGACAGCAACGCTGAGGAGCCGGATGGCTCCGGCAGTCCGGACGAGAATATTTTGGTAGGTTTGACCCATGTAGTATGCTTGGACCTGGTCCAAAACTAACTTGCTTTTCGTTTTCATTCTCACCGTAACCCAAAATGCATCGTCCCTCTGTTGTCTGTCTCTCTCCTTTCTTTGTGACGTCGCAATGTGCGTGTAAGTTTAGAAACCCCAATGAGTCATAGTCGTCGTGTCAGCTTTTTTTGTTACTCCCGCCTATTGTCATTTATTATACAAAAGTGTATATGATTTTGTTTGAATTTTTATTTTGCTTAACAGCGCCAGAAACCGCCTAATGATCCGCCGCCACGTTACTCCTCGATTAATCCCGTTAATTTGCAGGTCAGACACTCGCCTATGACCGACGACGCAGACACATAAAAATTACTGACCACACTCTGTCCATTTTTCCACTAATGATTTCATTTTCTGCTGCAGAACGCCAACAAACCGAAACCACAACCACGATCAAAGCTGCCACCAGGAGCACCCGAACAGCCCAGTGCACCGCCAGCGATGGATCTTCCATCATTGCCCAATGTGCCCAACGATCTTCCGGATTTGCCCGGCAGCGACAGCGGTAAGCGCGAGAACGATGATGAAATTGACTTTGATGAACTTTCACGGAGGTTTGAGAATCTGAAGAAGCGCAAGTAGATGGATGATCAGCTGGCACGACTTATAATTTAATCTTTATGCATTCACAATATTGTTAACGTTAATATCCAATTATAATTTTTACAACAATGCAAAACAAACGCGTCGTTTTTTAAAACATCTCATCAGTCTCGACAACTTCCTTGAGTTCAAGGAGTTCCAATAAGCCCTTGCCCTTGGTTTCGTTGCGCACCAGTTCGTCTATAACGCGATATTGACCTGGATCGATGAGAAGTGTCAAATGGAGTGTTGCCTCCTCCCATTCTTCATGCTCTACGGTGTTGGCCAGCTTGACAACCGAATCCTTTAACTTTCCGCCGCCTTCTTTGCCTGCAAAGCTCACGCGTAGCTTCATGCGTGATCGCTCGATGGGCATATGCTCGCGCAACATTTTGATGGCCTCCAGAGTATTCTGCTTGGTGTTCTTGTTCATCTTCACAGAGAAGTGGGCATCCTTGAGAGATTTCTCGATAATGGTAGATGGATATGGACGGCGTGTTTCGGGATTTACACAAAGCGCTGCAACACTATTCACAATGCTATTAAGTTGTGAGTCCAATACGCTCTGTCGTTCCTTTTCCGAGACTTGTAGTTCGCCTTTGCTTAAGATTTCCTTGCAAATTTCCGTATCGTCCTTAGCACCAAATGCCTTCTGGAGCTCATCCTTTTTAGCTGCCTGACCTTTAGACACATTGGTAAAAATTGTGTGTGTTTGCAGAACCTCATCGATATCCTTTTCGCTAAAGGGACAAGATCAGCTATAAGCTCGTGACACACGTGGTTAACTGTATTCACCCACCTGTTGTTGCGCCAGGATAGCACCTTGTTTTTGTAGCATGCAATCTCAAATCGTTTGCCAGCCTTTTTTAGCCTGACAATTGCCACATTTGTTAGACGAATTTGATTTGTTGGTGTGAATATTTTGGACATGACTCATTTGTTTAGACTGTTCAGTTTGTTCAATGTGATAGTAACCGGGAAGCTAACAAATACCAAAATACCGTCAAAAAATAGAGAAAATAATTAAATTCCCAAATACGGAAACTAAGGTGCTAGTGCGTTTGCGTAGGGCGCCTGATAAATAAAGTGCGACCATATGATTTTTCTTTCTTTGTTTGGGAAAAATACCAAATTTAATGTAAAATGTCAAATGACAATAAATACCAAAATTGAATGCAAAATGGCGTAGTCCGCCGCTAACTAAATTTGATTTGCGTATGAACTTTGAATTAAAAAGTGTTACCATATTAGTCGATTGTGTTTGTTTGTGGAAAATACCAAATTAAACGAAAAGTAGCGAAAGCTGACGTATGTTCAGTTTTATTTAAGCCGTTACTTTTCATTTCATTCTCTTTATTTGTGGAATATTTGGGTAAAACATAAACCTTTAACAATATTTGCTTACTTTTGATGCAACGATTTGGCGTCAATGTCATTGTGTGTGGCAACATGCGGCTGAGGCGAGCCCGCGTGTTGCCAGACACAACAACAATGCTGCTCTTTAGATTTTTTCGTGTGTACTTAAGGACCACCGGGTGGGCCTTAAACTCAAAACTTAACTTAACCAAATCATATTTAATTGCATTTATCATTCTGTCCCGCTTCAAAGATGCGGAGGCGTTGCGGGAGACTCTGGACACTCGGACATCTCACTTTCCTCCGGTTCACATGGACACTGCTCACCGTCTTCCATCATGCATCCCCCTTCCTCTTCGCATACATCCAGTATTGATGCCGCCGGCTCAGATTCGCCCTCTTTGTAGCCCATGTAAGCAGAAGCGCGCTGTTTAATAATCTCCAAAATGATGGCTGTTAGTATCTCGCGAGAGTCCACAATGTGGCCCACTTCTTGGGCCACCTCAGCAGATAGCCAGGGACAGACATTCTTCATAAGCTGTTCTTTCTTCACAGCATCGCTAGCTGGCTCAATGTTCTCAAGCACCTCGGGAACAAGGCTGGCAATGTGTCCCTGGAGCAGCTTAGCCGCTGTAACGCTCTTCTGCATCTCATCATCCAGCTCCTTGGCAATAGCGTCTTGGCGCACACGGCGTTCTTTTTCAGCCTGCAAACGCAGCTCCTCTGCCTCCAAGCGCCGCAGCTCGGCCAGTTCCGCCTCGCGTTGGGCCAGGAATCTGCAAATTAATAATGTTAATTACAAGATTTATATTTTTTAACGTATATCTATGTGCATACTCTTCTTGCTTGCGACGCAATGCACCCAGTTCCATCTCGTGAGCCACTTCCAGCATGCTCTGTTCAATGCAAGCATCCACCAGCACATCAATAATAGGTTGAGCTTCTGCATCAAAGTGGAACAGCTCGCCGTCTGCAATCTCGGTACCCACATCGATGCCCACCTTAGCCGGCACATACGGCGGTGTCGGCGGTTTCTCCAAAAACAAATCAGTTTGTGTATCCACCGAGAACTCAGGTGGGCGCTGCACCAGCTTCTCCAAGTATTTTTCCGTCTGTATGTTCTCGTGCTTTCTTCCGTTCACCGGCGGCGGAGTGCCCAGGACATTGCGCTGATTGCGACACTGCATTGATCGCTTGCGGAGCATATTGCGGCGCCGCAACTCTGCGGCTTTGTCGAACGGATCCACCTCAGTCTGAAAGCATATTAAAAACCGATTAGTCTTGGGTCAGGGTTGCAGTTGGACTAGGTTTCCACTTACAATCATAGCCGGATTACCAAAGTTACTTCCCTTTATGACACGACGGTCGTACATTACGTTCATATATGGCTCTGGCGGCGGCACGACGGGCCTGCAATGAATTAACACAGAAGCCACCAATTAGTAAACCTCGACCCAGTTCAACAAGCCCGCATCCCACGCCCGGAGAGAGCCTCCTTGTTATTATACCCAAATCTGTTGCACTCTCAAGGCGATAAAAATCAAATTTGTGCATTGCATCACGCCTGCACCCGACGTCCTCCCCCGCTTTCTCTAACACTCAATGGGGCGTTAGCTTGTCAAGTCATCTCCGATTTGAATCAATTTCCGTTAAGTTCAGTACACTTTTGGGTCAATGGGTAGGGGTAGCCGACAGTCATTTAGCCCAGTTTCAGTCCAGTCCCAGAAACAGAAACAGAGTTAAAGCCTCTGTTGGTCTTAAGCTTAAAGAGACCACTGTACCGGCTGTGTTGCCCCTGGACTGGTCGGTAATTTACGACTTGCTAATTTATATACCATACATGTACACATATGTATATCTTTGGATATATATATATATATATGTATAGATGTAAATGGATAGTAGGTACCGGTGGTAGAGGTACATATTTAACATTGTCAGACATTGCACTCCTTTTGGCGCTGGAACCTGAACTCGTGACCTATGCAAATTTTTCAGTATGTTGGCGCAGAAACTGGCCCACAAACAGGAAGTCACATTGAAGTTCCCAGCCAAGAAAACGGCTCCAAATGGCAAATGTCTGGTATTTTCATATGAGCAGCGGATTCAGGGGTACTCTAGTACTACGACTACGGACAATTCTCTGGGTCTGGGTCCTGAAGTACAAAGCAATCAACCAAAGTGACGACTTCAAATATAATACCCACAACAACTGCTCCTAGTATACTCGTACTTCTATATATTTGTAACTAAAATAAGCGGAACTGCGCTGTACGCTGGGAAAACTTTAGCTAGACTATAGGAGGAGAATGGAAAAGCTCTTTCCATAAAATACATACTCGTATTGTGGTCATAAGTCAATTCTGAACTTGGTCAAATAGCGTGTTTTTAGACAAAAGCAGGACATTTAGACAGATGTCAGGAATATGGAATGTCATAGATTGTAAATTAGATATAGTCCTTATATCTTTCCTTAATTGTACATACGATGCGAGTGATATACTAATATACTTTAGGTATACGATAAGCACAATATAATATAGAATAGATATTAATCGGTGATTTTATGATAGCATTGATGAAAATATCTAAAAGATTATCTGTAAAGACTTTTATATATAAAAAAATACTCGTAGTAGTAAAATATATATAGTATTATGTAATTAATACATTATTATATATGTAAAAAAATACTAATATATATAATAATAATGCTTATATAGTATAAATATATATAAAAGTTCAACAAAGTGCGAGAAATATTGAAAATATGGTGCAACAATGGGTTAAGTTCTTGTCTTAAACTCTTTCGACTGTAGGTATAAAGATAAGAAAAATAGTAGTATTATAGGTATACATACAAATTCAGTTTGGCAATAAAAATATTTTGTTCCAATAAACTTTGTACGTTATAAGAGAACTCTTCTACGGAAAGAATATATCCGTACTATATGTGACGACTGCTACAACTTTTATCCCCACAGAAATCTTCAACTCATTCTATATAAATGGTCAGCAACCCATGAGTAGATATACGAGCACAATATATATACTATATATATTGTATTATTTACTCGTACTTTCCTATTTCATATGTGTGTGTCAGTGTGTAGATTTTTATACCCTGCGGGTCCTATTTATACTATAAATGTGGAATGTCCTGCTGCCTTACTTCATCCTCAGTTCGTTTATTGTTGTTTTGTTTTGTTTTTCATTTTATTGTCGCTTTTTATAAGGCATTTAAGGTAAACTTCCGACAATTGTGGCACTTTTTTGCATGATTTCAATTATTTAAGATAGAAAAGGACTCAGACTGAGAGGAAGAGGAAGTGGCAGGAGGCGGTTCAAGGAAAGCAGGAAAATAAAAAAATAGACGCGTGGCATGAAAACTTTGCGATGGTAATGTATGCATGTCCTTCGCTCGTCAGCAGACCCATTTACGCATTTAATAAATTAATCAAGGATTGAGTTTAGAATTTCCAGCGTAAGTGAATAATAGTTTTAATCGAAGCACGTAAGCGTTGGCATCGGAATCGATAAGAGGAGACGGTTTGAGTACCATTCACACCACGAATCGGTCTATGGATACATCAAAATGACAGCTACCTTTTATCGATATGGTAAGAGTCGTATTTGAATGTGCTTTTGGAACTGGACAGGAGCAGGTTGAGGGGCTGTTGGGGATTGTTTTTGTTACCTTTTGTCGCCATTGCGTCGTTGTTGCACCTGCTGCTGGAACTGAGCCTTGGTTATGTGGAGGCTACCTGCCAGCGATTGTGTATCGGATTTGGAGGCCACTGCAGCAGCGGCGGCTGCCACAGCGGCTGTGGCACGCACACCGTTTTGGCGAGTGGTGACTTTGTTTTCCTTATCTGCCAGTGGTATCTGGTGTATTTCCTGGTTCTGGCTGTCCTTGTGTTGAGTGTCCTTGTTGTTGTTGTTGTTGGCATTGTAGTAGCTATGCAGAATCATGGGATAGGAGGAGTAGGCGTAGACATGGCGTCGCAACATGGATGCTGGCAACAGCTGCAGCTCATGCGGTGGCGGCAGAAAGATGCCCGTGGGCACAGTGGTCTCGAAACGTGGACGTTCCATTTGGCGAGTAGCCACCCAGGCGCCGGTAACAGAGCCGCTGTGTCCGCTACCACCGCGTCCGTAGTTCTCCTCCGGCGCCAGGAAGCGTAGCTTCTGGCTCAGCTCATCGGCAAAGCTACGCACCTCCTGTGTGCTGCGCGAGAAGAAGGAGCGCGTCGTCAATGGTGGATTGGTGGTGGTGCTGCCCGCAGGAGCACGCTGTTCTACATGTTCCGACTGCTCACGTATTATGGGACGTACAATGGCCTGGTTTGGTTTGGGATTGTGTGTACTATGGTCGTAATCTACCTCAATGGAGTTGTGCAGCACGGAGAAGGCGTTTGTGACCACGTGCTGGAAATTGTACGGACTCTGATACCGCTGCACGTTAAAGGATTGATGATTACTATTATTGCTATTGCTATTGCTATTGCTGCTGATGTTGTTGCTATTGTTGCTGCTGTTGCTGGTTCGTCCTGGTGCATAGGGATAATTGCTGGAAAAGGAAAAGTTCTGTGCACGCTGCTCCGTCTTCGTTTGCTGTTCCGGTCTATTGTCTGGGAAGTGTTCTGGATTTATGTGCTGCTTGGTAGTGCTGCTGCTGCTCGTCTCTGGCATGGTACTTTTGGGTCGATCAACTCTTCAATGGTTCGCACCTTCGCTCATTGCCTTCTTATAAATAGCACCGTCTCTACTAAGCACACTCCACACACCACACACACAACATACGAAAAAAACTTAATCAATATTTTTTTTATGTTTTATTGCCCCTTTGTCCTGGTGCTGGACGGCAAGGAGCACGCGTTGTACCGCACTGTTCGACTGGCGAACGCCAAATGACCGCAGTACTCGGCCCTCGGTCGCTGCTCGGCCATCGCATGCCGCTTGTGGTCACTCAGGGCCTGGGGGCGCCCAACAGCTGTGTATGTCCTTAGGGGACTAGGGTGGGTCTCCCGTGCAACGTCCCACTGGTGTTGTGCCCTCCAACTACAACAATTAACTGCCAGCGTTGCTGACTGTTGCCGCAAAATCGAATTGCCGCCAAATCCGCGTTTACTAAGAAGTCTTTTGCATGCCACATTATGTGTGAGTGTTCCATTCGAGTACATGGGGTATAGGCTGTGTGTTTCCAATTAAAAGTGTTTCCTGGTTGTCCGCCACGATGTGTGTGCTCCGTCCTTGAATTTGGCAAGCGTTCGAAGCTATTCAACGAGGTGGTTGTGTCAAGTGTCGCATTTCCTGGGCCCCAATCCTAAGATGACTTCACGCATTTCGGGTCTGACATTGAAAATAGGAGGGCGTTGGTGCCTACTCGGAATCCTCCTGCTAATGTCACTGACCAAGGTCAAGCGTAAGTACCTCCCAAGCCAGCTTAAGGTGATGTTTATCGCTGATAAGCAAAATTAATGAGGCAACCTTTGTTGATTCTTTGGAAATTAACGGTGTGTCGCACATTGAAGGCGTGTCTCCCACCAAGGTCGAAGGTGCTACAAATTTTCTTAAGAAGAGAAGCAATCATCACGTGGAATAGTATGAGTAATCAAAACGATACCATCTCAACCAGTTCCATCAACACAATCATCAACTATTAGCTACATCCTGAGGAGGACACAAGTATCTGCTGCCATTGTCAGTAATTGTATATAATTATAGAGCTTATATACGTGTTTGCAGTACAAAAGGTGTGGCAAGGACTTCCATCCACGTTATGACTAGAGACGATATACACAATTGGAACACGATTGGAATACATGTGTCCATATGCATATAGGATTTGGTTTAAAGGAAGAAGAGAGAGAAAACCCAATAGAAATACTTTTATGATTAGCTTTCCTTATGAAATCCCTCTTCATAATATTGACTTTTGTCTTAACCCACTCATGCCACACATCATTTAAATGACCTCAATGTGAACCCTGCCCTGCTCCATTAGCGTAGTGTTAACTTGTCTATTTCTGCACTTCACGACAGTTTTTGTGACTTTACAAACTACGTCAATAGTTTTATCCAGTTTTAAGCCTATATTCTATTCTGGAAGTCTAATGGTTCCTCATTGCTTCCGTTCGATATGGGCACACGAAGGGTCTTGGTCAAGTTGGTGACCAGGTCGCGTGTCTAGGCAGTGACCCGTGGACACCTACGAGTATCTGACCATACTCATTACCACGGCTGCCATAAGGATTAATATTTCATTTACGCAATTTATGACTCTCCTCTTCCGTCCGAAACTTTCGTTTTCTATTTGTTTTGGTCAACCAGCCGGCAAGCCGGTCATTGAATTCATTGACCCCCGACTGGATTACGTTGTATACCCCGCATCCATCGCATTGCTGTTCAATACAAATCAGTGTTAACTTACTTTGGACAACCTTTGATTTTGACGGGCTTCGGCTGGCTGGCCCACCAGAAGGCCTGCTTGCACGGTGGGGCAGGGCACGGTTTGTCCTGCCACTTCAGCTGCATCTCCGTGACCTCAGTGCGTGTTACTCCCGAGCTGAGAAAGTCCATGCTTGTGCCGCCCTTGCCGCCCATGGGCGCACGCTTTGGAATCGTTGGCATTGTTGTGGATTTCTAGTCCTTTTTTATATGTATAATTTATAGATATATTTTTTGTATCTGTCTATAGCTAAATTTAAGTGTATAAAAAGTTTGTAAACTGACACATTTTACAAGGCATCTGTTTCGACTCGTATTTATTAACTTTTTTATATTTTTAATGCACTTTATTTAGTAAAAAAAAAGGTTTATAGATATTTTTCTAGAATTGAGTTGTGTTTTCTTTTAATATTTGTTATGTTCGGCTGCGTCGTATCCAAAATAAACAACAACGGCGGAATTTTCAGAGTTGCCATGGAAATTTATTGTCCGCATTGTTGCAAACTGTTGCCTTATGTGGTCTGGGATTGGGAGAGGTTGCAGTAGATTCAATCTATCTATGTTACTAACCTCGCTATAAACGGGAATGGAACACTTCACACAAAACTAAAACTAAAACTTAGTACCCGTAAAATGTACTATTTTTACTCTATGTGATTACGTGTACCTTAAGATTTTAGTGTGCGTGTATGTATGGTTCTTCTTCTTTTATTCTATTAGTATGTGTAACGGTAACGAATCTCGTCTAAAAGTAACCCCATTTGCACCTATGTGCCTAGATTTTCCTCGGATAGACAACTGAAGTCCTAACCTTTGCACCAAGTACTTTATTTATGAACCGAAAAGAATACCTACATAAGTATATATATACAGTAGACGTCCGGCTTAACGTACACTCTGTTTAATGGACTCGCGACAAAGTTGAGTACTCGAAATAACGAACTATTTGATTTAACATATTGGGGCTTATATTTAATGGTTCGTTAAACCGGATTCTGCTGTATATATATATACTGTATTCCATAAATAGGTTCAGTTTATTTAAAATTCTCATATATATATACTATATTCCACATACAGGTAAAGTTTAATTCTATTAATCCTCGATTTTCGTATAAGTTCGAAATTCCAATTTGAATTCGGTTCAGCTGTAACTGATATTTGATGTTGATAGCAAGCAGCTCAAACAAGCAGTTGGAGCAAGCAGTTTACACAAGTAGTTTAATTTGATAAACATAAAAACTGCTTACCTACTGCAAATAACTGCTTGCTAGTTTATACAACAGCCCTGGTTTAGTTTATGTATTGTTTATTTATATATTTATTATATCGTTCAATCGTTTTCTTATATAATATCTTATTGTTATATACAAATTGTTTGGCCCATTAAAAAACCGTTTCCAGTGCTAAAGTAAATTTATCGAATAATTAAACCGATTTGCAAATGGCGGAAAATGTTAATTCTGGATACTAAAAAGTACTCTATTAAACTTAGGTACAAACAAACAATAAAATTGTTATATATAGAAATCTATGACCATTGCATAACTTGAAGTCTTTTAAAATAATATTTTCCTTTTTTATATATTTTCAAAATTCTTCGCTGTTGAAACACTCAATTAAAAGATTCACTTAATTATAGGACTGGCTAATTGCCATTCTCATCCCATGGCTTGTAAGCTTCCTAGGCGGAATCTGTGGAGTTTAAATGCCTCAAAAGGTTTTAACTGTAGAGTTTGGGTTAAGAATTTTTCTTGTCGAGTCTCCCAAAGGTCTTGGACTCCATAGCCAAAGTTGGAATCTATCGACCTCAAACAGATTCGATTTTTATTTGCTTTAAGAATTTTAAAAGCTATTTCTCTAACTCATATGTGCGGTTTATGCTGGCGATCGCTTTACTTTGTTTTTAAAATCAAAAATAATCATAAAATATATATTCTATCCTTAAGAGTTTTTCCCGAATAAACAATACAAATACAGTATATGAGTAAATATTCCTAGTCGGATAGACAATAATTATCTGTAAGTTAAATTTTCTAAGTAGGATGAATCCTTGGACATTCTATTATTTTCTGGAGGATGTACATATTTATTAAGATTATTATATATATTTCTGCTTTAACAAGAATCGGTCGTCCTCAGTATCGCATTATCTGAACTATCAAAATTCCAAAGTGTAATAGACGCTTTGTTAGTTTGCAAATCTTGATTAAAGCACGAAGACAATTTCTGGACTTGCAATTAAATTGACTAATTAAAAGAGAAATTATAGATATAGGTATAAGGTTCTATATAAACCTTAGTAATAGCTACATTGTACGATTTTTTCCACATATAAATATATGTATATACCCCTAAGTTAAGTCTTAATCAAAACATATTTTGAAAATATATATTTAGTTCCATAATTATTGTCAGGTTAGCGACTGTTTGTCAATCGCTGAAAATGAATTAAACTTGTTTAGTTGAAATCGATTTATATTAAAAAAATATTAATACATACAAATTTGCTAGATTTTATTAAAGGTTGAATAGGATATAGGATCCTGGGTACACCTCCAAAATTTGCTAGATCTGACTATAAGTGGAAACACTATATAGGATCCTGGGTACAACGCCCTGTGTGATGTTATTATGGAAACATTTCTTCTTATAAATAAGAAATATAAAATACAACTTTGATATCAAGAATTAATAGAAAACTTAGCTAAAAGTTATCTAAGACAAACAAATCTAAGACTTTGATATTGATATCTATCCAAAGGTACAAAGTTTCGTGTATCATTTCTTAATTAACGTTTATCTGGATTTGGATTAGATATTCATTGGAATTAAATGAAGGAATGATTTCAGCCCCACGAGTCCAATCCCAGGTTAAGCCAGAACGATGTTCATTAATTAGATTCCCCTTTCGTATCGATATCCAACGAATATTGTACAATATGTAATATGTATGGACTTGTATATATATATAAATGTATTTGGAAGCGTTTGTCATTTAAGCAGAACGTCGATTCCTGTCCGCCCTCAGTCAATCGGATCGGATGGGAATACGCAATATCGTTTTGTTGAAATTACATACTCGTTGGGTTCCTTTATTGTTTTGCTCATTCATTAACACCGAATCCAAGTGAGGGCAAACTCATTGAGCAATGACTTGCCTGTCAACGATGACGTTTGGCTTTATGCCCAAGGCGGAGTCAGAGTCGGAATCGGAGTCGGAGACGGAGACGAAGACGGAATTGTCTGATGGGGGTGGGTGATAATTGGTGTGCGCGTGTGTCGCCGTTTGCTTCTGGTGTCCTTTTGTTTGAGTATGGGAGTGTGTGTGTTAGTGTGTGTGTGTGTGTACCCCTTTGTATAAAATCTATAAGACTGCCTAATAAGATCACAGGAATGGGCCGAGTCGGAGTGGGTTTCTACTACAAGTTCGAGCAAACATCAATAAGTGCCATGACGTTTGACATTTGCAGAGCTCTCAACTCGTCCCCTTGTCCATCGTTGTTGTTGCTGTTGTTCCTGTTGTTGGCATTTAAAAGGTTAATGATGCCCACTCGAACGGCCACACAGGAGATGGCTGGCGCGACGTCTGGTGACGATGATGACGGGAATGTTGATAATCTTCGACTGCAATTTCCACAATGTTTTGTGCTCGATCACTTGCACTGATACTGCTAGGTAGGACGACGTAGGACTGGGGCTATCTTTCTGCGAAAGGCCAGGAGAATATGTGTCCCACTGTGTTTGTTGTCAAACAAATCATTTACAGATCTCTCAGCTTGTACACACTACACACAACACACACACTACACACAACACACAGGCGTAGGTGTGAGCTGCAATTTTCCAAAGAAAAAAGCAACTGCATGAAAAATTGAAGTCGCACTCGAGTTTTGATTAATTTATTGCCCTACCGGGCACAGATTGAAACAAACTGGACTCTCGACTCTCGACTCTACTCACTCCCCGACCAGGAAAAGGTTAAACAATACCATCTAGGTAACGGTAGAGCCTCATAAAAACTATTCGGCATTGTTAAATTCTACGGGCTGTTGCGTTTTTTTTCCTTCTTCTACATTTTTTTTATGAGCTATTGTGTGTGTGTCTCGCTGGCGCCAATGGAAATAGATACGAGTAAAAACAAATAGAAAATTGATGTTATAAAAGAATTACACAGAGCTAACCGTAAAAATGAAGTAATTAAGTGTGTTATTTACAAATATAATTTAACAGCTCTGTTATAAATTAAATTGCTTGTCCCAAAATATGCTTAAAAGCAATTCAAGCTTAAATTGTATAAATTTTCGCTCGCTTTATATAGATATACATGTATTATGCATTCTGTCAGGGTTTGAACAAATATTTAGGAAGTGTTCATTTGATTTTTATAAAATACAGTTTCTGCTTTTAAATAATTAAAAAGTTGCAACTTTTCAACTGGGAAACTGCATTTCATTTTCCGAGAATTCTATTCCATGCAACAACAATGTCTAAATCTCAGATTGCCAATGAACTTTGCTTCGTTTTTGTTGTTGCCTGTCAATTTAGCCAGCAGCTTCTTTTTCTCGGTTTTCGTGGTTTTTCCAAAGGAGGACGTAGGTTCAACGTTGTAGGTTAAAGGCCAGGCGCGGGGCCAGAGCTGGGGCCGACTCAATTATGAGAAACGGATCTGGATTCTAAGCTGGGCCCTGCCGCAAACATTCGCATCAATTATGCATACGCCAACGCACTTGGTATTTGGCACACACAGATGCAGTCTAAGCTACACACACACACACAACATAGAGACAATAGCCTGCAGCAAGGACTACGACTGCTCCTTGTGCATCCTTTTTGCTGGCTGAAACCAACAGTTTACCGCATGGCAAATTCGACGAATTTCCTGCGGTTTTCAAGCATTTCGGTTGGTTGGTTTGCTTGGGTCAGTTGCAACTTTGATTGTCAGCGGGCTAGAAAGGGAGCTGAGAGTGCTGAGTGTTGGGGGAAAGGGAAAGAGAAAGGGAAAGGGAGATTGGAGGCAAGGAAGCGAATTGTTAGCAGTCAGTAGCTTGACCGCAACAGCATTGGTCGAATTCAATTTATTGTAAATGGCAAAGGATTTGTGTTGGGCTCAGGATTTGTGCATTGAAATCGTTTGCAGCTGTGCGAACAGTTTGCTGGGGCCTAATTTTGGAAGCAGTTGCCTTCCAGAGGCTTTGGGACTCGTTAACATGGCACATCCGCATGTCAAAAATGTCGCACAAAAATCAAAAATGTCGTCAGAGGGGCACTCGGACAGGCAGATAGACAGGCAAGCAGACGGACAGACAGACCGACAGACAGACTGACAGACAGAGACGTACCAGGAACCCAATGTGTTCGAGGCCCTCGGCCCTCGGCCCAGACCCAGACCCAAGCTCCACAGCACACACCATACAAAACCCAAAGCGAGCCAACCAAACTCAATAGCAAATTAGCAATTCCGATGCGGCCATTTATATTGTTTATTCTTATTGTAGTTGTTGCTGCTGTTGTTGTTGTTGTTGCTGTTGTTGGTGTTGTTGCTTGACTGTTGCTGTTGCTGTTACTGTTGCGGTTGTTGACGAACAGACGATCGCGTTTTTATTTTTATTTCATTTTCTATTTGGGTGTTTTTTATTTTTTATTTTTCTTTTTTTTTTTTTGTTTTTGGTTTATTTTTTGTGCGCTACGCTTCAAATAAACGCAGTTTTTTAAGTTATTCCGCTCTGTAGTTTGAAACGATCGATGTTCTCTGTTATCAAGTCCCGACCTGAGCCCGAGCCCGAGACCTAGCCGCCAGACCAAGCCCCAGTCCAATGCAAATTAGCACTAGAGTCAGGGAGCAGCTGGGGGCAGTCGGGGCATTACAATGTCTAATGTCTGCCTAACAGACTCTCTAACTGATTGACAGACTGACAGATAGACAGACTGACTGACTGACTGACTGACTGACTGACTGACTGACTGAACGATGGAACAAACATAGCTATACACTTATGTCGCACATTTGTCAGGCCCCTAAAATACTAGCAGAAGTTAAAGAGTCATTTATGTGGCGAATGTCGGTAATCAATAATACTCGTACTCTCCCAACCAAAATATTTCAGTCATGCAAACTGTCCCAAACAAACCCAGAAAAGTTTGCGTGCTTTGCATTTCGTATACGATATATGGCTTGTCATTAAAAGCCAACCGAAATTTGTTATATTTATTATAATTTGGCTGAGCTTGTTTATTGTGACCATTTGTGAGAAGTTACCAAGTCAGCAGCTCAACGAATTATTTATATATAATTTTTACTTCTCTCTTTTTCACACAAAAAATAGTCAGGGATCGATTAGAAGGGCGCGTCGCGAGCACCGTTAGGCGCCACCCGGTCCGGTAGTATGTAGCATGTTGCATGTGGCAACAATCCCGTTGGTCGTTGGGTGATAAGCATCTCTGATAGGCCACACTTTCACTAGATAGTTATGGCCATTATTCTAGGAACTGTTGGCAACTGTTTTACCTGCTGCACGTGCAATTCTCAGCGAGAGAATGCTGCACTTGTCCAGGTTCCTGCTGTTCCTGGGAAAGGTCAAAGGTTGTAAATGATATTGTACTACTCGTAGTACTCAACTACTACAACGATCGTAATCGATCGATCTTATGTTGTGTTTTGTTTTGTTTTGTTTGTTGTCTTTGTTTTTGCTCATAACTCAATTAGCCTGAAAACTGTTTGGACAAACTACGTGTGGTGCTAAGATACGAGTCTTGAAGTCTCTATTAGAGGGTGTTCATTATAGTGTGACCACACCGTTACCACAAGATAATGCGACCAGTACGAACTTCCGTTTTAGCTGGAAGCACCGAAATATGTGTGGAAAGTGTTGTTCCTGTACGGATTTTTACCGTGAACAAGTGTTAAGGATGTGCGTGACAATCATTATAGAAGATATAAAGATGTGTCACGTAGCGGTCATGGGCGTGTATACCCATGAAATCCATACCTCTATTCACACACACATATATATTAGAGACGTGTCTTGATGAGAAGGAAACCTGTACAGTTGCAAACACTCGCCATAATTTATCTGGCTTATAAAGATTTTCTTTCTCCAATACGATATTGGTTCCTATTAATTGTGTGGTCTTTTTATGATAAGTCGGAAACGAGAGTCTTCTTTTACTTAACTGCTACCCAGCTACTCGTACTCTCATGTTTAGTTTATCCTTTTATTGTATATGCCATAAACAGTAGTTTTTCTCCAAATGAATATCGTAAAATGACCAATTTCATAGCTCATCCGTCCGATGGCTCCACATTGTCAGCCCTTTATTTTACGATGCTTATAAATTGATGTTTAATGATGCCCCTTCTCATAACTGGTTGTAATATATGCCACGGATCGATCTCACTTCATCAAACTTTCAATCCTCATCTGGTGTACAATCTTTTGTTTATTGTCAACGTATTGCAGAGCGGGACTCGAAACGAATATTTGAAACATATTCAAACATATTTAAGCATATTCCACAAACATTTTGTGGTCCCATAAAAATCCAACTATGAAAGAAATTAACCAATCAATGGATTATTTTCGACTTTTTGGGTGGCGCTGCGTGGGGTGTCTCTCTCTCTCTCCCGCTCTCTCCCTCTCTCTCTAGACTGGTTCATAATTTTAACAACTTGCCTTTCTTTGGGGGTTTTTATTTGCTTCGCATCGTAATTTTTTCAGTTTATTGGTTGAGATTTTGGCTTTTAGATTTTGGTCAAAACAAAGCAGCGCCAGCAGCAGAAGCAAAGCGTTTTATAATTATCCAAAAAAATAGGAAAAAAATAAGAAGAAGAAGAAGACAAAACCTCTTTTTTTTATGACCATAATGAAAGCTGGTAGCGTGCGATGATTAAAATGGGGAATCGCGAGTAAAATCCAGTAACAAGTTCATAAAATACGACCCGATATTTTGAGTATAGGAAAATTTATTACACTTTTTGCCGCAAACAAAAGACGCACAGGAAGTCGTCTAAAAAAATACCCAGCCGTACATAAACATATATCAATGAAGTTGTCCTGCGAAGGCGAAGGCGAACGCTCGCCGTGTGTCCAGGATGCGCTTAAAAAGAAATCCCTTCCGTTTGCCGCTGGCCAAATGAGTTGGACTTCCGTTGCAGCGCGTGGCCGAGTTGTCTATTGCCACGCCCTCCGCACCAGCCCATAGACCTAATGCAGTTGTTGTGGCATGTACATACATATATATATATATATATATATATATATATATATATATAGAAATATATACTTGCAGTTAGATATGCGACAATGTTTGTATAAGTATCTGGCAACAACTATGCTAATCGATGCAATGCCAAACGGGGCAAGAACCAGAGATGGGAATGGAGAGCTGAATGATGTGTAGATGTCCACACTGGGGCAGGGGGTGGCTCGAGAGGCAGGGGGGGAGTGTGTGTATCAGCTTGTCTTACCAAGGCGACGCCATTTGCAGTTTCACACTTTTTTTTGCCATGGCTCGGACCATTTTTTATGGTCAAGCGTGCCAAATTTGTAAAATGCGTCAGCGACAAGTGTAAAGTAGATTTTGTTGTTGTTGTTGTTGTAACGATTGTTGTTGTTGCTTCTATTGTTGGTGTTGTTGTTGTTGTAAGGCTTGCATAATGGCTGTCAGGCCTTTGGCGTCTGGTCGTGCGCCCCTTTAGAAACTCTCCATAATTTGTGCAATAAATCAAATGAATTTCACTCAAAACAATCAAAACTCAAGGCGAGCAGCCAATTATTAACAAATGCCTTTGCCACAGCTAGCAACAGCCACTAAAAACCACTGATCCAACAACAACTTAAACAACACTAACAACAACTTAAACAACAACAACAACAGATTAAACATATCAATAAAATTCGGCACGCAAACAAGCGATTGACACGCAAAAACACATTTAAAATTGATTAGCCAGCGGTCAGTCTAAGTCTTTGAATGGAATGGAATCCACCTTTTAAGCATAGAAGATGTCTAGACGTACAAATGGCCACGGTGTGACATTTTGCCCCTGAGGCCTCTATGTATAACCCCCCAACTCTCCCTCTCCCTCTCTCTCTCTCTCTTTATCTTTCTCTTGCCCCAACTCCATCTTTATCTATCTATCTGTGTCGCGTGCTATAAACAACAAAACTTAAACACAGCAAATACATTTTTTGGCCAACAATTTTGAGCATTTGTTAAAACAGAAATCAGCTTATGTTCCCAACGAATCTAGAATACTCTATATACATATATATATCTATAACTATAATATATTTATTCATTTATTTAAGTCAACTAAAAGCAGCTGACTACAAATTAAATATAAAAGAAAAGAATATATTGAAAATTAAGAAATACAAAAAAGAATAGTTAATAAAAATTTAAATTATAAAACTAAAATAGGAATTATTAATAATATAAAAAAAATCATAATTTACAAATTTTAATTTAAATCTGGGCAATAAAAATATAAGAAAAATTGATTTAATCTAAATCGATCCAACATTTGTTACAAAGATTGGGGAATACCTAGAAAAACTCAATCGGATCAATAAGTTTTAGTATAGAATCAAAGAGTATTAGAATATTGACGTTCTAGTATTACTTACGTATATACTATTAGGAGCAATAGAAGCTTAGTATATTGAACTATAATTACTAATTAATATACTATAAGAAGTAATAGTATGTAAAAGGTAAAAGGTAAAAATATCTTAGATAAAATTAAGAATTGTAAGGTTAAAAAAGGAGTTGAGATAATTTGAAGTAATGTAGAAAGGAAGTTAATTGTTTCTACTAAGATATAGGAAAAGAGAAGATTGTAAAGAAGAAAGATAAGATTAATTTGAGTATACGTTATATAGATTTTTATTTATACACATTAAATGGGATATAATTCCTCGTATATCGACGAGGAATAGTAAAACTAAGACGACCTTAAAGGAAAGATTATGCCAATAATCAATTTATATAGAAAAACAAAACCAAGAATCTACGATTAGTTAGTGAAGAAAGATTTTGAAGAAAAAGCCTACTGGAGTATGATTGTAGACTTAGATATAGTCCACCAGAAAGTCCAATTTAAAACTGAAATTTTATTTATAAACTATTTGAGTTTTTCTGTTTACATTTTCTTACTTTTCTTTATATATATATATAATATATAATAAAGCACCAAATGCTTTGACTAGTTAAAGTACTTTAAGTTTAGGGTATTTTAACATGGAAAACTCAAGGCTGTCTCTAACTGAGAAACGAATGTAGAACACTCTATATAAATATATCTATCTATATCAATAATAAACACTTCCAGTAAGTTTAATCTAAAACTGAAATTTTATTTATAAGCTCTTTGAGTTTTGCCGTTTAAAGTTTCCTACTTTTTTTTATATAGATTTCATATAAGCACCAAATGCTTTGACTAGTTAAAGTACTTTAAGTTTAGGGTATTTTAACATGGAAAACTTTAGGCTGCCTCTAACTGATAAGCAAAAATGTTGGTTGTTTGCCGCGGGGCACAAAAGAAAAAAATAAGAGAAGAAAAAAATAAAATGTATTTTATAGAATGTCTGTCGTTAGTTGTTGGTCATCGGTTCGGTTGGGTTTCACTCTCAGTTTCTTGGGCAAAGGGGCATAATTATTGGGTCAGCATTGGTGCTACGTGCGTCGTCATAACGGACGCAACGCAACGCAAAACTAATTTGAGAGCCTGGCCCTCTGCGGGCAATTTCCAGTAAAAGCTGCTCATCTTTTGCTTAAGCTCAAAGTTTATGTTGCTCTTTCAATTTTATTTTGTATATTGTGTTTATATATATTTTTAGTTTTTTTTTATTCATCTTTGTGGCATCTCATGATTTATTAGCTTTGATCAATTTGATGGATATTTTTTGTTTTTTTGGCAAAGCGATCGCTCCATTGATTTGGGTACTGCGACCAAGTGTAGTACGAGTTTGTGCCTCTCTCTACCTTAAGGGCTTTCCAAAAAATGCTTAAACCAATTTTCACAAAAGCGCGCTTAATTAAACGGAATCTCTGACTGCCTTCCGTCTGGCTGTGCCTGCTTCCACCACAAGCAGCAGCAGCATCAGCTAAAGCATCAGCTTCAACTTCAGCTCCAAGTTCAGCTTGTGCTTCAGTTTCAGCCTCAGCCTCAGATTCAGTTTCAGCTTCAATGGTGGTCGTCGCCCCAGAGACACGATAAACGCGTACAATTGTTTGCACTTAAGATTTTTACACATGATTCAGTAGCCAGGGCCGGCACTGGCTGCTGGAGTCCAAGTCGAAGTCGAAGGCAGAGTCGAAGTCAGAGTTGGAGTTGGAGTCACAGCCAGATTCAGATTTAGAGTTTGAGCTTAAGTCTGAGGAAGTTGCCTTCAGTAGCGATCCATGCGCTTTTGTGTCCTGGCAGTCATGTCTGCATATGTTGCACTGGCACTCAAATCACAGCCACTGCCACTGCCACAGCTACTGCCACTGCCACAGCCAGTGGCAGTGCCACAGGGAGTCAGTAGCGAGGGGTCCGTGGTTGTTGTTCTATCAGATGCAATATTTGCTAACGAATAAATTGGCATTTCACAAGTTGCCCTGACAGACGACTGCCAACTGACTGCCTCCTGGCTGACTCCCTGGCTGAGCTGAGCTGAGCTGCTTGGCTGGCCAAACTGGTTGCTTGGGCTTGCCTGGTCTCTGTCGATTACTTGGCCAGAGTTTTGTGCCAGTGGCTGTGCCTCTGTCTCTGTCTCTGTCTCTGTTCCTGGGCAGCCAACATGCATTGCAATCATTTTTGTTGAATCTAAAATTGACGCATCGCGGCTATGACTTCGTCATTCTTTTCCTGCTTCTGCTCCTGCTTCTGCTCCTTCTACTGCTCCTGCTCCAGCTCCTCCGATCCAGCTTCAACTACTACTGTGTTACGCGGCCGCCAACCGGGCGGTTGTCCAGGGCTAAAATGGCCAGCGCGTCGCGCATTTTTCGACGACATCTGAATCTGATTAGAGGCTGAGGTAAAGGCAGAGGAAACTCATCGTCGTCGTCGTCGTCGTCATCGCCTTCGTCTTCGACGTTGTTGGAGTTGACGTTGACGTGCAGCCTCACAGCAACAAAATTGTACCCAAGGCAACTGCATTTCAAGGAACAGCCACTCAGCCCTCCCCCCACGCCCATCATGCACACTGGTTGCAGACCTATTGAAATTGTGAAACACTGTTTGATATTATATAAATACGATAATAAAACGATATTCAATGAAAATCAAGCTTACAATTTTTATATACTTCTCTCTGAAGAAGCAGAAACTTCTATATATCATTTGAAGATATATTTCAACTGTCATTCGTCAGTTTATGGCTAAATAGTTCCACTGTTCCGATCTGAGGATGTGGGGACTTGCACAGCCTTTGGCTGTCTGCCTGTTTTACTCGGAACTGTTGCCTGTTTCGATATGCCCTAAACAATATTTTGTGCCATTTGGTTGCACATAAATTCCATGTCATTGTCATATGTTTCATCGCCTTGGAGGAGTTTTGTTTTAAAAATTGTTTATAAAATAAAAATGCGATCGCTTTTGTGTTCTGTTCTGGACCGAACCACGTTTTGAACTTTGCATAAATTGACCTCAGTCGGCGTCGACGTTGACGCTGCTGCTTCTGAGGCAACTGCGGTCACTTCTTGTTCTCTCTCCGTCTGTGGCGAATCCTGTGCATAATCGTGTCCTTGTACAACAAAAGCAATTGCTACTGTTTGCCGCATTGGCTGCTTAGTCGTGGTCATCATGTGGCATATATCATGTCGTTGCGGCGTAGCCAGCAATGCCAGACGCTGCCACGCCCCCGCCTCGTCGGCTGCGCCTGCGCCTGTGCGCATTCGACTCGCAAGCAAGTCTCGAGCCGCCTTCGAAAATTTACATAAAATTATGCAAAATCATGCAATGCGCTTAGTGTTTGTTGTATGCCTCTCCCCCCGCCACTCCATCCCCCCTCCATGCATCCTCCTGCAGCCCTCTGCTGCTGCTGCTCCTCCTCCTCCTCCTACAGAGATTCAGCCAGCCGTTTGTGCCTGAGTGCGCCCGTTTTATGAATGGAATCGCCAGAGGTTGATGCTGCCTCCACTGCCTCCACTGCTTCTGCTGCTGCACAAGATGAGGATGCGGATCGAGCCATCGAGCGACTTGGTTGGCCGTGCCTGCAACTTGTTGCCGCTGTTGTACATTAATGAAATTTGTTAGTATCACGACTTTTATGCCTGCCAAGTTTGCTTTTGTTTGCCAGTTGATTGTTGTTCGTATTTTTTGTTGTTATTCTTTTTATGTGTTTTTTTTCTCTGTTGATCTTCTCGATTTTCGATCTGTGCATTAAATTAAAATATTTATGATATGAATACAAGTACTTTGCATAGATTTGCTCCGGTCTACCTGTCGCTACACATATATATATATACATTTCTTTTTAGTCAGAAGATTTTAGCAACTTATCAATCCATATCGCATTTTTCGAATAATCGAATAGGAATTCAAAAGTTATCTTTTATCTACACTGTAGATTCTGCAGGGTTATTTTTATATATCAATTGAAAATTGTTTTGTTTTTATTGTCAACTTATGGATTTGAATTTGATGATAAGATAAACTAAGTCTAGGTTTAGCTTAGATATGTATAAAGAGCTTTAATTTGTTATATATTATACTTAAGATATTTATCTATCATTAGGCATTCATTATGTACTATATTATATTATATTATATCATGATTCATTTATTCAGTTAGCTACGAAGCTGATTTAATCCAAGGCTTTAGGTGGAAGAAGGCGATAGAATTTCTTTCGGCCAACTCTGTTTAATCCTTCTCTTTGCTGGTGATGGTAATTCCATATCAGAAGGAACTCCTAAATTTGGGAGAATTATAATGCTCCTCTCTGGTCCAAACCTTTCAACTAATCGCCTTGCTTTCGCTTGGACTGTATTTATTATATTCTAATAAAATATTTCATTCATTTTATTCTAATGGAATACATTCAAAAAACTTTATTGGCGCTCAACTCCCGGAAATTTTTGTACTGATTTCATTATTTTAGTTTGATGAATAAAAGGAAAATGCTTGAAATTTTATAAACATTTCATTAAATTCTAATTATGTATATTGATGAACATAAGAAACGTATTTTAAAGTTAAGTTTAAATTAGATATTGTTCGTAATATATTGTACTAAATATTTTAGTAAATTAACAAATCTACGACATTTTTGCTTTCTTCTTTTTATGTTGATGTGCATCTATTTCCTTTATAAAATTCTATTCAGCAGCTAAAAAAAGCACTTTTGATATTATATGTAACCATTTTATGAGCTAGACTTTAAATTGAAATTAATATACATATAAATATTATATCTATACCCACAATTAAGTTGAATAAGTTTTATTTTCTTTTAATCTTTATTGTATTTTCTTTAAGGAAGATATTTTCGTGTCTCGTTACTTTTAAATACTTTTAAGTTCTATACGGAACGTTCCATAGTTCATAAATCAAATGTTATAATCCTTAGTATTTTGTTATTATTATTAATATTATTATTTTTACTAAGAAGTTTAACAAATTCTTAATTCCTTAATTCCTACAATTATTAAAGTGTGCTAGCTAAACCTTTTTTAAACTAATTGAAGTAAATCCACTGACTTCTTCTTTCATATGGGAACTCAACTGATAATTTCATACGAAGTTGTTGGAATAGCTTCAATATCAAGTAAAATACAAAATTTGAATTGTTTGAATGCAACTAAATGCGGTAAGATCGACCTCCAGAGCCAGAAAGAGAAGACTAAAACATAGCTAATAATATTGTAAATATCTGCAAATACTATAATCTCATGTATTATTATTTATTTTCCTTCTGTTAACTCATATAAAACAAGATTTAGTTGCATTCAGACAAAGCAGAAATCTTGTTAAATAAATGAATAACATACAAATATCTCTTCTATTTAACATATATATAGCATACTTTCTAGAGCAGTTTATGTATATACAAATATATGTTTATAAATAATAAATAAAGTTTTCTAAGTTGATTCCGATGCTTGTAAGAACAGGAAGTTTGCTATTTTTCATTAAATTGTTATTGTCCATATTGTTATATGTTTTATTAATATAAATTGCGTCTGAGACAGCATGAAAAGTAGTAAGTTACATCTGCATCAGGTATATATATATAGTATATATAAAGAGTTCAGATGAATGTACATAAGTGGAGATAAAATGATATTGCATTAGAATTGTGGATGGGACCTTCAAGAACTTCAAGTTACTTGGTAGTTTACTGATAGGATCTATTTTACGTACAGCTGCAACAATTGCCTCATCTTTTTTCCCTTTGCCCCAACAGACGCAGCACAATCAGAGCTCTCTCAGTGTTGTTGCTGTTGTTGTGGCATCTTCGGTGCTGTTCTTGCAATCCGATCCAGCAACAGCAACTGTTGCAAACATACAAAAGCCATGTCAATCAAAGTTTGTCACAACTCGCGGCAAGAGTCGCAGTCGCAGTTGCAGTTGCAGCCGCAACCTCGTCGCTCGACGCATTTAATCGGACTTTTTAACATATCGATCTGCGGTGGGGGCAACTGCAGTCACACTATGCAACATGATACAGAAACTCGCTGGTGAGGAAGAAAATGAAAATGAAAGAAAAACCCAAACTGGATAGCGTTTAGCCAAACGTTGATGCGTATCTGTCGTGCTCTGGGGATGGGGATGAGGATTGCATGGGGATATGGATGTCCATGTGAATGTGGATACGGATGTGGATGTGGATGTGGATATGTGGATGGGTTGTGTCTTTGGGGTGTTGCTTGTTGCAGCAAAAGAGGCAACTGCTTTTGGTTTAAATGCCGATGACTTTTGGGCTTATCGTTTAACAAACGACCCAACCAAAAACAACAACAACAACAACAACCGCTTCACATGCGAGTAGATATCTTTGCTGTGATCATAGCCGGGCGTTACAATACACTGTAAAGGGCTATGAGGGGGTGAGGGAGGGGTCTATCGTGTAATTTATGACAATATATTCAGCGTTAATGTCGCTGGTCGCATCGTTGATCGATGTCTGTCACTCTCGTCTCTCAGTACGGATGCTGACTGCTTATATAAGTGTCAGTGCCGAGATTGTTATCAGATCTGTTGTCCCTCCCCAATGGCTTTGGTGCGCTGGAAACCAATGACGACGATATACTCGTACTCATACGCGCACTCATACTCGTACTCATACTCGTATTTGGCACCGCCAGCTCAACTCAACTCAACTCAGCTCAGCCTAGAAGCCCAGAAGCCCAGAGTTGGGTCCAAGTTTGATTATCGCTTGGCTGTTGCATTTTAATTGATTTCGGATCCGATTTGCATGATCTAGAGCGACGTTGCCTAAAGAGGCCAATCGAGCGCATGTTTTATGGATGTAAAAACAATTGCTACATATTCTAAGTGGGGATCGTGAATTGCGCAAGTTGTGGCCCACTCGTTTCATATTGGACTACGACTACTCATACTCCTACTCATACGCTGATATACTTCGATATATCTTCTGATGGTAACTGTGAGTATTGAGTATGCGGTTATATATCCTCTCCTCCATGAAAAAACAGTCATTCAGGTTAAAATCAAAGCCCAATGCCAAAAACTTGACCCTATACTCTACAGCAAGCCGATATATTGATGCTCTTAGAGTAACTTTTGACGTTGATTATGAAAACTTAAGGATACAACTCTTCTCTAATCTATGATTAGCTTTATAAATCAAATATATATATTTGAAATATAGTTAAAAGATAAATCTGAATAGAAAGTTTCATTTGATGTTTAGTTTGGGATGTTTTGGTAAGATTTTCTACTGTTAAGCTTATGTCTTGAATCTTGAAAGCATTTTGAATTAGGGTATATAAGTTTATATATATATTAATTGATTATGAATGATCGATAAATAGAGTTAAAGTCAATTGAACAGCCACTTGACATTTCAACTTATCAATGATAAGAGCTATTCAGAATATAGCCATAGTATCCGTTCTACAACTGAAGGTTTCTTTGCCCTTGGGCGTTACAAAGATGATAACAAAAGTATAGATATTTAAGTTGTGTCAAGGGTATTAAAAATGCTGTCCATATAATTTATGCACTGGCCGTTTTGGCTGGCAGCGCAAATAAGGGCATGTCTGGCCAGTGGCCATCAGCTGCGATTGCAACCAGGACATGCTTGCCATGCATGCAGCAATGCGGCAGCTCTTGGCCTTCAATTAAACAGCAACACACGGCAGCAACAACTACAGCAACAGCAACAACAACAGCAACAACAGCAACGCAAAATACAATAAATAACTGGACAGGCCAGCAAATGAAGAGATATAAACCAAGTCCCACTTCGTCTTTGCCAGCGTCCTCGTCCATGTTCCCGTGTCGCCCCGTCCCCGTCCCCGGACTCCGTTAGCGTCTTGGGGCTGTGTCTGCGTACGCAAAACTTATGAGGAGGCCAGAAGAAAACCGTGGCCAGAAAACGCCCTAAAACGTACATCGGTTGCAAAGTTGTTGTTGCTGTTGTTGTTGTGGTTGTTGTTGTGGTTGCCGCGTTTTCGCACGCATTGCCAAACGGTGGCCACTGCCAGAAGGGGGTGTGGCAATGGGGGGCTGGCAGGTGGATGGCGGATCGAGGTGATTGCTGGTGAAAAATTCCGTTTGTGACAATGATAAAATAGTTTAACCTCGGCAAAAATCGCGTTTTGAATTTGAAATGCGATTTTTTTTTTGGCGTTTCGCTTCAAAAATTTATTTGTTGTTGTCGCTGGGCTCGAGACCGAGCTCGAGCTCGAGCCAGAGCCAGAGCCAGAGACAGAGCTCGAGCCCGAATCCGGGCTACTGTTGTATAGTAGTTTACCCCGTTGGCGATGGTGCCTGGAGGTGGTGCTGATTTAGCTTCTGCTGCTGTTGCTGCTGCTGCTGGGCATTATTTGGTGACAGTAGCAAGACGTGGTCGTCTGTTGTTGTCGACATCGTCGCGACGTCAGCGTCATCGTCGTCCAATGTCTGTCATCCGTTGTTGATGACATCTGTGGAGGCGTCAATGCAGGCAAGGCGTCGCTGCGGCTCGGTTTTGGCCAGATTCGAATACACTCAGGTTAGGCTGAGTTGAATAAGCAGGCTGCTACGCATAACCAAAAGTTGATAGAAAGATGCAAAAGTAGTCGTAAAGATGATGCAAAAAAGTAGGTAATATGTAGGGAAAGAAAAGTTATTAAAGTAAGGACTTCAAGCTAAAGCAAATAGAGTGGGAATAGATCAGATTTTAATCGAACTAAAGATCTGAAAAGTTTATAGAATAAAGATTCAGAATCTAAAGGATACACTCTAAAGTTTTAGTAAAACATAAAAAGGTCCAAATGAAATAAAATTCTAGACAAAATCTAAGATTAAGCCCCAAGTAATATCGAATAAAGTATTTCAGACAGTAAATTGATACGATAATATGATGATATTTAAGCCTTAATGGGATTATAATACTCTTTGGTTAATAAAACACTTCAGAATTCTCAGCTGATGCCTGGGAGCTTCTTGCAGCCTCAATGAGCATTTTGAAAACATTTTGATTGTACGGCGTGAGATATTCCCCTATATTTAACCCATTATCCCCACAGCTACGTGCCTGCACTAACCGGTACCGCTCGTCCGACACCCCACCCTGTTCCCTTCGCCAGTTGTGTGTCATTTGGTTTGTGACGCGTCGCCATCGCCATCGTCGTTGTTGTCGTTGTCGTTGTCTGTTTCACCGCATTAAAACCAGTAGCCCGAGCGGTAACAGAAGCGGGTAGCATATCATAAGTTGAAAACATATTTTGACTACGAAATCAGACTGCGATACGGCAGTGCAAAATCTTGGCTCCGCTGTGTGTATGCGAATGTGTGTGTGCAATGACAATATAAATAAAATAATTGCCGACATAAATAAATTCAAAACTCTTGTACTCGTACACAATATATTTCTAGGCAAAAAACAAATAAAATAAACTAAAAAAAAGACCAAAAATGCCGCTTAAGAGTGTTCTCTGTGTGTGTGTGTGTGAGTGTTGTGCGTGGTACACATTTTATCATTTTAAGTCTCTTGTTGTTGTTGTTGCGCTATGTGGGCAAATTGTTAATGGCATTTTGCATGCGCAGACACAGACTCAGACTGAGACTCAGACTCAGAGTTGGGTGCGGGCACGGGTTGGGGGTGTGGCGGCATGGGTGGACTAAAGTGCAGTGCTAGCTTTCATTGTCGCCCAAAAAAAAAAAAAAAATAAAATAAATAAAAAGAAAAAATATAAAAATATAAAAGAAGAAAAAAATCGAGAAAAAAACGAAAGACTTAAGACACGAACTTGCCAAGCGACTCAGGCGACTGCATTGTTGACTCGCTTTGCTGGCGGCGCGTGTTTTGGGACAAATTCTATTTTTATAACAATTTAAATTCAGGCAATTGTCAAGGTGTGTTAACCACAACAACACAGACAATAGCAACAACAACAACAACAACAACAACCACATTATGGGGCAGAGCAAGACGAAAAATTATGTCTGCATTTTCGCGCCTGTTTTGTGGCAAATTGACAACAATTGCTGCTATTATTGAGATATGTTCGCGTACGGAACGTCTGGTTGGAACGCTGATTTATTCCTCTGGAATGTCTGTCAAGGGCGTGGACAGTTGCGTTTTGCGTCTTTTTGGGGTCGTTAATCGTTAAGTCGCTGAGCTGCACTAACTTCCGCTTTTTAATTGAGTTCTAAACGTGTGACGCCTTCGTCCAGGCGCTCCATCAGTATGCCGAAAAGATCATAAAAATTGCTCAAAATATGCGAGTGAGCAAAGATCTGAGCTGAGCGATAGGATGGATGCCTCGAAACGTGCACAAGTAGCCATCAGAGGAAGTTTGAATTCATGCATATTAATTGGACAGAGATAGAGACAGAGAAAGAGAGAGAGAGAGGGAGATAGGGAGGCACAGCCTGCGTCATAAAAGCAAGCGGCAGCTTGCTGGAACTTCAGGGAATCTTTGAATTTATGCAGCCAAATTGAAAATAAAAATGCTTTCATTGCCTTCATTCATTGCTGGGCGACTGATTCTCTGCCTCTAAACAATGTTTGCACATTTTTCGCACATTAAGCAAAAGATTAACACTTGAGTGTCGCTGTCTCAAAACGAAACCGGGGCCTGACATTATCTTGTGCATCTCGCGGATAAGATTTGTGGGCGCACAGTTGCATGCGGCTCAATTTGTTGCAGCGCCTCTTTATGGCCATGGTCCCAGTGGCAGTGCCACTTCCAAATCAAAATGTGGTGCGCCTGATAAGCCTCGTAAAACTCGAACAGGTTACGACAACACCAACAGACTATACTATGCGGCGGCATCACTCTCATTTAATGGTGATCATAAAATGCCAAGCTAGCAACTAACACTGTTCTCAATTAATTGTCTGTGTATCTCTTCTTCCCTCTCTGCATCTGCATGTGTATGTGTGTGTGTGTGTATTTAATTGTGGGTTGGAGGCGTGCTGGACGTTAGGGCTGCAGGTAGGAAACAGTTCAGTAATGTTCACCGAAGGAAGTAATGAATCAATTCTATGCGCCAGCCACAATTAAATCGTTGATTTTATTGAAAGACCCGAGATCTGATATCAAATATTCTGCCCTTATTCTTGCGACTATTATATAAAACCAACAGGAATCGGCTAAAGAAACTGAAATCAAAAGCATCTCCAAAGTCTTTCCGTTGAGACATATTATTAGCTTAAGTTTCTCTTTTGTTAGAATAGAATAAGCAAATATATAGGAAACAAATTCATCGTTAATCTAACGTAGAAATGTAGTATAGTTAAATTACTGATAATAAAATCATTATTTATTATGTAAATAAATTGTTTAATAACGAAATAAAGTATATTCTTTATCAGCAGCATCAAATGAGTGTTGAAGCTTTCAATCTGACAGCTTACGCCCTGTATAATCTGTATGTCTATGAACATTTGATATAAAGTGCATATATTGTTTCTAATGGTTAGATAGTTCAGTTATAATATATTTAATTGTAATAATTTAATATCCAAATTAGGTAATAAATAATTTATTGATAACAAAACGAGTTAAAGTAATATGGGGACTATGAAATGCAGCCACATCCAGAGGAAATACCAAATGAAGCCAGAATATTATCAATCTGGATTAAAATACGCTTTATCACATTAAGATATATTTTTCCTATAAACCTGGAGCTTTGCTAACGAATAAACATTAAAACCATTACAGAAATTATCCAAGCTTGATATAAATTCTTTCAAACCAAATAGAAATGGCATTTGACAGAATTTTCTGAATATAATTATATTTATTTACAATTTTATATAACGCAAGTCTAGTTTCTACAACAAAAAGCGATTTTAGGGAAAGAATATAAAAAATAAACAAATAAATTTATCATTTCATAAAATACAAAGAAAATAAACTGAACTTTTATTGCAGTTTACTTAATTTATAAATTTTAAGAAATAAAATAGAATAAAACTAAATTGATTTTCATGAGTAGAAAAAGATAATAAAGTTCAGTTAAAGTATATAATAATCAGCAGAATATTATCTCTAACAAATTATTTACATTCTCGATTAGCATGAATATAATCTGCATATTCTATGACATACGCAGATCACGTTTATTTCAGATATAATATTCTCTCGCTATAAACGAAAGCTAGAAGTATACATAGATAAACATATTATAGGTGTATAGTATTATATATTTAAACTAGATCTGGACATAAAGTATCTTGTATTCTAACAGACTCGACTGCAGTTATTTTGAAATTTAAATTCAATGCAGATCAATTATTATATTACAATATGTTGATGCAGAGTTAAGTCTGAGTTTATTTAGATGAAAATGTGCTTGGTTTTTCAAGAGCTTCGGACATTAAAATTGAAAAAGATCTATAAAAATTTTGAATTCTTTTGCAACTGATTTAAAATTCAATTTATGGAATACGCTTTATGATTTTATCCAAACATTGTAAAGTCTAACAAAAAGGATATTCGAATCGGTTTTAGGAAATATTTGTATATACCCTCAGGCTAGCATTAGCTCTACAAGTTATATAAAGAAAAGTAATGTTTGATTTGAGTAATGGCCATAGCAAAATTTGGTTTGTTAAATTCGAAATGCTTTCGTTATATGCAGCAATTAGACAATAACTAATGAATTTATTGTGTGAGTGGTGTGCTGTGTGTTGTGTGCAGCAAATCCATACATACCACATAAGTACGAGTACGTACATATATTATTTTTAATTGCACGTCAGCAACAGCAACAGCAACAGCAACAGCAACAGCAACAGCAATAACAACATAAAGTGCAGTTTTCTCACAAAACAACACAACGCGCTTCTGGCACTTGCATGAGGTGCAGCAATTAAACAACAACGGGCCAACAGAGCCTCATGTTTCTTCAAGCTTTTCTTTTACTGATTACTATATTTTAAACATTTAAGGCAATCAAAACAGAGGTGTAGCGTCAGGTGAGGGAGGGTGGCAGAGGGGTGGGACAGGGAGGGGGGGATGTGGGACGAATGGTTGGGCGAAATCAATTGGCATGCGAAATATTTCAATACACAAATAATGATTCATTGTTGTTGTTGTTGCTGCTGTTGTTGTTGCTGGCCATGAATGTTGTTGCTGCGAGTGTTGTTGCTGGTGCAAACAACAATATATTGCCAAAATATTATTGTGGACACAATCAATTAGCGACTCGCATTGCTGGAGATTTTTTGTTGTTTTGAAGCCACTTAAAAGGGGAGCAATAGGCGTACAAAGGGTTGGCTAAGGGTAAGGGGGAGGGGGTACAGCGCCCTTTGTCTATTACTGTTGCTCTCCCAGTGTGCGTGTGTGTGTGTGTGTCTATGTCTTATGCTTGTTTGCGTTCTTGTAGCTGCCGTTCGTGAGCGGATTGTCTAATTGGGGAGCGATTCAATCACGTGCAATGTCGACAATAGAATCTTTGTCGTTAAAGTTTAACGATTTTGACGTAGCTGCAGGTGCAAACTGTACTCGGAGGCATGTTAATATGGCCGCCATGGTTAGTAGTTGTTGTTGTTGTTGCTGCTGTTGTTGTTGCTGTGGTAAAGAGCAATGAAAACAAAGCGAACGGCCAACGGCAACAGCTATGTGTGTGTGTGTGTGTGTATATACAATGTGTACATATCAAAAGCACCAAAATACACACTCAAGTACACGCACACACACACACACACACTAGCACACACACTAGCACACTTGGGAGGCAGTCAGTGAACTCGCATGGCCGCACGAATAACGTTTCGTGACAGGCAGCGGCACAACCAACAACAACAACAACAACAACAACAACACTAACAAAACACCAACTACAATTGAAGGTTGAAGTTACATTGGTTGTGCGTGTGTGTGTGTGTGTGTTGGTGTCTTCATATGTATGTGCGTGCATCGCCATTCGGGCGTACCAAAAACACAACGGAGGCCACGCAGCAATCGACCCAAACCACCCGCCCCCTTCCTTTTTATTGTTGTTGCTGCCGTTATTGTTGCTGTTGTTGCCACTCTTTTCTCTTTATATGCATTATTATTATTACATTATATTGTTTTTTGTTTTTTTTTTTTATATTTTCTGTAGTTTGTCGGGGCTGTGGTGGCAGTTTCAATGCCTTCGTTTTGATTGAGGAAATCGTCGTCGTTGCATTGAAAATTCAGTGAAATTTTCTTAAGGCCATTGCCGCAGCAAATGGACGCGATTTGTGTGCAATGAGTGTTGCCCCCAAAAACGAGACTGAGACAATTTAAAGCACCAATCTACATATATCTTACAGTATATATTAAACTATATAAAATACTTTATTGATTTATTTTATAGCTGGAAATTGGGAGCAATATCCTAGCCTCAGTTTGTTTGAGTTCTGCTTAAAGCTATATTTGAACCAAACTACTATTTCTATGATAGATACAGGATAAAGTGGTTCGATTAATGTATATATAACAAAGGTTTCCATTAACTTACATTATGATATAGTCTTTAAATTGCAATCGATTGATACCATATAACATAGCTACAATGGAGGATGAGGGCGACTCTGAGTCCTGCTTAAAGCTATAGCCTGATCCTAGCTACTATTGCTATGATAGATAAACGATAAAGTATTTCGATCAATGTATATAAAGCAAAGGTTTCTATTACCATCATCATCGTATCATAATATAGATATAGTTTTTGAATTGGAATCGATTGATGTATTCATATGTAGGATTAGATCAAAGAAAGGAAAAGCTTAAGATATTTTTCTACAAGAAAATAGGATCTAAGCAATATTATATATATCCTAAGTATAAAAAAACCTATATTTACAATATTTCTGCTTTCCTTTCATGTATCTCATCTCCCCTTTGAACCCAAAATATATACAAGTCAATTCTGTTAAAGTTGTGCAATATCATAAATTATTTCAAACAAAATTTCCACATAAACGAAATGTTTCAAGTCAGATGACTTAGGCAACAAACTTGTTATCGGTCAAACGAAGCGTTATATTATTGGTTTCAAATCGAAATATCGAATATCGTGTATAACGAATATTTGGAGCAACTTCAATGTGAAACGAATGACTTAGGCAACGAACTTGTTGTCACATGCAAAGAGCCAAATTGTGTTTTTTTTTTGTGTTTGTCTTTTCTTTAGTTTTAGTTTTGTGTTGTTTTATTTTCGAATTGTTGTTGTTGTTGTTGTTGGTATTTTGTGTTTTTTTTTTATTTGGTTTGACAAGTTGCTTGTAGGCTTGATTAGAGTGTCCGCTGGCCAGATCCCGCCGAGATGTCTGTCAGCGCAGGCTGAATGCGGGCCCCATAAAAATTAGCTGCGCCGGCTGCTGTTTTTTATGGCGTTTCTCTACGATTTTATAACGCTGAATCTTTTGTATTTATCCCCATCCCCCGTCTACTATGATTCTCTCCCTGTGCGCGTGTGTGTGTGTGTGTGTGTGTAAGCCGTTTCCTTCGACAATATTTTCAAATTAACAACATTAACAGCGACCTTTTAATTAAGTTTCTTCTCTCTGTCTCATTTGGCATTGGGAACTTTATTGATTTCTGTAGCTGTAGCTCTTCTTCTTGTTGTTGTTGCTGGTTGATTTTCGTTATAACTTTTAACTGATTGGCCGGTGAAGTTATTGGCTTTTAGTTTTTCGGTTTTTGGTTTTCGGTTTTTGGTTTTCAGTTTTCGGTTTGTCGATTTGGAGACACATGTGAAAGCTCTGTTACAAATCGGCTTCGTTAAACGATGTTAGCCCCCACACCAGCACCACCTGCACCAAGCACCGAGCACCACCAGCACCAGCAGCAGCAGCACCACCACCACCAACCAGCAACTAGCCTGAACCGCCTTAGCTTTCGCTCGTTATCGCTCTGACCTCTTGGGCCGTTCGTTTAATGGCCGTTTGCAGCTCTGCCCGAAATGATAGCCACAACGAAAATCAAAGCCCAAAAAAATCCAAAAACCAAACCAAATCTTTCCCATGATTGTCGCCAAAGTGTTTTCGTATCATACATCGACTACGTGTCTGTTGCTGTTGTTGTTGTTGTTGTTGTTATTTGTTATTGCTGCTGCCTTTCGACTATTTTATGTATACGCGCCTCACATTTATGCTGTGCTACAAAGTCCCCACAACTTATCCGATACTCATCAAGTTATCCATCAAGTATTGCCCCTCCGCTTATTGTTGTCGCTGTTGTTGCTTTTTTTGGGTTTTATTTTTGTTTTTTTGTCTTTTCCTTTCAGCTTGGATATAGAGAGTTCCGTGTGTGTGTGTGTATGTCTTAGGCGCTTAAAGCTTTTAAGGGTTTTTAAGATTTTTATCTAACAAACTCGCTGTGCATACTTAATTATGTATTTTGAAATGTGAGACAGGTTGGCATGGCATCAGCCAACGGGCAGCGGGCAACGGGCCCTCTGGTATGGCCAATGGTGCCTAAAAAAAAGGTTGTCTCTTCTTTTTTTCTTTCTTCTTTTTTAGACAAAGCTACTGTCGTTGACAACGGAGCACAAGTGAATTTGTGGGCAGGCAGCAGCAGGTGCAGTTGTGCTCAGATTGAACAGATTGCCAGGAAGGAATGTTGAGAGGTCGTAAGCATCGTTTATATTTACGACAAGTCAAGCAAATGTTTAATTCACTGACAATTTAATTAAATGTTTGACATATGTTAGTCAAGTTCTCACTTTAAACTAACTGAAACTTACTTGAACTCTATTCCAACTCCATTTGCCAATCCTCTGACTTGTCTTATTGCAAGCCATACTCGATATTTGTTTACATTTTGTAGGTTTCGTTCGCTTTAAGTCGACATTTAGGCGATTGATTGTGCCCTGGGGGCTTGTCTAGCTCTGGCTAAACTGCAACAATTTTCAATCACGTTGCTCTCATTGCCCTTCAGCACACATTAAACCATTATGTGCAACATTTATTTAAGCAAAACCCTCCATCCCAGCCCCTCCCACTCGCTGGTCCAACCTATTCGACTTTGCAGACGCCCTATTAAATAATTTATGCGCTGCATTGACACTTGCTCATGACCTTATCGACGTCTCTCCAGCTACGACAACGACAACATCGTCGTCTAGGCTTTGGGTATTGCTTGGCCAACAATTTGGCCAGCGGCACACTTTGGCCAAGCAACGACGAAGCAGCCAAGCAGCCAAGCAGCCAAGTGGCCAAGTGGCCGCACGGCCAATAACAACAATTAAGCACACACGACGGGCAACAACCACATGAGTCCATGAATTGTATTGTTGCCATTTTTCTTTATGGCTTTATGCGTTTTGGCATAGACTTCGGAGTTGGCAACGCAAATAAATCAATTTATTTCAATTATAATTATAGGTCCGAGCATTGAAGCTGCTGCTGCTGCTGCGGCTGCTGCTCGCTCCTTTCGGAGCACTCCTCTCATTGCCTCTCATTGCCTTGCGGCCTTTGCATTCGAATTCAAAACCTGGGACGGGGATTCATGGAAGTTTTTAAGGAGCGCGTGGCCAACTGCTCATTACTTTTGCTGTGGCCCCCAAACAGCGGACGCCCCTTTTTGTTATTGAGGCGTAGTTTTGGTCAATTGTTGAAAAATGAAATGGTCTTGCACATAGTTATGACTCCCATGCCATATCCCCCCATATGTTGCCATATCTCGCATATTGCATCTTATATATGCCGAAGCATGCCTGCTGCTGGCTAACATACATAACAGGCTCGGAGATGTAGGGTATACGTATACGTATAAATTTTCATTGATTTCAATCCATAGACTCGATTCGAAGCTGGTCAAGTGTCTGTTATTTATTTTATGCGCTACTTCACAACTTTATTTAAATGCCCCAAGGTTTCAAGTGCTGCCCACTTGCAAATTATATGCATTACGCATACGCAAAGATCCTGCAGAGTGAGCAACAGTTGCAGCCAAGTAACATTCAACTTGCAGTTGCCTTCGCCGTGTAGTAAATTGACTTATAAGTAAAGGCTTAAAAATATATATATAGATATGTTCAATTGTATTCCGGCGATATAACAAAGACGATAAGTCAGAGAATTAATATAGGTTGAAGTTTTCAGAGTAATATTGAGTTATGAGTCGTTAAACTCTGACTGCGGATTAAATGGTCTTTAACTTACGACTTTTGAGTTGAATACTCTGCATATGGCAATGAGTTTGAGTTGAGTAAAAGTTGAAGATATCATATAGTAATAATATTGGACCCAAGTCGATACTTAGACCCGATGGACTATAAGACTATATTTGTCTAATTTCAAGCAGAGCAAATATCGACTGAAGTTTAGTTTGATCAGAATGAAAACTTGTCAACTCTCTTTCAGATATATGTTAGCTATTGTTTAAGCTGATCTTGGAACTACGCCTAAAGTGCCTAGAAAACCCCGTGTAAAGCGAATTAGCCAAGCCATGGAATCAGTACAAAATATGGGGTAATGTTCAAAGTTTCAAAAGAAGCCAGCAGAAAATTAGTTTCTTCTTCAAATTTGAGCTGTTTTTTTTTTAAATTGTAAAAACATAAACAAAAAAACAAGAAATACTTCTTTCATTAACAAATCAAGCTTATAAAAAGGCAAAGTGAAAACAAACATTTTTAAATCAATTTGGTGGCATTTTTAGATTTAATCTGTGGCTTCTCTTGGTTGCGAAAAAAGTGGATTGTTTAGTGGATTTGAAAGCTTCTTTGTAGCACGCGTTAAAAAGGATTTTTTTCAACTCTCTCTTAAATTTTGATCGGCTTTTGAAAAGCGGCTCAGAATTTATAAAGCATGATTCCAAATGTAAATCCCTCTCGAAGTTTTTCTGTAGTTTTACTGGTTCAGTTTCTTCAGAGCTGCCTGTCATCTGATATTGAATTGGTTTCATTCACATTTTGCAATCCTGTAAGAACGAGATGTTCAGCATGTTTAAAGGGAGAAGGGACCAATCGTGTAATCCTGTTAGATCGAGTTCGTGTTAAAAGAGTTTATCTTATAGAAAAGATTATCTCTCCTAAGACGATTCCAATCCAAGCAGTTAACTCTCTTAGAATTGATCACAATATAAGCATAAATAATACTATAGATTGCTCTCTAATCCGTCAATTTAGTATAATATATTCGATGATCTATATAAGACTCTTCTAGGATTTTGTTAATCGTTTTTGGAACCTGCTTTCAATCAGTTTTGAATCCTGTTTGCAGCAACGATTAAACGAAATGAATTCTGTTGATAATATCATTTGGAAATTGTCGATTGGCCCTAAAATATAAATGATTCGTTTTAATGTTTTGTTTATTTTGTGTGGAATGGCAAGCGCCGCTGCCCCTTTGGGGATCGTCTATAATAGCTTACATTAAAATATTTGATGCGGGCTTAAGTTATTATAAGAGACGTTCGCGGGCTACTGTTAAATGAGCACGTTGCGGCTTGTGGCTTGCGTTGGTCAGCCAGTTGGTGGCACTCCCTTCTAACAACACTTACAAGTGCTGGAAATAATCTAAAAGCAACAAGAAGAGCAACGGCAGCAACAACAGCCGCAGCAGCAACAGACAGGCACAACAATAATAAAATTGAAACCGATCGTCTTTCAAAATGCGTGGCACGTCGCGCAGTTTATTAAAATAACTTGGCAGGCGGAGGGAACTGGAGCCACATCACCTGCTATAAGAGTCGCGGGCAAGAAAAATTAGTTTAATCATAAAAATGCTCGACATCGACAGCAGCAACAGCAACAGCAACAGCAACAGCAGCAGCAGCAACAGCAAAAGCAGACGACGATGACTCTAGAGGCAGCTACCTGTTTTGAGCAAGAAGATGACTTCAATTAAAAGCTTTTAACAATATCACGTACGGCAAATCGCAGGAACCGCACAGAGTCGAGGAGCAGGAGCAGGGCACCAGAAGAGCAGCCTGATTACATCACAGCAGCATGGCGAAGACACAGTCCTGTGGCGGTCTCAATGAGTGCGTCGATGCGTCGTCGTCGTCGTTGTCTTGGTTATCAGGTGTAAAGCATCGCGCTCAGAGGGGCTGCAATGAAAACGCGTTTGTGTCTTAAGTCTTTTGTTTTTTTGCGCTACGCGTTGCCAACCGGAGGAGTTGCAGCATCAGCATCAGTTTGAGTCTGAAGCTGGAGCTTATTAAAGAAAGCAGCCAACTGTGATGATAGCATCGCCCCCAGAGAGCGACTGAGAGAGAGAGAGGGAGAGAAAGATAGTGCAGGCTGCACGTGCTACACCCCCGCCAACCTGGCTTTTAGTCTTTTGCCGCTGCGATGAAGATCAAAGCGCATTATCCTTGACTCTGACTCAGACTTGGATCATGTCACGTTGGGGCGTCAAAACGTGGCTTTGTCGGCAGCAACTTGACGCTGTCACTGGCCAAAAACTTAATAACAATAACAGTTAAAATAATACGAGTACCACAACAGCGAAAAAAACAACAACAGCAAAAAAAAAAAAAAACCGGCAATGAATTTCGGCGCATGCGCGACCTCCGTCAGCGTCTCGTTTCGATTATAAAAATTTCATTTATGTCTTATGGGCGATTTGCAATTTCTGCGCAAATTGCGCCGCCAAGTCTTCTTCTTCTTCTTAACTGTATTATATTTTGTTTTTTGTGCTTTTTTACGGTAAATAAAATGCCTTAATCATTTGGCGCGTGCGTTTCTGCAATAAAAATGGCGTTTATGTTTCAATTAAAAGGCGTTGTCCAAATTATGCAATTGAAGATGAGTTTTACGAGTACGACAGCAGAAGAAGACTCCTCCTCCTCCTTCTGCTTCTTCTCCTTTGGCTCCTGCACCTGCTCTCTCTCCGTCTCCTTCTCCTTCTCAGTTCAAGCTAACATCGGTAACTGTTTCCCTTTAAGAGCATAACTGTATAAAGATATCGCGAAGTGATGAAGTTCATTGTGTTAAACTTCAACTTCTCTCCCATATCGTTTTAACTATATAATTTATATGACTTTATACACCCCAAACACGTTTTATCAACCAATTTTGATTAGAGCAGACACATTTGATTAGAATATTCCGCCAAATAGATTATCTTATGCAAAATCACTTTATAAACGGATTGTCAACAGAACACAAACAAAAGCGTGGGCTGCTGAGCTCGAGTTGAAAAAACTATCAATAGTTTCTATGGAAAACCCATAATACTTCCCACTCTAAGTCTAACTCAGCTCAACTGTTGATTAGATATCACAAAATGCAAAAGAATGCTGAAGTTTCTAAGGCAAATGGAATACGTTTTAGCCCTCAGTTCTTATCTTGGCTGCAGTAGATCGATTAAGTTAAAATTTGATCAAATTTTAAAGTTTTTTTGGTTTTTGTATCAAACTATCTGCTCTATCTTTTTGAATCATTATTATACTATTATATAAGTAATAACTATTAAACTATTATATAAATATTACAATTATATATTGTAGCAGGCCGATAGTCATATCGTATTGTATAATATGCCGCTAGTAATATCGTATATCTAAGGAGTAAGACATCGAGAAAGAGATCGTGGCTTAATAAAGATTTCTTGCAGCCAACGGAGAGGAGAACAGGCAACGGCAGTTTGGAGCATAAGGAAAGGCATAACGAGATTTTGAAGTATTGCTTACGACAATAGATAACTACACAGTAATTCTATTTGAAGTCTGCATAAAGACTGACACAACAATACGGATCTGTCTCTCATTCAATGTATGATATTGAACTGATTGTTGTGCTCAGACTTTAAAACAACGACAGCACCAACCAGACAGATTATAACAATATACATATATTAGTTATACATATTATATATTATAATTATATTCCGCTTGCCATGACTTAAGCTCATAAATGTATTCTATTATATAATATTAATGTCATTCTATTACTTCTGTTTTTAAATTTGTTGCAAGTATTTAAGTCCTGGTTTATAGGTCGATTATTTCAGCAGCAGATTACTCTGGGGGTGACTTATTCCACGAGGGCTTAACAGCATTGGCTCTAGGACACTCTCGCACATGATTCACCCACAGATTAGAGCAGTGATTCCATGGAATAGAAGTAGCTAGCATAACCAGAGTCATTGCGGTAGCTTTAATCTTGAAGTGAATCCGACTTAAAAAGTTTTCCTTTAAGCTGATAGAATAGTTTATATTCACATAATATCTTGACTATTTCTATTTAGATATATGTAAGTATTCATTTAGTTATATAAAATACTTATTAAGTGTTTAAGAAAACTTCTCTTTCTTACCTTTCTCTTGTACTCTTATAAAATATACAAGTTATATCAAATTATTTATAACAGACCGCAGATAGTTTTCTTTTTGGTAGGTTTGAAGTTAGGAGTAAGTTAGGAGCGTCTTTATAGGAATTTAGGAAACTCACCACTTTCATTGAATAAAGTGAGCGCGGTTCGTGCATAGGCTAAGCTGAGGGTTATGGGTTAAGGGTTAAGGGTGGACTTCCGTTTCCGATAAGACCCGCGTTTGTGTGCGAGAAAGAGTTGATTGGCCTTTGATGTGTGCCAGGCAGCTAACAGAAAAAAAAGAGAAAAGAATAAAATAAAATAAAAAAAGTGTCAGTCGGAAAATGTGTGTCAGTTTTTTTATATGCCGACCATAGCGCTAATGATATGCACCCCTGGTGCAGGGACGCCGCCACCTCCCCCCTCCCCTGCTCTTCCCTCACGGATATCAGTCGACGCGTTTGTTTTTTCGAAGGAAACAAACATGCGTGCCACGGCTGTAGCTGTAGTTGTAGTTGTTGCAGTTGTCGTCTTTTTGATGTTGCTTAGTTGTTTTTTTTTTTATGTTTTATATTGTATGTTACTTGCCCTCAGCCCTCACCTGGACTACTCGAGTATAGTTCGGTTTGAAGTCTGGGTACTGGGTATAAAGTTCTGTCTCTGTCTCTGTCTCTGTCTCTGGCTTTGGCGACAGGAAAAGCAGCGAACGCTCTCTTGATGGTTCAGGCAAGCGTTTGCCCTTTTGACTGCATTATGCAAATGGATTTCACAAAGATTTTTATTGACATATGTTTCTCCTTTTGTTGTTGTTATTAATGTTCACTGGATATACCACTATTACATATGTACATATATATATATATATATATATTTGTCCGTGCGGCTTCCTGTCGCCGTGACAGCCTCGACGCTTTAGTGGGTGTGAACAGGGTCTCAAAATTTTCAGACTGTTCAAATGATGCGTTGATGCTAATGCAAGTGGGTTCGGTCTTTAATGATGAAGTGCCTTGCATTTGGGCTGAAAGGCTGAAAGTGAGAGCAGCCAAAAAGTGAACTTTATGGATATTTAACGATTCAATGAATAATTTATTTTTCTATTTGCCGTTGCTTTTCTGCTTTTCTTTCTCCCTCTCTCCCTCTCTTGTAAACGAGAGTTTAAGCATGAAAGTGGTTTTCCAACATGTCAACGAAATAAGCACCGTTTTTTATAGAAGGAAAGTCAGCATTGTTAATTATACATTCAAATCGCTTAATATGAACAGCTTTAGCTCTAATCATGCTTGTTTTTATACTAATTGTGCCTAAAGTAAATAAGATTTTATGGATACCAGAAATATAGCGATAAATTATTGAGTTACAGTAAAAAATCAGCTTGAAATTACGGAATAAAGGGAAAGGTACTTAGAATCTATTGAAGCATATAAAAGTGAGAGGATTTTGCTTCATCTTAGACAAAGCATAAAACTTTTGGATCTATGCAGAAAATGTGAATAATGATATCCAAATACGGCAAAGAGTGTGGACAGCCTTGCCCGCAAAGTAAAGACAACTCATCAATTTTGTCATATAAATACAATTGTTAACTAATATTATAAGAGCGAGACTTACTATTAATTTTATAATTATGTAATATAGATTTTCATTTTAAGTTTTAAAAGGTTCATCTAACATATTTATATTATTCTTCTTAAAAAGCACATAACTTGTTTTATTCAGACACAAATCAATTACCCTTTTTCCCCGTCTCCATCATAACTCTTCTTAAACTAAGGAATAAACCTATAAAGATATTAGATTTGGCCATATGAATATATATATATATATATTCTTCTTTCCAATCTCAGTCTGAATTCTTCTTAAAGAAAGGAACAAACTTATATAGATATTGGATTTGGCTAAGAGAAACATAAGTAAAAATAAAAGTAAGTATAAGTATAAGTATCACACATAAAGTGCTATCACAAGGCCTTTCAAATAAAATAAAATATTCATTGATATGTCGACTCCTTCTTAAGGAAAAGTCCTTTGGAAGAGACAAAGGTACCAAACTCATTGTCCCCAGCTACTCTAAAGGCTTCCGCTTAATCTGAAATATACATTAACAAAGGAGTTTGGAGAGAATAAAATCTTCATCTAGACGATATACTTCAAAAGTCACTAATCTCTTTCCGACTTACTTAATATAAGTTCAAAGTAAATCAATAGAAAGTGTAGGCCGTCAGAGTTGTTGGTAGTCGCAATTGCAGGTAATACACGTAGCAGGAGCATATCCGTAGGAGTATTCAGTGTGTCCATCTTGGCCCTGAAGAGAGACATTAGCATAGCTTCTCTATCATTTGCTCGACTACTTAGCGACCTCAATGGCAACTGCTGTCGGTGGAGGAGCAGCACCCCACATGGGAAGCAGTTACATTCGTACTAAGTGATAAAGAGAAAAAAGAGCGGCAAAAAAAAATGTGAGGGGAAAAAAAAATTATAACCAGGTGTTGCAACGCTTTTTGCCGTGTTGTTTCCGCCATTCGCCAATATTTCACGACCCTGGCGGGTTGCCTATGGGACGCAACGCGGACGTGTCACAGCGACGCGGAGATAAATTAGTTAATAAATAAAAAAAAAAAAAAGAAAATGAAAAAAATAAAAGCTAACTAATTTGCATATTTGCCCTTTGCCTTTGGCTCTGCCTTTGCCGGGGTCTCATTGACAGTTGCGCGTCGCACGCTCAATGCCAAAGCCAATGAGGCGCACCAAAATGCATTTAACCCAACTGGCGGTGGGTTGAGAGGCCCATAGCTGGGTCTAGGCTCTGGGTACGGGCTATATAGTACGGTATAAGTATAGCGGCTACAACAATTGCCATTTTGTGCTCCGTTTGCGTATTTTATGTTTTTGGCGGGACGCAAACATTTTTCTATTTTTTCTCTTTCCCTTTGCCTAAACTAATTTGCATATGACAGCGAATCCTGTGCGTGTGTGTGTGTGTGTGTGTAGGAATTTGGCAAACTGCTGCGGCACTTATGGGGTGCTCTCTCTGCATGTGTGTGTGTGTGTGTTTAGGTAGCGAAAGTGAAAGGATAAAGGCCAAAGGATAAGCGCCGCGGCCTGATTGCAGCCAGAGACTTTAACGGCCGTTGCATGCAAAATCGCAAAATTGCATAAAAATTTCAAATTGCCAAAATCGAAAAAAAAATGATAAATGGCTCGCAATGGTTGTTGCATCACGATGGGAAGGAAAGCGGGCCGCAAAGGGAGTTCTTCACTTCACTTCAGCTCCTCAGGTCGTCAGTTTCAAAGCGGATTTGCCTATGCAATTTGCCTACGTGAGCAGCTTGTTTGACCTTGCCAAAAGGGTAGCCCAAAGGGTTGTGCCTTGAGTTGAGTTGTTCTCCTTGTTCTTGTCTTGGGTAGCTTCTTCATAGAAGTTCCCTATTGTCTCTTGCGTGTGTGTGTGTGTGTGTGTCTGTCTGATACGTTTTTTTGGCGCGCAATTTTTCTTGTTTTTCCTTGCGGAGCTGGGCATATGGTAAAGAGTTGACCGACTGTCTGACGGGATGGATGGAGTGTTGTTCTTTCCTGTTGTTCTCGTTGTCTTCTCTCTGGGCTGCAGCTGATACCTTGACGTGCCTAATGAAATATTCTGTTTGCAAATGAATTTTGCGCTGCCAATTAAGTAGGGATTAAATATTCAAACATTCCTCTGAGGGACTTCATATCTTCTGACTCATCTCCCAAAAACTACCTAAAAGATGCTTTTTATCCTAAGTTACAGCAGAGTTAGATTAATATATGGAATTTCTGAAACTTGTAATCCACGAGCTTGTGGCCAAATGTTCTCTTGGACTTTGTGCTCAAGTTCCATTTATAAGACTCCTCCTCTTTCATATATAGCCTAATTGTATTGTACGATAAATTAAGTGCTTTAAACGAGACCCGTTTATTTCTGGTCTCGAGATTATGGCACTTTAATTACCAAAACAGATGCCAAACTTTTTTATTTTGTTATTATACGTACATATATTTTTTATGTTTGTGCTGTGTCTATGTGTCTGTTGTTATTTTTGGGCCAAAACAAGCGCACACACACACAGCAACTCACAGACATGAAATTAATGCAAAATAAGAAGAAAAATTATGCTAATAATTATAAGCAAGTGCGCCGGGCAGACAACTAGGTGCGAGAGAGCCGACACCGCGCCGAACTCAGGTTGAGCTTGAGCAGCAGCAGCGAGATACAAGAGTGCTCCAGTTGAGGTGTCTACGACTTACAGATACCCTGCAATGACAATTGGAGATACCTAAAGTATCTCAATATTGATCCTAAAAACCTTTAGAGAGCATTTCTATCTATCGAAGTGCAATCGTAGAGTAAAGTCAACAGAGAAGCTGCAAACGACTCGCTGATCTGCATAGAGACAGAAGGACTTGACTGATGCCTGACCGAGTGTATATCATCTGCTTAGGATCGCAGTGGCATCCTACGGACTCTTGCATACTCTTGCACTGCTTTATTAAACACCTTTTAACACGTTTCCAATGGGCACGGGGTATTAAGAAAAAATTGTATAAAAAATGCAGCCAAAATGCTAATCGAGCTCATTATCATCCAAATCAACGGCGCTAATACTCGAGGAGAGTGGCACACACACACACACACACACACACGAGACAGACAGAGTCGCAGCGACAAGAGATCTTCATTCATAAATACAGCGCTTAGTTATTTTTTATTTAACTTTTTTTTTATTCCTCGCTCAACTTTTTTTATCCATGTTTATTTTTATTTACTCGCATGCGGCGCATAATTATGCAACAAGTCCTTTCATGGCCACAAAACCAACGCGGCGCGTGCGCATTTAGCATAATCTGTTGGCCAGGGGAGGTGCAGAGTTAAAAGTGCCACTGCCACTGGCAGTGGCAGAGTGAGAAAAGGCTACACAGGCTGTCGGCGGCAGTGCGTGCGACAGAGAGGCAGCGATATCTGCAGTTGACTGAAGAGCGAGAAATAAACAGGATTTTTTCGACATTTGAAATTTAAATAAATTTTTTTCTCCTTTTTTTTTATTCTGCTTTTTTTTTTTAGCGGTGCCGCCTAATTATCATGTAAATTTTGCCCAAGGACCGTTGTTCTGTTGAGTGACAAACTTTGACGACTGTTTAACTCGGTCTGCGGCTTATTAATTATGCCCAAGTGTGTGGCCAAAAGGACACACACACACACACACACGCACGCACAACACAAAAAAATGTAAACAAAGTGATGCAAATATTGTTGAACTTGTCGGTGTGTGTGTGTGTGCGGTGTGTGTGTTTGTTGTTTATGATGGCGTTGACCTTAGTTTGCATAATTTTTGACACAACCTGAACGCTTGACCTGCCGCAAGAGCTGTGCCCATTAAGCGAGATGAAGAAAGAGCTCTGGGCAGAGGATTGAGTCTAGTGCAAGGACATTGTGGTATTCCCCTTTAAAGATTCAAATTAAGGATTTAATTATAAGCAATTATCTCGGATTAAAGTACAGCATTTCATTTAATTTGTTGTGGCTTGTCGCAAATTGAGAAAGAATTCGTTGAAATCTGATTTGTTGCTATGGCAAAAACTTTTTTATGTGTAAAATAATAGAAAGATAAAATAAATGGAAATGTCCTTTTCAATATTTAATTTTCAATTATTTTAATGCTTACATACATATAAATATATTTGATATAGGAAAACATTGAAGAAAACATTTGAAGTTCCTATTTAACGTTTTGGCTTGAGCAAAGGTTTGGCTAGTTATGAGATTGTTTTACTGTGATTAAACTTATAAATAACGAATAATTTTTAACATAACAGAAAAAGTTAATGAAAAGAAAACAAGGGATTATAAAAATAGCAAACTCAATGTGGAATATTTAAAATGGTTTTAAACGAAATCAAAAAATAAAAGAGAAATAAATGAAACATAATCTTTTAGCTCAGCTGAATTTGAGCTCAATAAAGTTAAAAGTATAATTTATAAAATTAACAGAAATAAATTGTGAAGAAAATCTTCTTTGAAAGTTGTGTAAAATATTTAATTTATATTTTAAAATTAAATGTTTTTTTAAATAAACTGAAATAAATTGTGAAAAAAATCTACTTTGAAAGTTGTGTCAAAGATTATATTGTAAAATAAATTGCGAAACAAATCTAAGCTGAAAGTTGAGTTAAACATTTGAAACTTCTAACGAATAAATGGAATATACTTTGAATATATTTTGACATATGAAAACTTGCAGTTGTTTTTGTTTTTGGAATCTGAAATCTCATTCATAAAATAATCTGAAATATTCCATACTCTGTGGGTAACTGTTTTGTTGTGCATTTGGCTAATATTTACAGAGAACACAAAAGCTTTTACAACTTTGAACTTTGGTATTTTTGTCAGTGTAATGAACTGCTGTCCGCCCGCCTGGCCTGTCGCGCCTAGGAGCCATTCTCTCAATCAGTGTGCAAATATTTTTTTGGCCACTTTAAGCGAATGATGGAAATACAAAAGGCATAATGCTGTTTTATCTTGGACGCTCTACTAAATCAAAACACGAACAGCAGCAACAATACACACACACACACACATATACACACACACACAATGAGAGAGACAAACACAAAAGGCGCCAAAGAGCTTTTTGTTCCATATCGGATCTATGCAAATGTCGAGCGGCTGTGCGAAATGTTTACTGTAAAGTTAGGAATCAATAAAAATTAACACGCTAGAGCAAATCAATAACTATCCAATGGGAATAAAGTACTTAACGGTAAACTAATCGTAAGTACCAACACACACACGCACACACACACACACACACACACACTCAGTTTGATAGACAATGGGCCTTTCTTTGAAAGTAACTGACAGTTGATATGCATAACAAAACCAGACGAAGCTTCGAACTGGAAACTGGACGAAGATTGAAACATTGTAAAATTTGCATGCAAATTTATTGGCGCGATACATTTCAATTAATGTGCGACTGATTTTACAGTTGTTCTCGGACGCGTTAGATGCTCCGATATCGGAATCGGAGATAGCGACTCCGTTTTGTCAGTTACCCGCTGCCAGTTGCCAGTTGCCCGCTGCCAGTTGCCAGTTGCCAGTTGCATTGCCCGCCCATTGTAGTGGTGCCAATGCACACGCCCCACTAAAAATCACACGCATATACCCACACACTCACACACACACGCACACCAACAAAATGAAAGCAAAAGTTAGCAGCCCAAAGTGCGACAGCAAACTGAACAAAGCTTCCTGAACTTCAGCTTCAACCAGCAGCAGCAGCAGCAGCAGCCACAGCCACAGCCGTAGCAGCAGCAGCAGCAGCCTTAGCCGAAGCAGTCGAAGCAGCAGTCCTGCTGAAAAGCTTTGGCGCCTGACAGACAGAGGCCTATGCGCGCGCGCCTCTTGCGCTCTCGCTCTCCCTTGTGCTGTCAGAGGCAATTAAAAATGTCACTCTGCATGGGAATTTTGGTTTGGTGGGCGGCACTGGAAAGTCGCTGCGAGTCCAATAGAGCGCAAGTCGACTTCCAGTTTCGGTGCGCTCTCACATGCCATCTCGCTTGCGCAGACAGCGCCTAGTGCATAGCATATAAGGCATCTCGCTTGCACGCATGTCGCATTGGAAGACGGGTTGAAAACTGGTTTCGTCGAGCCGTATTCGCCCCGACTGTGTGTGCGCTTGTGTGTGCGCGTGTGTGTGTGTGCTGCTCTGTCTGTGTGTGTTTCCCGTTGTCAGTTCGTCGAGAGCGCCGTCTACGTAGCGCCGCTGAACGCTGCATGACGTTAGTTCACTTCGATAGCTCTACGAGTTTGCACGTGAATTAGTCCCATAGGCTCTCAGTGTGTGTCTCTGGCCCGTCTCGCTGTGCGGCGTCTCTGCGCTGATCTGAAAAATCTCAAACACAATTCTGAATACCGTATCTCAATCTGAATATTTTTTTTGTGACTTGACAACGATAACGACAACTGCAACAATCTTAGCGATAAGAGAAGCAACGCTCCATTTAGCGAAAAATTTTCATATACCAATTCGACAACGAGAAAAGAAAAGTCTTAAGTGCCAAGTGATTCCCCCAAAACAAAACGAATATAAATAAAATATTTAAAGAAAATTTATAATATATTTGAAGCAAAATTAAGTGCGACAGCAAACGGCAAACAACAAAATCGCTTCAATACGATATAATAAAAAATATTTCAAATCAAAATATATTCTCATCAAATTTCGAACAAACTGCGCCACAAAAATTTTTCAAAACAAAAAACAACACAAAATCCAAAACAAAATAAATCAAACAAGAAGCTGAAGTAGAAGCAGCAGCAGAAGAAGCAGCGAGAAGAATTATTAAAAACGCTTACGAAAAATTTTGATAATTTTTCGTAAAACTTATTTCGTCGCGCCGTCGGTGGCGAAACTTGTTGAGTGTGTTGAGTGCTATTGTTGCGTGTGTGTGCGAGTCGTGCGATCGGCCGGCCGCCACGCCCACATAATATTATCGTCGCCACGTTGCCAGTAAAAGACTTCAAAACGGTTGCCTCACGGTTCGAGTGGAATGAGCATAGGGACTCAGGTCTTCCTTTCGATCGATCGGTCTACAAAGTCGTTAAACTGAGCCCCAACTTGGAGCCCTACCCCGCCAGCGTGGAGGGCCTGAACAGCCCCAGAGCGGTGGGGATGGCCGCTACCTCCTATATGACACCGCCCAGCGGTGATCTTGACATGGCCCTGGGAGGCGGCGGTGGCTATCATACATCCTCGCCCCGCTCCGCTGCCGATGCCGGTGAGATGAAGTACATGCAACATCATCACCATCATCATGCTGCCGTTGCCGCTGCGGCCGCATCGCATCACCAGCAGCAGCTGCCCTCGTCGCCATCGCCAAACGCTCAGGTACAGGGCGGACAGGGTAACAGCTTGGGCGGACTGACACCGGGATCGGGCCTGGGCAGCTGGAGTGCCCTGCATCCGGATCCGTGGTCGCTGCCCACACACCATACGACGCATCATCATCCCGCCGCCGCCGCTGCCGCAGCCGTTGACTCCGTCAAGCAGGAGATGTCGCATCTGACGCAACAGACTCGCATCCAACAGGGCATGGCCTCTCCGCATGCTGCGTGGCATGCACCACATGCCGGTCACTATGCAACCACTGGCGGCTCGCCGCTCCAGTATCATCATGCGGCCATGAACGGCATGCTCCATCATCATCCGGCACATCATGCGGCACAGGTAGCGCCGTTGCATCATCCGCTGCGCGGCGAGTCGCCACAGCTGCACATACATCCACATCATATGGGCGGCGGCGGTGGTGGAGATCGCGATGCGATTAGCGGCGGCGAGGAGGACACGCCCACATCCGATGATCTTGAGGCATTCGCCAAGCAATTCAAGCAGCGACGCATCAAACTGGGCTTCACCCAGGCGGACGTCGGCCTCGCACTGGGCACCCTGTACGGCAACGTCTTCTCCCAGACGACCATTTGCCGCTTCGAGGCTCTACAGTTAAGTTTCAAGAACATGTGCAAGCTCAAGCCGTTGCTCCAGAAGTGGCTCGAGGAGGCGGACTCCACCACCGGCTCGCCGACGAGCATTGATAAGATTGCCGCACAGGGTCGCAAGCGCAAGAAACGCACCAGCATTGAGGTGAGCGTTAAGGGCGCTTTGGAGCAGCATTTCCACAAGCAGCCAAAGCCATCGGCACAGGAGATCACCTCGCTGGCGGACTCGCTGCAGCTGGAGAAGGAAGTGGTGCGCGTGTGGTTCTGCAATCGGCGGCAAAAGGAGAAGCGCATGACGCCACCAAACACACTCGGCGGTGATATGATGGACGGCATGCCACCGGGTCATATGCATCACGGTGGCTACCACACGCACCACGACATGCACGGCAGCCCCATGGGCAACCACTCGCACAGCCACAGCCCGCCCATGCTGAGCCCCCAGAATATGCAGTCGGCGCATCAGTTAGCGGCTCACTAGCAATCAGAAATCCAGGAGTCGAACTCAGCTGCAGCTGCGTCAACTCCTGCAAACAGTCTGCACCAGCAACAGCAACAGCAGCAACAACACCAACAGCAACACCAACAGCAACACCAACAACAACAGCAACAGCAGCAGCAACAGCAGCAGCAGCAACAACAACAGCAGCAGCAGCAACAGCAGCAGCACACGCCCAACACGCCCTCATCTAGTGCGGGCTCCTCGGTGACGATGACCAGCCAGGGACAGGTCATGTCGCCACAGAGCCCCTTGGGCAGCTCCTCAGCTGGTGGTCAGACGAACAATAATAATAATAATAATAACAACAACAACAGCAGCACTAATAATAATAACAACAACGAGGAGCAAATTAAGCAACAGCAACAACAACAGGCATCCAGTATTGCAGCCGCTGCAGCAGCTGCAATGTATATGGATCCCATGCGCTACCAGCACGCGCACCATCCACATCATCCGCACCAGCATCCGCATCTAAATCCCGCGCATCATCCGCATCTATTCCACACCAGCGATCAGCTGCAGCATCCACACGCCCAGCACTTGCAATCCCAGCAAACGGGCAGCAGCAGCTCCCAGCTGTCGCCCGGCGCCAGCAGCAACAGCGGCCTGCCGCTCCAACCGCCGAGCGCCGCCTCGCCAGGCTCGGCGTCCAGTGTACTGGGCGGTCATCTCAATTTGAATGCCCATTCGGCGGCGGCACTGCATCAGCACCATCATTACCAGCACCATCATCACCAGCAGCATCATCACCATCAGCAGCAGCAGCAGCAGCTGCATGCGCGTCGCCTCTTCGAGTTGAGTCTGCAGTTTGGTGCGGCCGCAGCGCCCGGTGCAGTGCGTCATTTCAACAGCTTTGGTGGCGGCGGTGCGGGTGGTGAATAGCATTCGTCGGCCGCCTGGTTTGGCTATGAGTCCTCCTAGGACCCAAATGCCGGACCGGTGGCCGGAATGTGAGCGCGAGCAGCCCTAGGATCAGATCAGATCCCCAACCCCCAGGGGGCTCCTCCACGCATCTTTTACCAGTGCATTAATCTGTGTTACAACTTCAACTAAGTAGTTAAGGCAGTGGATCCGTTAGATGAATACTACTCCTATATAGCCTGGCACCGCCGCCTGATGCCTGCCTGCCTGCCGATTCTTAATTCGTTTCTTATCTTATGTTTTTTTTTTGTTTTTTTTTTTTCCAATATATATAGTTTTTTTTTCAACTTGTTTTTTACTTTTTAAAGTTTCAAAAACTTTCTAAAACTCGAATGTAAAACTAAAAAACAAAACAAATGCAAAAGCAAAGCAAAAGCTAAAGCAAAAAGCACGCAATTCAAATCAAACGTGAAACCAAGTGATGATTTTTTTTTAAATCTTTATTAAAATTAATTAAAAAAGAAAAAGGAAAACAAAAAAGGAAAAACAAATGAAATTCGAATCGAATCGTAGCGAATATATCGTATATCGTATATCGTATACCCTATACCGTATACCGTATATCGTATATCGTACATCGATCATAACTAGCTAAAGTGCGACAAGTGTTTAGAAATAATAATAATATTATTATTGTAATTATTATAATCAACCTTTGGCCTTCAGCTGCGTACCACCAAGCAAGGTAAATCTTATAACCATAGTATGACCACCACCACGCCCACGCCCAGCCCACGCCCAAGCCCCCAATTTCCAACACTTTGTCGCCCGTTTGGAGTTTGGAGATATAGTAGAAAACTAAAAGCAAAAACAGAAAACAGAAAGCAGAAAATCCATTTAAAAAATAAAACACAAAAACTAAATTTAAATTTGAAATCAAAGTCGAAGTCGAAGTCGAGCTCGAATTCGAATTCGATATCGATATCGAAATCGAGAATGGAATTCATAAATATATTTAGCGCTCAAGTGGTTCGAACCTCGAACCGCCACCGCAGACACTTATGACTCGGTTCTAGCTAGGGTTATAGGTTATAAAGCCGCCGTGCTTCTACTTATATATATAGCCAGTAGATTGTACTCTAAAATATATATAGTATATATATATATAATACATATATATGTATGATAATGGAAAAGAATATATTAGAAAAGCAAAAACAGAACTTAGAATTTAATGCGCGGCGCAGAAACCACAAACACAATACAAATATGATTAAAATTAAAATAAAAAGACAAAAAACAAAAAACGAAAAACAAAAACAAAAAACAAAAAACAAAAAAGACAAAATATAAAATACAAAAAAGCAAACCAACATTCTGTAAATACAACTACAGTTAAGTCATATTTTTAGCTTTAAATGCAATTGTAGATTTTTTTTTTTTTTTAAATAACTACCGAAAATGCAAAATGCAAAATGAAAACTAAAAAAATATATAAAGAAAATAAAGTAAAAACTAAAAATATGCATAAATATATTAAATTGTAATTTCTAGATGGTAATCTAATGAATAGGCACATCCAGTTTAGTTACTTAGTACTGTACTTTCCATATAAGCGAAACACACACACATACTTAAACACACACACACACACACACACACACACACACACACACATATATACACACATACAACCACATATAGCTAAATCTTAAAAAATAACCGAAAATAATCGAATATTAAATGCTAAATTGTAAACTATTAATTGATGTACATTTTTCGACATAAAGAAAACAAAAGAAAAAAAAGAATACTTGAAAAAATATGAAAATGGAAAACAATCTGAAATTATTTCGAGCAAAATTTAATAGATGTGTATAAAAAACAAAACAAAATATATATATATATATATGAAATAAACGTGCTTCGTGTTTTTTGATATACATGCAACAACTTTTATAAAAATGGTCGTTTTTTAATTTTTTATTGTATAAAAAGAGAACAAGAAACAAGAAACAAGAAACAAAATGAAAGAAAAAGCAAAACCTAAAAACAAAAGAAACAACCACACAAAACGTAAGAAATACGCAAATTTTTAACTATTACCTAAAATTGCTATTAGATTTTTTTTTGAGTGTAATTAAACTACGAGTATGTAAAAAAACAAAACAAAACAACTTAAAACATATATGCAACAAATACTTATGATTAAGTTTTTTTTTTGAGATGTTGATAAACTATACATATAAAAGGAGGATAAAGCTGGGAGAGAGACACTTTTCTCGCCCAATGAATGGATGGAAGGACGCAAGAAAAGGATGAAAAACCACGAGAAAAATAAAAAACATTAAAAAAAAAACAAAACACAAATATTTAAGGTTTAAGCCATGCCCTCAATTGTATAATAAATTATGCTACAACATAATGGAAGCACCAAGTCAACAAAAGCGGTACATTCCAACCAACACACACACACACACACACACCAACACACACACACACAACTTACTTCACAGAGAAATTGAAAAACCAAGAAGACCTAAAAAGGATGAAAAAAAAAACACAAAAAAAACTTAACAAAAAAAAACAAATAAAAGAGAATATTATTCGAAACAAAAAAAAAAAAAAAACAAAAAGCAAATATTTTATTTACGAGCTGCGTATGTCCTTTTATTATTATTTAATTAGCGCAAATTGCGCTCATCTCGGCCTTTTGCAGTTTACGAGGCAGTTTCACAGAGGCTTTTGTTACCCGATTGCAACCGATTCAAACCGATTGCGACCGATTGAGAACGATTGGGCGCGATTCCCAATTGGTTTCGATTTCCATTGCGATAATTGCGGGTATTATAATTTTTGTTTGTTTAAAGTGTTCGAAAAGCAATTAACAATTAAGTGGGCATATTATAATGCGATTGCCTACGTCACAATTAACTAATAACCTTCCTTGTGGTTGTTGTTGTTACGCTGCTTGTTGTTGTTGCTGTTGTTCCAGAGAGATCGTTAATGAAAGTTGTCATTAAGAAGCGTTCCAATTCATTCAGAGTTTTTATAGGGCCATAAATGAAGCTGTTGATATGCCGTGGTCATTGCTCATTGCCAATTGACGTCAATTTCCAGGGTGATAAAAGCGACAATTTCGAAGATTTACATCGTGTTATGAGCATTACATGAAATAATAAATATCTCGACTCGAACTTAGACAAGCTCTAAGCGATATCAACTCTCCTTATCTATTATTAAATGGAAGTCAAACAATGAACACTATAAATTTAGAGCCCAGTAAACTCTAAGAGCTCTCTCTAACATCCTTAAATCGCTCTAGAGTTTGGCGTATCTCAGACCTCTGAGAGCTCTCTGTAACATCCTTAAACCGCTCCTGAGTTTGGGGTATCTCATACCTCTGAGAACTCTCTTCAACATCCTTAAATCGCTCTAGAGTTTGGGGTATCTCAGACCTCTGAGAACTCTCTTCAACATCCTTAAATCAATTCTGAGTATCTCAGACCTCTGAGAACTCTCTTCAACATCCTTAAATCACTCCAGAGTTTTGGGGTATCTCCGACCTCTGAGAACTCTCTTCAACATCCTTAAATCACTCCAGAGTTTTGGGGTATCTCAGACCTCTGAGAACTCTCTCCAACATCCTTAAATCACAGCAGAATTCGGGATACCTTATATCATTTATATATAAATATATATACTCAGTTTTTTTTTCGTCAGATTTGAAAACAAAATAATAAAATTTTCAGTTTGTCTGCTCATTGCCCTCTTTAGTCTAATGTGGTGCACGATATTTGCATTAAGCTCATTATTTATACAAGAATATTTTGTGTTATTATTATTATTATTATTTTTATTGTTATCAGAGCTGATTATAAAATGAAATTTCGCTTGAAATTTCGGTTAGTAATTTTACATAAATATTGCATCAGCCAACAAATCAGGCAACACATTTGAGGCTGAAACAATATCAAATGAATGTAGAATAAAACAAACAAAACCAAATTCAAAATGCGCATAATTGAAAGCCTGTTTCGGCTTTATATATATATATATATGATATATATGTATCTGAAGTATATATAAAGTATATCAAAACAAGCAAATTATACACATGTTTCTCATACAGAAGCGTAATTGCAATAATTTTTATTAATGCCTCGGCTTCATAATTATCTCAAACAAAAAACACGAGCAGAAAGCAAAGAAAAACAATTCCATATATATTTTATATATATAAATGAAATAACATTTATAATTTTATTATATATTTTTTACTCTTGTTTCCCTTTTTTATATTTGATTTGATCCTTTGTCTGACGTTTTTACTCTGGCCACAAGCAGAAATTATTGTAATTTACTTGTTTATAAACATTTCTAACGCCCACGCGATGCGCATTCTGCACCCTAACAATAAATATATATATATATATATATATATATACTTATATATATATATTTACAGTCATCTCTTTTAATTACTCTATAAAAAAGAAGAAAAATAGACAACAAACTGAAATTTAATGTGAATACGAGTAAAACATGGCTGCCCACAGAGCCTATCCATATACATTCTAGTATCTATCGCCACCTGCCATTTTGGGGTTGCTGAGAGCACACACACACACACACACACACACACGCACACACAATATGCAAACACACCCACATAGATGAGACCTGCCTCTATAGGCAATATACCTATTCATCTAACCAAATTAATAGTTAATAACGAACTTCCATTGCTCTTTTGCCAACAATTCGAGGGAAAGACAGTTTTAGTCTCTAAAAGTTAACAGAGAATGTAGCATATGGAATCCAGGCAGTTGGATAAACATAAGTTCTGGTCTATAAGATATATTTCTATACAAAATACTACTAATATATCAGAACTTTAGTCTTGTCCCAATCCTAGCCTTAGACTAACTTTATACTACTACTTTCTGATTGAAAAGGTAAAACTTAGATCTCTCTCTACCAACTTTAGCTTCTTAAAGTGTCTCTGGCTTAGTTATAGATTCTCTTTAAAGACCAAAGCCAATGACATAGTTTGAATACCCTAGCCAGTTGGCTATAAACGCACATGCACATTACGAGTATATGATAAAAAATTAGTAATATAAGCTGGCGAATTGTAGTTTTCATTGGTTTTAATGTAGCCGTGCGTGTTAAGTGCGACCGACATCGAAGCCACCCCCGACACCACACGGGCAGCAGTGGCACCACCTTAGCCACAGTTACCCCCAACTCCGTGGACGTCTCTCGGTTCCCTTGCCGTGGCAGTTCCAACATTTTCATTATTATTTCGAGTTGGCTTTTTTATTATTTCGCGTGGCAAAGCAACGCGCCGCTTGCTTTTGTGCTTGTTTCTTCTCGTTGTTGTTGTTGTTGTTCAGTTTCTCTCTGTGTATATATGTAAGTGAGTGTTTCCCTATCAGTATGTGTGTGTGTGTTTTTGGGCTGCGTGCATACAACCGTGTCAATAATTACCCGTGGGACTGACACGACCAACGAGAATCATTCAAATGTTGCAAAAGCGGCAGCCACAGAGCCCACTAACAATGGCTAAAAACAAAAGCAGAGACAGGCAATGACGACGACGACGACGACCCAGTCGAGTCGAGACGAGAGACAAGTGGAGGAGGCACAATGGCCATATGCTTGGACGCCGCTGCTGCCATTGTGCCTGTGCCTCTGCCTTTGGCTTTGGCTTTGGCTTTGCCTTTGCTTTTGCCTTGGCCAAAATGGCTGACAGAACTGGCCAACAAGTCGACCCGTCGGCTGACGAACTGGGCAACGGTCGAATCAGGCAGCTAACTGACTGACTGACTGACTGACTAACTGACTGGCTGACTGACTGACTGGTCACACTTGCTCTGGTTGGGCTCCGGCTGGGCGAGTTTTCACTGCGAGGGCAATGCCAGCCAGTGGTCGAATGGATCCACTGGGGTGGCGTTGTGCTCATTATCTATGCTTCCTTTGGGAATTTTCATTTTCTTTTAAAGTTCTCGCCGCTGTGCGTTCGTGTGCGACAGTTCCTAAAAAACAACAGAAAGCTGAGATAAGAAGAACACCTAAAGCAGAGCACAAGAAAACAACAAAAAAGAACAACAAAAAAATGGAAAACTTTTTGAAATACTCGTCGTATTTATAGATACAGCTATGCTATGCGAGTGTGTGTACTAATTCAGTTTTGATACGCTGCTTTTGGCTGAGCAAAGAAATCGAGAAAAGCGGAAAACTAGAAAACTAGAAAACTATACTAATTACAAAATTTATGGCCTTTTAGGGAAGTTCACAGCATTCGAGCTCGAAGCGTAAATGAATACGAATGCGAATGCATCGAATGCTGTGACGAACATAGTTTTAACAACCCAACACACAATAACACCCACAATAGCGAATTAAGCTCTGACTTTTCCAAATCGAATCAACCGAGAAGCTCAATGAGCGACAGAGATGGTAACAGATGAATAAAACGAGAGGGAAAGACAGCATAGAGACGGGGCTACAGGCAGCAGGCAATAGGCAATACGCGACAGGCGACACCTTCGACAAGGCACTTACGAAGCTGATCAGCAGACACCTAGACAAATAATGCGGGTATGCTATATATGGAAGATTGCTGCGATATAGATATATATACATATATACGGATCACGAATATGCGACGGAAGAGCAGCTCGAGAAGTTATGGACAGATTTGAGGCAGATAAGCGAGAGCTGTTGCTGCAGGCAAAGTAAAACTTTTCGAGGAAATCTATCAGATTTGCAAGTATCAGATACTAAAGTAAAGAAAAGTCTAAAGAATTCATAAAGAAAAGCTTAAGAGGTAATGGATAATTGATAACATATACAGAGAGATCGAAAGGTAATGTCATAAAAATAATTATTCAGCTAAAACTTCTCATTTCCCATTTTATGTTTCCCAATCATCTTCTTTTCCTCAGAGCTTACTTTGCAAACTGTTTGAGCGACCCTCGCATTCAATTTTCAGCACATACTTAGACATAGCTACAGATATGGTTACATATATATATATATATATATAGAGATATATACATACAGCAGATCGAGTGCGCCTCTGAGCAAACACGCAAACATCTCTCTTCTCTAATAAGCAAACTCAATTGATGTATGAACCATGACATTGTCTCGTGTGCAGTTTCGAGTTAACTGTTGAAAATGCGCGGGTTATTAATGGCTTTATAAGCTGCTGCTACACACAGACTAACACATACACACACACACACATACATATTTAGAGTGTGGAGTGTTGCCAATGCGCTGTAGACTTTGGCAAGCAAATTGGACGGGCCACTTAGACAGGCCAACACCAATAGCCACCAGCTGCAGCCAGTAAAAGAGCCAAGATCGGTGATCGGTGGACGGTGATCGGTGATCGGTGATCAGCGATCGGTGATCAGCAGCGGCGCAGTGTCAAAGCCAACCACTTTGCGCGTTTTCATAACAATTTTTTCTGCTTTTTTTTTTTTTTGCGCTGTTGTTTGCGCACATTTTTAACGTATAAATAAAAGTGAGACGGTGGGCGGGCAGGTGAGTGCTGTGCCAGAGTTAACACAAGGAGGGAGGGAGGGGTTATTAGGTAGCCGAGTGCAGATAGTATAGTGTGTGTGGGCCAACCTGGTCGCAGTCACAGTTGGAGCCAAAATATATATTTCTCACACACAACGCGTCGCTTGACATTTTGGCAAGCAAATGGAAGGCAACAAGGTCGCCCAGAACTCAGATGGCTATCAAAAAGCAAATACTGACTACTATTCGATTGCAGGCCGCAGCAGCAGCAACAGACAGCAGCAACAGACAGCAGCAACAGGCAGCAGCAGCAACAGCCAGCAGGCAGTCGAGTTAAGAGCAAGTGCAGCATAGAATATCAAATTTAAATTTTTTATTGCACAGACCGTGAACGGACGCCATCGGCGTTGTTGTCGGTCAAGTGCAAGCATCAGCTGCTGCCAGTGTTGTTGCCCCTGTTGCAGCAGCAGCAGCAGCAGCAGCAGCAGCAGCAGCAACAGCAGCATCGGCTTGCAGCAGCAATAAATCTCTTAATGAAAACCGGCAATAAACTTGGCCAGCTTGCAAAACGCCGGCGGCAAACCGACAAAAATCCCGCGCCAAGCGCGAAAAAATGCGCAAAAGAATTAATAAACAAAATAGTCGGGCATGTTGGCATGCCCACTCTTTACCCTACCCTATCCCCTACCCCGCTACCCCCTCTCTTTCTCTTGCTCTCTCTCTTTGTGATGCTCACACTCTATGTTGGAGCAGGGATGCAGCACTTGGTCTCTTGGTCCACTCAACCCCCGCCTCAGCCCGCCCCCTCAACGCCAAGCGGACAAGTTATTTGCTGCGCATGCGCGCACGTGCTCGCTGCTTAATGTGAGCTGCGACGCCAGCGTCGACGTCAACGTGGCCGCACGTTTTCAGCTCTCTCAAGCTGCGCATGCGCATCATCAAAAGACGACGACAACGACGACGACGACTGACGTCTAGTCGCATTTGCATTTCTAATTTTGCATTTGTTTATTTTCTATTTATTTTCTGTATTCTTCTTTTTTGCATTGCGTTGCAACTTGGGGGCGTTGCATCCACCTCAGCTGAGAGACCTCAACGCCAAGTGGCGTCAAACAGTCGACTCAAGCGCGTAGGCGTCTGTTAGTTTGCCTGTTTTAAGTTTTCTCCTACGTTTATTTCCCCAAACTAACCGCTGACCCCCAGCAACTGTTCAAATATTTTCAAATGCGAGTAAAATACATTCGCAGATAACATCGAGTCCAGCCCAACACTTACAGAGGCGCCTTTGGTTTGACGTACTTCGATATGGCTACATGTCCAAGGAGCAGGCAATCTGATGATCTTTGGGCATAAATTGAATATACGAAAGCTCTTCATAATATATTTTATGTTGCAGATTCAAAAGTTGAAGAAATAAAATTGTTATATTTATTTAGAGAGAACCAAAAGCAGTTGACACACAAATTTAAAAAGAAAATAAATTTAAAATAATAAAGTATTATTCTTAAGTATAAATTTTAATAATAAATAACATAAAATATATTTATATTTAATCAAAACTATAAATGAATCAAGACTGATCCAACATTTGTTGCTTCGATTGGGGAAATCCCAGAAAACCCAATCTGATAAAGTAAGTTTTGGCATGTTAATTTTAAGAATATATTGATATAAGAGTTAAAGAAAAAAGGATAGAAATTGGAACAAATTGCGCTCCTGATTTGTATATATATACTTCTTATAATATATATAAGAAGCTCAAAGGTAAGTATTATTTCTTATAGACAAGGATTAGGTATAAGTATATGGTATATGGTATATATTTAACTTGACTTATAGACAGACGACTTAAAGATAGAAACTTATTATAAATTATAGTATAATATAAAGTCTTTAAAAGTAATCTGGAAACTAAAAGGTTAAATAATATATTCCAATATATTCAGCAAGGTTTAGGGAAAGCCATGAAAAGCCCAATCAGAACAATAAGACAAGATTCAAAGATTCATTTAAACTATTTGCATTTACATATAATAAGTATATAATCCTCTTCATTCTGAAGAACTAAGAAATAAGTCGCGTTGTGTTATAAGAGAGGAGTTTGGAGTTGATTGGATCCTTTCAGTTCTTTCCCAGCACCAGCAACTTGTCTAAAACTCAGCTGGATCAACCTCAAGAGTTGCCAGTATAAGCCAAAGTTAGAGTTTACAGCAGAAACATTAGCAGAGTTTGAGCCTCACATTTGTTGTTGCTGTTTTTGGCGAACAACTTAATTTTTACCGATAGGTATATGTATATTAGATGTATATAGGTAGTAAAGAGATCTAGTCAAAATTGTACTATTAATATCGGATTAACATAATGCGAGCTTAAAACAGATGTCGTAAAGTTTTAGCTATAGCTTTATTAAGATTCGTTTAACGACTATTAATCCAATCTGCGCGAGAAGCCTGTTAACGATCTTGAATATATTCAATGAAAAACATTGTTTTAATTTACATTTTATTTGGTTGGATGCAGCTCGAAGCGGACAATAGGGAAAGAACTGTAATTTCAAATAGAAAGACTGATCAGTATATATCTTTATATGGAATCAGCTTGATCGAAATGAAATCAGTATTATATGTATATAGCTCTATTGTTATATTGTAGTTCCCTGGAGATGGAGCTAAATCTAAGGAGTTATTTAAACGGTTTTAGCTCATGACACGATTTGTCTAGACTTTCCATTCTTATGGCTCATCACAGCTCTAAAAATACCAGTTGATTCATTTAATCTTCCAGCTGTAAACTAAAGTCAACAACAGCTTTGCCAGCAGCAACAACAGCAACAACAACAAGAAGAAGTTTTGTAAACGCATTTGAGTGCGGTTGATCAGTTGCTGGTGTTGTTGGTGTTTGTTACTGGTGTTGTTGGTGTTTGTTGTTAGTGGTTTGTGGTTGAGGCAATTGACTACCGAAAAGTATTAAGCAAAAAGCTCTCGGAGCGCGCCCAGCGAGCTGCGTCGAAATACCAATACAAACAGCGTAAAGCTGGAAAAAAATGAAAAGAAAAAAAAATAAAAATAAAAATGTTTAAATATTTGCAAAAGAAATCGTTGAAAAAAACCTTTGGCAACGCGGTAGCCATAAATCAAAGCCGCGTTAATGAAAGCGCAATTAAAACGGGCTGCTCGACAGAAGAGGAGGGCATGGGGGCAGGTGGGCATACTTGAAGTCGAGGCATATTTGGGCCAGCTTTAAGCGCAGGAAATTAAATTTTATGATGCCGTGGCAGCCAGTTGGCCATTTGGCCATTTGGCCACAGCCTAAGCCCAAGCCCAAGCCATTGCCAATGCAATTGTTGCAGTTGCTCGTTGTCGCGCCGCCGACTGCAGTTAAATTTTGCAGTCGCCGTTGCTTGTTGTTGTTTCTTTTGCTGTCTGAAAAGTTGCACAAGGTTGGCCACCGACAACAACAGCAACAGCAACAACAACAACAACAACAACAACTGCAACCAGCAACAGCCAGAACGTCGGTGGCGTTGACGGCTGCAAAAAGTTTATGCAGCGACGACGGCGACACCTACACAGTACAAAGAGAGCGAGAGACCCGCAAAGCCCTCGCCCCCCCTGTCATCCTTCAACCTAAGCATTCAAAGACCAAGTGCCCGGGACCAGACTTGACCTACAAAAGCCATGGCGACCATGACGCCCCTGGGTGTACAGATACAGATACTTCGTCTACTACTTATTGGCAGCTCAAACTGCGCCATTTGTCTCCAATTTTCTGTGTCTGTGTGACGTCATGGTCCCTAAACAATAGCACTGCCACACCCCTTTCATAACAAAAACTATCCCAACTCTCAACACAGCCGCAACAATAAAGCTCTAAGAAGCTAACCAGAACGACATTCATGCCCACTTGCTCATCATTTTATCTATAGATAGAAACTTTAGTTGGGATTTACCCGAGTATAAAGTATATCCAGATGTATGATATATGCTATATTTCACCTATAAATATATATAATATATGATTGATATTACTTTTAGTCTTATTATGAGTTAGATTATAGTTAAAGATACACCTGAACTTTCATAGATACATTCTTACTCGCGCCTGGCCTCCGCTTAGATAACTCTTTTACTGAGATGTCATCTGCTTCTGGGACTCATGCACAATCCATGTTCTTCAGTTATCCGAAAAAACCAAGTGCACAGGTAAGTTCTGGGACTCATCCACAATCCTTAATCTTCAGCTTCCTAAAAAGCTATGTCCACAGGTAAGTTTATAGCCCTTGCATTAGGAGCAACTTCTGTCGATTATGTGAAAATAAATCCACTCGTTAGATATTTAGCTAATAGAATAATAATAATAGTCTCAACTTGAAATTACATTTTATATATTTAAATGAAATAGTATTTTAATTAAGAGATTAATAAAAGAAATCGTTGTTTTAGTTCTGAATGAAGTTCTACAAAGAATCAGATAGATCTATTACGATCTTAGTTCTGTTTGGGTTACACACAAGTTTTTTGCCTGATCAATTTTCCAAGTTAATTTGAAAGCAATTTTCGTATGATATATGCAATTCATTGTGAGTTCTTGTTGTTCATTTCCGCTTCCTATAGCTGAATACCCCTATGCGAGTAACAAGCTTGATGGGTGAATCGCGAGACCATCGTGAGAGCCCTATAAAGTTAAACAATTCGCGAAAAGCGGCTTAATTGAAATAAAAAGCAAAATCGTATGTGGATGGGCAAGTCGTCAACAGTCGTTGCCCGTTTGGCCGTTTGGCTGTTGGCCATTTGGCTGTTTGGCTTACTGACCATCAGCTTCATTACCATTAACCGACTGTGGCCACAAATCATGCATTTAACGCCTTCTTAACAGCTCTGGGACATTGCCTGGGACTCGCACTCGCACTTGCTTCGCAGTCCGAGCTGGAATTGAGTTTGAGTCGGGCTCGATCTGGGACTGGGACTGGCAACGGGATGGTAACTGGGATGGTAACTGGGCTGTGTAGCGCCTGCAATCAAAACGGGCAATAAGCATGCAAAAAAGCCACAGTAAACGTAACGAAATGAAATCAAACAGGCTCGTGATGGAGGGTAGGAGGGAAGGAAGCGGTGCTGGACTTGAGGTTGAGTCTGGAGACGAGGCTCTGGCAATGGCTTTTTGTGGTCAGGTGTAACGTGTGTGTGTGTGTGTGTTTGTGTATGTTTATTGAGTTGTCAGGCAAGCAGAGTGCAGTTTAAGCCCGAGGAAGCCCAGAGTCAAGACCAAGCCACAGAGCAGCCTGATGAGCTGTTGATGTTGCTGATCGTGCCAGTTGACAATTACACAACGATCGGGGAGTGGCAGCGGTGTTGCATGAGGAGAGATCCCAGTCCAAGTGCAGGACCAGGTGCAGGACCAGGGGCACAAGCAGCTAATGGAGCGATCGTTGGCCAATTTTATGGGCGCCAATAAGCTGAATCAGACAATTGGCTACCAGTTTGCATGAATGGAAGCTGCCCAGTCATTCATTCATTCATGTGTGTGTTTTCCCCACAACTTGCAGCTGATCCTCCTCCATAAAGATAAAAACTGATCTCTCTGCCAGCTAAAGATTTGCTAAGTGCCTGTGTTGTGTCAGCTTGTAAATCATTGATGCTCATACTATGATCATTTTCACCAGAAATCGACAATGTCGATTCGAGTGTAGACAAATCAATGCAAAATATGTTTGCCAATCCGATAAACTAGATGAATCACCTGTTGAGCAATATCTTAAATTTGCAATTCGATCTCTCTCTATAAACTGTCAGCTTAATTATTGCTAAAAAAATTGTTTATGAATTGTTATATATATATTTTCATTCATGATATTCAAATAAAACATTCAAAAACTAAAACTCAGCGAGCTATCCATCAAAAGTATAATCTGATTATCTTAAGACTTATTCACTTTCTGCAGATATCTTCATCATCAGAATTCTATGACTTTAATCAATGTCATATTAATAAATTATAGTTCATAATAAGTCGAAGAGTGATTGACTCTGAGATACCCTAGCTCTTACTTAACTCAGATTTAAGCAAAGCTTCGACTTCTGCTTCGACTTTTGCTACGACTTTTGCTTCTTGCTGATACTCAGAGTAGGAACTGGAAGACTTTAATATGTTTTGAATCATTAACTGAGGAATAGGATGATCATGAAACATATATACTTACTCTAGAGTAAAGATTCATCTTCTAAGCTCAAGCTGTAGTTCGTTTTATATCTATTCGCGATATCTGAAATATAAAAGAAACCTGATTTAGAACAGAGATAGATTCAGAAGTTAATGCTGGCTGGGAATATATATTACTCTAAGTACCTGAATACTCAACCTATGACTTGATTTGGGACAGATAGAGAGTCAGAGGCTAAGAATATATATTACTTTAATGCTAACCTCCTCAATCTTTACAGGGTATCAGTGGAAAGAACCAACCAAGTATGTCTCCCAGCTGTCAACTACTCGAAAGGCCTGGCAATGTAAATTTTGAGTATAAGATAGAAGTATCGAAGATGAAAGATAGTATTGGCATTATGGTTTCTGGTTGTGAATGGGGCAACAACTTAATCAAAGAGTCGACAAATCAATCCATCAGTTATTTAGCCATTTACATTTCCAGCGATAAAATAGCAGACGTCTCGTTTCGTTTTGGATATTTTTTTATTATTATTAAGTCGAGTTTGTTCAACGAAGATTCGAATATATATACACGAATATATATGTATGTGTGTATATATTTAGTTTGTTAGTTAGTAGTCACTTAATTTATTAAAAACACAGAGACGCTGGCGAAGCCAAAGCAAGCCAAAGCACTTAGCAGCTCGACAGATTCGCCAAGCTCTGGCCAAATACCCAACGATACTCCGGCCAGGTGACCAGAGACGAAATTAGCCGATCGTTAAAAACCTGACACAGGCGCACGTGCCATTTTCGAAATGATCAGAGACCGAAACGCCTCACTACACACATAATAAGCCGAAAAAAAGCAGAAAAAATATACAAAAAAACACCTAAACCCAGAGCAGAGACAACAATAATTTCACCTACAACAACAGCAACAGCAACAACAACAACAACAACAACAGCAACAAAAAGAAGAGCAACAACAATGTCGTAAATACCTTGCCGTCTTGTAGCGTTGACAATTTTGCGCCAAAATTTATTAACCAGAAATTGATTGGCCCAAACGGCTATCATCTATGGCTATGGGACGTTGTGGAGTTGAGCTCGCTGTCTCGGCTTCATAATTTACCATTAGCTTTGACTAAAACACATACATATACATATATATATATATGTATACTAATATATAAAAACTTAAACTTTTATCATCCGATGTTTGTATTGGGGTTTGTCGATAACGTTGCGTTGAAATTTCGCATAATTATGATGCCTATAAATTTGTTTTCTTTCATTAGCTTAAGTTTTAGTTTTCCTGTTTTTTGTTGTTTTTCTTATTAGACGAAGGTCAACGACGATATAAAAATCCAAATTTTATTTCAGTTGCCAACAAACCCAAAAAGAAAACAACCAAACCAATAGGGGCGCCTGTCTTCAGGGGGTCTCTGCTCAATGTAAAACCCCAGAGAAACTGAAGACCAATAACAAAATATAAAACTGAATATCATTCTGTAAGTCTACAGCTCTCTTGTCTTTATGAACGTTTTAAAATCGATTAAATAAATATATATATATATATGATATATGACATATGATATATGATTGCCAGCTTATTGGGGCTATAAGTATCTGACATGGGATTTTGGTATTTCCGATTTATATTATTCCCTTTATATTGACAAACTAAGAAAAGCATTTCATCAACATTTAGGATATGTAGAACAAAGAACGACTTAGTATGTTAATAGTATTATAAGAAGGTCTCATAAATTTGGAGAGATTCAAAGAAAATTGTTGAAAGTGTTACAATCAAAATGCTTAAACAAACAACAAAAGATACTCCCGATGATAGATCATCTGAGAAATGTAGCTCGAATGGTCTTAAAAAACCTCTAAAAAGAAATAGATTCTTAAGTTCCACAAATGGAAGCAAGGTATATCACTCAAAAGGTGTCATATACCTTATAAGAAGAGATACTTGAGATACAGATTTATAAATACATATAATAAGAGATTTATCTTTAAAATGTTTAAGGAAACACTGAATGATATTTGAGATGAGGGAATGATAGATCTTAAAAACGATATTCAAAAAAAGCTATCTAAATATTAAAATGTCTACAATATAATTACTATTATTATTTGTATACATAAAAATAAAGCAATGAAAGATTAGCAAAACATGCAATTAGTTTGCAACTAGGCAATTGTCTGGAACGAGCACACATTTATAGAAGTTGTTTTGTATTTTTGTTATGTTATTTTATTTTATATACAATAATTTATAGAAATGTACAGTAAGAATTATTTTGGAACTCGCCCATATGCCAGGCTAAAGGCAATGTTAAGGTTATCATTTATTGTAAACTGTTTCTTACCTTCTTTAAATAATAAAAAAAATATAATAAAATAAAAATAATATTATATAATAAAGAATGTTATGAGCTTATTATGTATTATTATATTATAATTAATATAAAAAAATAAATAAAAAATTAAAAAATTTTCTTTTATTTTACTTTTACTTTTTACTTATTTTTACTTTTAAATTTAATGATTTTTAATTTTAATTTTAATATAATAATTGATGCTAATGTCGACTGTTCTTTGTCGTCTTTCCGAATAAAATAAATAAAATAAATAAAATAAATAAAATAAATAAAATAAATAAAATAAATAAAATAAATAAAATAAATAAAATAAATAAAATAAATAAAATAAATAAAATAAATAAAATAAATAAAATAAATAAAATAAATAAAATAAATAAAATAAATAAAATAAATAAAATAAATAAAATAAATAAAATAAATAAAATAAATAAAATAAATAAAATAAATAAAATAAATAAAATAAATAAAATAAATAAAATAAATAAAATAAATAAAATAAATAAAATAAATAAAATAAATAAAATAAATAAAATAAATAAAATAAATAAAATAAATAAAATAAATAAAATAAATAAAATAAATAAAATAAATAAAATAAATAAAATAAATAAAATAAATAAAATAAATAAAATAAATAAAATAAATAAAATAAATAAAATAAATAAAATAAATAAAATAAATAAAATAAATAAAATAAATAAAATAAATAAAATAAATAAAAAATAAAAAATAAAAAACATGATTTCCTTATAAAGAAAGCTTCGATAAAATTCCATATAAATGCTTTCCAAACCAGCAGAAGATACTCCCTTGAAAGATTTATATTGAAATTTAGAATGAAGAAATCGTTATCATATAATTAAGAATGTTTTAAAAAGCATTTCGTTTATTGTAGAATTCGTTGTACAATTATTAAAAGTTATACACTTCGTTTAATATAGAATCCTAAAGGAAAATTAGCTTGGGATGCAATACTTAGAGAGTTGCCATAAAATAGCTAGAAGACAACAACAGAAGATAGTCTTTGATGGAATAATTTCTTTTATAATATTAATATTTAATTTGTCACTCGTTTTTTACGTTTAACACAGAAGATTCTCTCTGAAAGAATAATTCCTTTTTTATATTAACATTTAATTTGTAACAAGTTTTTATTATATTAATATTTATTTTTGTAACTCAATTTTTGCTGTTAAAACAGTTTCAAATATAAAAAAAGATACATAAAAGAGGTGTGAATAAAAAATGAGTATAAATCCATCATAAATTTTGAATAGTTTTTAAGCTTAATGCAATAAAGTTATAAAAAAGAAAAAGAGTGTTAAAATTTCAAGTGTCCAAATAAGTCATAAAAAATTAACTCTTTGAACTAATTAAGGGTTTCGTTTAAGTAGCTCTAATCTTAATTGTCTTTTTTTAGGCACTTATAAAACTGTTAACTGAGTTTAATTTCTTGGCCACAATTGTGTTTGGGCCTATTCTAGTCGTAGTAACCTTGAGATGTTTGGGCTGGGGTGGGAGCTGGGAGCTGGGTGACTAGACCGATTTGCATATACTCTTTCATTTCGTAATTTTATTAGCACTAAAATGTTTATTTGTTTTTATTCTGTTTTGGCCTATTCTAGTTGTAGTTAAAAATTTGTGCAATTGCACGAAATTGTTTTCTCGAGTGGTTTTTTATGGCCTCGTTATTCGGCCATTAGTGGTACTAATCTTCAAAGTGGGACCTGCTCCTCATGGAGTAGCCCTTTCTGTAACTAAAACTGAAACTGAAACTGAAACCTTTCCACTGATAAGAAACTGAGTCAAGTCACTAAAATTGAAATCGATGACAATTTTGGGTGAAAGTTTTTCTTGATGCGCTACAAAATGCCGTTTAGAAATAGAAAGTAGGGCGTGTCCAGCCCAATGATCCCCCCAGACCCCCAATCTCTACCTCTCTCCTCTAGTCTCTCAACTTAAATTTAGGGCGATTTATATGCCAGTCGAGTGGTCAGTGGTCACTGGTCAGTGGTCAGTGGTCAGTGGTGGCAGCCCACGCCAATGTCAGCACAGCTGCCCCGTTGCCAGGTCTGTTGTACTCCGGCTGGGGCATCTTTTGGCCATGTTGCCGAGGTGTCGGGCCGTGTACATCAAATGTGCAAACAAGCCACATAAATCTCATAAGGCGAAATTATTTTTTACTACTCAATTGCAGCAGCAGCAGCAGCAGCCGTGGCAGCGACAGCGGCAGCGGCTGCGGCAGCAGCGCCAACAAAAGGGTCCTGCCACAGTGCATAAATCTCTCCTCTCGAGGCTTGTACTCAAGTGCAGCCCCAAAGTTTGTGCTTCTTTTTCTGCCCCTGCTCCTGCTCCTGCTCCTGCGGCTACTAAAGTCCAGTGCGCCCCAATAGTTGCCCCAACTCCGGTTCCGATAAATAATTGCGTACATTTGAGCAAATCGTGTTTGATGTTTGCTGTTTGCTCTTCTTGTTGCCTGCTCGGTGTTGTTTTTATTGGCTCAACTGTCTTTTTGTTTTTTTGGTCAGCTCTTTTATTGCTACACATGTAGTTTGTTTTATGCGCACCAAATACAACAACACCAACAACAACACCAGCAACAACACCAGCAACAACATCAGCAACAACAACCACAACATCAGCAACAACAAACAAGTGCGAACCGAAATAGAAACTAAACGCGACTAGACAAACACCCTGTAGGAGTAGTCTATATAGGAACTCTTGAGGATAGTTTCTGTGACTAAAAGTCTATTCAAATTATGATCTAGTTCAAAGAACATCTCGTTCTTAGGTATTCCAAGTTTAAGGGCAAGTTAAAGAGATCGAAAGTTCTATGGATATTTTAGAGAATAGAAAAATTTGAGACTGAAAATAAAAGTTGACTTTGCTGTCAAAAGGTTAAAGAAATGTTTTCATATGTAAAAATTTGATAATATTTTAATTAAAGATTAAACAATATCAATTCTAGTTTAGTTTAGCTGAAGAGTTCTATGAAAAAGATTCAAATAAAAAGTTGAGTTTCCTCTCAAAAAGGTTAAACAGATGTTTTCATATCCAAATATCTTAATTGATTTAAAGCATAACTTCATCTGAATCCTATAAAGTCAGCATACCCGCTTAACATATGCATTTGTAGGGTATCTGAAATGGTATTGCAAATGTGCGTAGTACATAGAGATCATTTTGCCCGTTCCCCTATAGATTATTTGTAGCACATTTTCGTTGAAATTTATTGCATTTAAGAAAATTAGCTAACAAATTTATTAAGCACTTTGCTCAGAGCTCCTCAGAGCTGGTCAGAGCTGGTCAGAGTGGTGGCTCAGTTGGGTGGCCATTGATGAATTTCTCGTTTTGAATCTCTGGCCACGTGTAAAGTGAGCAAAGTTCTATCGAGGCAATCAATGAACCCATTAAAGTTTAATCCCAATCACGTAAATAAAAGTAGAACTTGTCGCATAAATTATGCGACGTGGCAACAACAAATTAAATTATATACAATATATTTTCCTCTTCTGTTGTAGTAGTAATAAGTTGAAAAAATTAAGCACAAATCTATTAATGAATTGCAAATTTATGCAACATTTCGGGGCGCGCCAAAAAGAACTTGACTTCTAGTTCATTTCAAGTTAGTTTATGTTTATATGTCTCTCTATATATATAGATATATATAGATATATATGTATGTATCTTTTGGCTAAGGTCGTAAAAAGCAAAATCTATTAAATTAAAAAGCCAGCAACAAGAAGACAAAACTTTAATGAGAAAGAAACCTGATGGCAACGACTCTAGCTTTAGTTCAGCTCTTCGTTCGGTTCGCCTGACTCTTCCAATTTCCAAAAATGTAACTTTCGAATTTAGCGGTACGCCTTTTATTGAAATAGATTCTATTTTGTTGTTGTTGTTGTTGTTGTTGTTTGGGGGAGCCATTCTTTAGGTTGTCAACTCGATGAGACATAAATTTACAAAAAGGCCAAAACGAAAAGCTGAAAAGTCACAGCCAAATGGCGGCAAATGAATCCACACAAAGGCCGCGGCGACGTCATTGAGCACCGGTGGAGTCCACAAACTGCGTCCGACTCTGCGCCATGCTGTGACACTTGTGCCCTGACCCCCGAACACTGGCTGACTGTCAATCGCAGTGATATCGGTTATGTCTTGGGCCCGCCGGAGCCCTAGAGCAAGGCCTAGGCCTAATCAACACCATGACCAAGTCACAGTTGGGCCTAAACACTGGCCTAGTAGCTATCATAAATTTTCAGTTTTAGGCCATATGTAAAAGACAGTTAGAGTCTGATCCGAGTGCTTCGTTAGCTTCGGCTCGTCGTGAGCTTAACTTAGCCGGCTTAATTACAAAACCCGATAAGGCGTCGATAGCTTAAAATGAATATTTCTTTCTGGTAACAAGTGTCTTGCATTGATTGGGCCATGGCCTATCGATCGACCTGATCGACTTTGGGCTCGCTCTAATTTGGCTATTGTCTTGCTTTGCTTTCATCCCATAGACAAGTCAACGGGTATGTTTAGCCTATGAATACGGCTTGTAATCCCATCATAATATATCATATATCAGGCTTTAAGTGTAAACTTATTATTTATACTCAAAATGAGGAAAATGTGAAGAAAAAGTACGCCTTAAACTTACTTCTATAGATCTTATTTCCGCAATTGTCTTTCAATCAAATTGAATCGTAGATTAATCTGAATATTAGCTAAATTATTCATTTGTTCAATCAATATTGATTCAATTGTTGATACAAATAAATAAAGATTTGCTAATTTACTTTTCTAGTGTATAACATATTCAGTATGCGGAAAATAGAGGAAAATGTTTCTCTTTTGGTTATTGGCTAGCTTTGATTGTTGATCAGATTTGCTGTGGGAAAGCGACAACATTGTCAGAGGCTGAGGCTGCGGCTGAGGCTGAGGCTGAGTCAGTGGCCAGGCACACGCCCAGTCACTCAGTCAGTTAGTCAGTCAGCCCTCGAGTTGGCACCATCAGTTACAATGGCAGTTGGCATGAGTACGACGAGTGTCTATGTACAAGTTGCAGTCTCGAAATTCAGATTCAGATTTGGATTCAGACTGAGCTGTGGTATAGCTTGAGGTTCAGGTTGAGCCGTGTGCATTACTCAGCGGCGGCTGAGCAGCATTTTTAATTGAAATAATTGCGGGTTGAGTTAATTAAACGATAAATAATGTAATTGTGTATAAAAAGGCGATTCACAGACGCTGCTCTGGCTCTGGCGAGTCATGGCAAACAATGGACGACAGCAGCAGCAGCAGCAGCAGCAGCAGCGGCGGCAGCAGAAAAAATATTGCACATAGGTTGGGTTGCATAATGCACATAATGCCATGTGTCTTGGCATTCTTAACCGCAAGTCTAGAGACTCTCAATCAGAGACTTGAGACTTGAGACTGAGTCTGAGACTGAGACTGAGTCTGAGATTGGGGATTGAGACTGTAATTAGTGGCATATTTGTTTCAGCTGCAACGCCAAGTCAAAACAAACTGCAAACTTTGCCGAGTGTCTGTTGATTGATTATGGCACATTTGATTTCGTTGGAGCTGCAGCTGAAGTTGCACACAGAGATGTATGTTAACTGGCAACAGGCAACAGGCAACTTGCAACTGGCAACTTGGCTAAGGTTGCGTGGGCAACAAAAAATTACGATCGCATTTGAAATTGAAAATGAATTGCTGTGTAATCAGAGGCGCGTGCGCAGCGCACCCGTTTTTGGGATGATGCCTTCTCATTATATTACTCTCACTCACACACAGCTATCTCTGTCACACACACACTGATTGGTAATCAGTGATCAAAGTGATCAAAGTGATCAGTGTGTGATATGCACGCGTAATCGATTTGAAACGCCTAAATTATGCAAAACACTCGCTGTCATATACGAGTACTACTCGTTTATGTAAATACATACAGACATATGTAAATACATACATACATATGTGTAAATATATACTTACGAATTTATGATATGTGGGCATTTATAAAGTGGGTATTTATAAGGCGCACGGCAAACATTTAAATTGTAATTATCTTAAATGTGCCGAGTTAATTTGTTGCATTTTGCATTTTGCATTTTACATTGTTTTGCCTCTGTGGCACACGGCGTATGCGTAATGTATTTGAAAGTATCGTTTTTGTTGCGAGTTGTCAGTAATTGGCATGCGGCGTATACGCAATGTGGTTAGTTCTGCGAAATGCTCTGTGGTTAACCAGTTACTTGTAAATGGGATTAAAAATAGCTCCCGCCGATCGTGAATCCCAGCTGAGCGCGAGCCTATGCTAAATGATGTGATTATTAATCAGGCAGTTAATTGTGTGGAAAACCCGGCAACGGGCGATGCCACACTCCCACTTTGAGGCAACGAATATATATCTGATATTTCAGACATGTCTCGCGCTGCATTACCCGTTATTTATCTATTTGATTTTACCTTTTTTTCGTCTCTAATTCTCTAGATTCCACTTTCTACGGGTTGCATCTGGTTTTTTTGTTTTAGAGACAAATCTCATTGCATTACCTGGTACTCAGTTATCGGTGTAAGTGATCTGAAAACTCCCGTAGCGATTAGCAAATGGAAATTACATTTATATTGACCATATATCAATATCAAGTTGAAGTTCAGGTCTGGTCTGGCCTGGTCTGGTCTGGGCGGGTGTTTTTCCTATATATAAATCTGTTCATTCCCCATTAATTTGTTCCAAGGGCCTTAAATTATAAATATATCAAATTTATAGCAGTACTCGTCTCGCTACTTTACTTTAGGTTTATCTATTTGCATTATTCCTATGAAATGCAATATATATCGGGTTTTGCCTATATATCGAAATAAATTTTCCGTAGAATCGCGAATCTTTTCAATTACTTTGGCTCTGACTCGTATCACACCATTTAGTGTCATATCTCAGCTCACCATCTTTTCAGATTTATAACTATAAGTACACCCACACACACATGCGCCACCTACACACACAGCACCAACAACAACAACAACAACAACAATAGCGACAAGCCCTTGAAGCGCGTTGCAGCTCACAGAAGAAAAAAAGAATACGAAAAAATGAATAAAAAAAAGGAAAAACAAATATGGCAAAAAGAAATAATTATTTTTGCGGCATTTTCAGTGCTTCTGCTTGTTTCTTTTGCCGTCTCTAGGGGGTGCCCCAGACGTGGTGCAGGCATGCGGATTGGGATTGAGGATGCGGATTGGAGCAGGGCTGGAGCGGCTGTCCAGTTTGCCCTTTCAGTGAAGTGAAGTCAAAGTGCAGAGACTACTCGTAAAAGGAGAACGCACAGGGCTTTAACATATTTGCGCTGTGGTCTGTGGTTGACCAGGGCACTTACGCAGCTGGGCCCAGGACAGGACAGAGCAGGGCAGGACAGAGCAGGATCAGAAACGGAAAGAGACGAGGCCATGTTGGCCTGCAACGTGACAAACATTGTGGAAGCCAAAGCTGCTGTTGATGACGAGGATGAACTGAAGGAGACAGGAGACAGGAGATAGAGATAGAGAGAGAGCTGTACTTAGTTGTTTTAGCCTTCTGCTTGAGCTTGAGCTAACTGATTTCGATTTCAATTTGCAATGCCCTCGTCCAGCCACATGGAATGCAAAAAGCCAAACGGGCCAAACAAACAAACGTCTTTTAATGGCCACATAGAAGTTGTTGTGGGCGCAACAAGGCTCGCAACGCTTCCTGTCAAGTGATTTATGCCAATGGCGCTGGCAGGCACACACAACCAGAGCCCGTCCCCAGTATCAGCTCCAGTCTCAGTCGAAGTCTCAGTTTCAGTCTGCGTCTTAGTTCCAGTCAAAATCGCAATCCCAGTTGCCTGCAGTTGGTAACTAATTTTCTTGTGTTTGGTGCAGAAAAATTGACTGGCTTTTGTCGTCGCCTGGGTCGCTGTCTGCTATCTGTCTTGGCCGGCCCAGTTTGTGCCACAGTATGTGCCACAGTTTGTGGCTCAGTTCAGTTTGTGCCTCGTCTGATCTGTGATGAATGTCTGCGTCTGCGTCCATGTCTGTGTGTCTTCGTCTGCGTTTTTTGCATTGTCTGCCAAGTACCACGCACTTTGTTTAACGCTCTTTGCTGACTGCCGTGTGTGTATCATGTGTGTGCGTGTGTGTGTGTGTGTGTGTGCGTATGTTGTGCGCTGTGTGTAGGTGCAATTTGCGCAATCATCGACAACTGCATGCCTGCTGTGCCGCGTCTTGAATCTCGACCCGTCTACACTGAAGCTGAAACTGAAGCTGGAGCTGAAGCTGGAGCTGGAGCTGGAGCTGGAGCTGGAGCTTTGGGCTGGGCGCGTGCGCAGCCGCCGCTTAATGACTGCACAGGAATGCCCCCAGATGGTTTGCCAGCCATGCACTTAAAAAACAATTCAATTTGCCATTGCCAGTGCTGGATTTATGAATGAAAGCCAAAAACGCGAGAGAGCTGCCAAGGCTTTGCCTCTGTCCCTGCCTCAACCTCAACCTCAGCCGCTGCCATTGGGTTTTGGCTTTTGGTTTTGGCTTTTGGTTTTGGCTTTTGGCTTGGCTGTGGCTCGGTTTGGGCCGGTAAACAGACAGAAAATTAATTAATGACAATCACTCAAAAGGCACGAAAAATACGCAAACGAAATAATTAAACGGCAAACAGGTATTCCATTTTCAATCTTCCTACCCATTCTACACACATTAGTCAGTCCGTCATCTGTGACGGGGGCTCAGAGCGACTGATTCTGTTTGAGAGCTCAACCAAGTCGCAGTCCAAGTCCAATTGCCAGTCCCGATCGCTATCGAATCTACTTGACTCCTCATTCTCTGTTTGTTTTGGTAATGAAGCTCATTTCCGTTTTGTATTCAAAATAAAAATAAGGAAAAATAAATATGCATATGTACTCAGGCTTCAGTGTTGGATAGTTTAACCATATTCTAATCAAAAAACTGAATGGTTTAACGGCTTTCATTCATAACTCTTGTAAATAGTTGTTGTTGTTGTTGTTGCTGATGATGATGATTTTTGAGTGTCAGTTCGCGATTTCCATCAATCGAGAAATTCAAATTGCGGCCAATCGAATCGATAAATCCATTGATCGATCGCCGCTTTGTCTAATCCAATTCAAAATACTTATGCCTTATTTGAGTTAATTTATTATAATAAATGTAAAATACAATTCAGTCAGTTTGCTGTTCATTGTTTTTATTATTATTATAATTATTTCTGTGTGTGTATTTATTTTGAGATAAATTAAAATTTTTGTTCGCCAAGTGTTAAAATATTAATTATTTAAGCAATACACGCAGCTACACGGCACGCGTCTCTTGTATATTTTATTTTCTTAATTTTTGTATAAATAAATACACACACACACAACAAAAAAGTGCCGTTTCATACGGGGGCAACACATGTTTGTGGCTTGTTTGTTTGTTTTAATTTTTTTAATGAATGATTTCTCAGTCAGTCAGCATTTTGGCCAGTCAGGTTGGGGCGTCACAGCAAGTGAATAATTATCATCTCTGGGATTTGGATTGGGATGGCGACTGGCCTGGGGATGGGGATGGGTATGGGGATTGGGATGGCGCTTCCATCTATCTGTATGAATTGCCAAATGAACTGTCACGATTTCGCGCATTTCATTTAATTTTTGCTTTCATTATTATTTGCATTTTCCGCATTGGCAACATTCGATTTATTTTATTCGTTTAACTCAATTGTAGATTGTTGTTGGCTAATTGAGGACTATAAAAACTATGTTTATTTATCATTTATACTTTAATTGATTTAAATGTTGTATTTGTTTCCTTTTCAAGTGACATTTTATGCCTCAAATTGTAACCTGGCTTTAAGTATCTTTTATCTCTCTGTTTTAGATACAATCTTTGCTGATCTTGCTGGAATTTCCTCTGGACTCTTTTCAATATTCGATTGAGTTCATTCATTTAACTCAATTGTAGATGAAACTATGTTTACTTATCATTTATACTTTAATTGATTTAAATGTTGTATTTGTTTCCTTTTCAAGTGACATTTTATGCCTCAAATTGTAACCTGGCTTTAAGTATCTTTTATCTCTCTGTTTTAGATACAATCTTTGCTGATCTTGTAAGGATTTTCTGTGGACTTTTTTCAATACTCGATTTATTTGACTCAATTGTAGATGAAACTATGTTGATTTATCATTTATACTTTAATTGATTTAAATTTTATATTTGTTTCCTTTTCAAGTGACATTTTATGCCTCAAATTGCATCTTTTTTCTATGGCACTTCAAACTGATTTAGATACTTTAGTATCTTTGCTGATCTTGTTGGAATTTCTTCTGGACTCTTTTCAATATTCGATTTACTTTATTCATTTAACTCAATTATAGATTAAATTATGTTTATTTATCATTTATACTTTAATTGATTTAAAGTTTGTATTTGTTTCCTTTTCAAGTGACATTTTATACCTTAAATTGTAAGCTGGCCTTAAGTATCTTTTATCTCTCTGTTTTAGATACAATCTCTGCTGATCTTGTTGGAATTGCCTCTGGGGTCTTTTCAATATTCGATTTACTTTATTTATTTAACTCAATTGTAGATTAATCCATGTTTACATATCATTCATACTTAAATTGACTTAAATTTTATATTTGTTTCCTGTTTAAATAACATTTTATCTCTCAGATTGCAACCTGGCCTTAAGTATCTTTTTTTGATGGCACTTCAAACCGATTTAGATACAATCGCTGCTGATCTTGTTAGAATATTCGTTGGACTCTTTGAATATTGCATTTCTTTTCAGGTTTATTTAATATGTTATTATTTTTTTTAGCAGCGATCATTGCAAATTGCCTCAAGTTTGCAGTGAACAGCCTCTCTAATAGATCCAATTACAGTTTGTGTCACGTACTTAATTCCATTTAGTCGTCTATAAACGATTGAAGTTGTTTCTGTTGTTGTTGTGTGTGTTGTTGTTGTTGTGTGTGTTGTGTGTTGTCGTTTCTTTCAAGTCGGCACCTGCAATTAGCTAGTCCAGCCTTATAACAACTCATTTTTTATGAGCTCGCCAAAGCGTTTGCTCTTTGTAACTATTGTTTAGTCTCAGTTAAAGTTGTTGTTGTTGTTGTTGTTGTCAATTGCAACGCCACATTACGATTTAAACGCTTTTCATTAATTGCATATAATCACAGAGATTTGCACGACAATCCCAACCAATTCAATCCAATCCAATCCAATTCAATCTAATCCAATCGAATCGATTGATCGAATAGTTAAATGGTTATTCAGCTTGGCACTTGCCCAATGAATTTTGTCACACGATCCAATTTTCCCCCACCACACACACACACACATATTGATTGGGAAACCTGTATGCATGTATATCTGGAGATCGTCTTTAAGTTCCTCTGGCAGCTTTCACTGAACAAAACGCAAGAGAAGTGGCCCCAAACAAACACTGATACGACTATCTATGGCTAAGATACCTACGTCCAATGACTTAAAACAAGTTTTTTTCTTTCCTTCGATGGTCAACACAGAATTTAGGAGATCCAACAACAACAACAGCAACAACAACGGTAACGAAAAGAAGAAGAGAGATATAATAATAATAATAAATATACACAAGCCGAATCTAAGCGCGCTTGTGTCCCACAAATAAATTATTACCCAAAGGGCATTCAATGGCTTTTAACAACAGGTCAACCTTATCATTATTTTTATTATTATTATTATTATTTCTACTCGTTGTGTCTCGTTGTGGCCAACGCAAAGGGCCAAAAAACTAAAATCGATACCAAAAGCGAAAACCAAAAGAAATCCAAATGATCGTCGCTTCCCCCTACCCCCTTTGCCCTCTCTTTCCATAACCCTCTGCACCCCTCTGCTTATTTTAGTTTAGATTTTGTGCGTGCGTTTTAAATTTTGTTTCGTCTTCAATCTCTTTGGCGGCTATATGAGTATTACAGCACCTCACAGTGAAAATCCGGCTGCGACTTGGACTTGGACTTGGAGTCTTGCTCTTGCTCTCGGTCTTAGAGTTGGACTTGTTTTGGGTTTTTCAAAATTTAATACAAGCGCGACACAAAAGACGCACAAAAATGTCATAAATTATGCGACCGTGATACCAAAGGGAGGGGCAGTCATCCAACAGCTCAGCGTAGTTTGTTTCATATAATACTTTTATCTTCCATACGACTCCACATAAACTACAATACATACATACATATATCTGTATATATATGTATGTAAACAGGCAACATTTGATACAAGTTGCGTTGCTCCAACAATGGGAGACGATTTTGTAGCTGGTGTGAGATGCGTCGAGTGTGACAAGACTCTTCGCTCCGGAGGATGCCTTAACTATGATATGGAGACAGAGCTGGAGACTGATAGAAGTTCCCACAGATTTTCCTTTGTAACTTGTATTTATGTTGTTCCAATTTGTTTTGAGCAACAGTTACTTCTCGCAGGATTCATGACATGATATCATATCATTTGAATTTTCCCATGATTTCAGCATAACGGTCTACGCAATCCTTTAACGGTGCTTGCATTGCAATTATTGAACGGTATTGCCAATGGCATCTACTGCCAGCGACTCGAACTTGACTGCGTGAGAGCGGAATAGTGGAAGCATTCGTCAGGGATAATGACACACACCCAGCACACAAAAGGATATGCTCGAATCATTTGTACCTGCATCTTACCTGTGCGCGTTGATGCCGTAAGATGCCCTCGTCGATGCTTATCCACATCGAGCAGAACAATCGCAGCGAGTGTCAGGTGGCAGGTGTCTTTCTTTCTCACAGGCTAAAAAGGACGCGCTGAATGTCGTTAACCCTTTGCGCGGTGCAACACGCGGCTCCATACGGAGCACTCGTACGCATACCAAAATGTAGTCTAATCATATGCTCAAATGCGCAAACACGCAACACCTACACACACACACACACACACACACATCTAAGCACACACCCACACACATAGCTAGTTCTATACTAGAGGTACACCTCCGTTTGGGGACAGCCAGAGGATAGTAAACAGGCAAATAGGGCGGCAGGACGACACACACTTCAAGCAGCTAGTCAATGCAGCAGACAACACCAACAACAACACCAACAACAACAACACCAACAACAACAACAATACACAAGGAAAACAATAAAGAAAAAAAGAAGCCAACAACATAAAAAGAAAACAAAAATCAAACAAAACTGCAGCCAGCCAAAGTGGGGCGTGCAAAAGGACACACTGCCTTTCTCTTGCACTCTCTCTGCCTCCCTCCCCCCTCCCCTAGCACCCAGCACCCACTCTCCCCATCTCTTTCGCACGCTGTCTCTGTATTCTATTTGCTCTCGCTCTTTTTGAGCTCCAGTTTTGTAACGAGGTCGTTGCCTGCTGTCTGTCTGTCTGTCCATGTGTCTCTCTCTCACTCTCTATGTGTGTGTGTGTGTGTGCGTGTGTGTTTGTGTGTAGAACGCATCCTGCATACCAAATAGCTCTGGCCGATGAGCTGCCGGAAGTTGTTGCTTCTGTCGCTGCTGACTCGGTCGGTTTATCGATAACTTTTGCAAGGACCTCGCGCAACTATTTGAGCAGCGGGTGCAATTTTTAATTGCTCACAATGCGTCTCAATTTGACAAGCAACATGTGTAAGGGGGTGGGTGGGTGTTATCTGTGTGTGTGTGTGTTATGTCTACTCCTGTGCATATACTAGAGATAGTCACACACACAAACACACACACACAGAGAGAGGCACACACCTCGTTTTTGGGGGCCGGCTTGTTTGGCATTCAGATTGCATCGCATCGCATCGCATTCGCATCGCGTGTGTGTTTTGAATGTCCTGTAACGATATGAATTATTCAAAAAAGGAACATTTTTCGTCGCCGCCAAGGACGAATGTTTGAAGTGCTTCGCGGCATACAAAAGAGGCAAACAGGCGACGTAGCTAACAGTTGGATTTAGCCAGTTAGAGGCAGCCCAGTTACATGTATGTGTGTGTGTGTGTGTGTGAGTGTGTTGACGGCGCAGTCGTCGTCGCAGCGAGTCGTACATACAAATGTCCTGGCCTGGTCTGCTCGGTTCACTTCTGTTCTGTTCTGTTCTGTGCTGTGCGAGTCTCTTACTGGCTACATTTGTATTGCTGCTGTCGCGCCAGTCAAAGTTATATCCTTTGACAGGACGCAGTGCAGCAAGTGACGCTGCTAGCGCCAACGACAACGACAACGTCGACGCCGACGGGGACAGCAGCAGCAGCAGCAGCGACAGCGACGTCGACATCGAGGCGAAAGTGAAAGTCAAGGTTAATCCGTCTGCAAAAATTCAATATTTTATGCATTAAAGTTTATGGTGTTTGTGTGTGTGTGTATGGGTGTGTGTGGGTGTGTGGGTGAGTCGCGAGGCACTCGGAAGTTGCCCCAAGTCTGCATAAAATTTGTGTTGTGTGCTTTTGGGCGCTAGCTTTGAAGCTGTCGCCTTGTGTGAGTGTCCCCAATGTTGCATGCAGCAGCAATCCGTTGCGTGTGCAGCCTGAAGCTTGGCTGATTAATGAGGCCACCGAGTGCTATATGTACTTGGACTCGTACTTGTAATTCCTTAGATTCCCCATCTGCACCCACACTTCAGGCTATTGCCAACAATGCGGTTGAATTTATGGATTCCAAACTGACCAGAAGTTGGGTATTCGCCTTGGGGAAATTCTATTCTTATGAGGCATTTAATCATTTTCATATAATTTCATGTTCTATATCGGAATTCGGAATGTGATTAATGAGTCGCATTTACGAAAATAAGTACCCCTGATCCTTCTAAGTCTACCTCTAGCTATATCTATATATATTTTGTGCATAGTTTGCGGCTTATCTTGAAGACGATCGGCACTTCTGCTCAATGTTTTCATTTATATGTCACTTTCTCCACATGAGCTGTCAGTGTATGTGGTACGTAAGATATGAGTGCCATTTACTGTTACGCACTTTGCAACATATCATGCTAAGAGCGCTGAGCTCATTGACCCACACGTTTCATTTGCAGAGCGAGCGAACAGAAACTGTCACATCAATTTGAACGCCACGACGAGGGCCAATGAAATTGAACTTTAAATTGAGACAAACAAAGCAGCAGCAGCAGCAGCAGCTGAAGCAGAAGCTGAAGCTGAAGCTGAAACTGAAGCTGAGACTGAGACAGTGAGTGAGGCAGAGTCACACAAAGAAACTGGGTTAATGGGTCTGTTTTAGCTGGGGACAGGTTGCACGCAACTCGTACACATGACGTATACGCAATGGCCTTTCACTGCACTGGACATCGAGATGAGTCCACTTGAGCCGGCTTCAAGCATGTCTCTCTATCTATCTGTCTGTATGTCTGTCTGTCTGTCTGTTTAATTGAATAATAAGCTCAAGCCGCTCGCACAAATCTGCGCGCGACAAAATGCAGGTCACTTGCAGCCAGCTGCGATCCGTTACGATCCCGATCTTCGTTTGATCCCCGTCCAAGCAGATGCGATCTGTTGCATGCACCGCAGGCGGGCGAGCTCTGTTGCACGTGCACTTGGCGATGGAATTGCGTAAATGCTTCAATTTCATAGTCAAGCGCCGCTCTCGCTGTCATTTTACTGCCGCTGCCACGGCTGCTGCTGCCGCCAACGTCGCTGCCGCCGCAGACGTCGCTGCCAGCGCAATTTGGACTGATCTGTTACAATATTTGTAGCCTCTGGGAGCAGCGAGGTCAATTGATTGAAACAACTTTGAACTTGTTGATCTTGTCACAAATTAAAAGAAGATTTATACACACACACACACACACACACACACACGCACACACAAACGTGCATGCTAGACACAAATACTAAGAGTACAGTGAACTATCGTTAGGAAGACAGGCAAAAGTTCAAGATTTTGTTAGCTTTCAGAGCAAGTGCAAGATCTATGAGTATTTTATATGACAGTGTATGACAATGACCATGCCATATGCAGTTCATATGTCATATATACTTTATACCATAACTTTATACCTAATGCTCATAATCTTCGCTCATGTTTTCAGCTGATGTCTGGCTCAGTCGTTGGGGAGTTGATTTCAATCGCTGCTTGGTTTGTCATAGCGAGTGCAGACTGTGCGCATCTACCGTATATCTATGGGTGCGTGTGAGTTTTAGTAGATGCGCTTGAGGCGCTTCAGTCGTTTCTTCTTCATCTGCGCTTTGTTTTGTGAAATCTTCAGGCAGCACACTTTGATTTAGTTTTTTGTTGCTTCGAGTTGGCGCTGGGCATGATTTATAGTGTTCAGAGATCGGTGTTCGGTTTTAAGTTTTCAGTTTTCAGTTTTCAATTTGGGAAGCTGTAAGAGCTTCCAACTGGCGCTAGACGACTCTGTGGCTTTCGGGCACAGAACGTGCTAACACTTGGCATAGGCCCAAAAAAGCTGAGGCCCAGACATCTTTACGACCTCAACTGATCACGCAAGTGTCTTAGACTTGGGTTTGGGTTTGGGTTTGGGTTTGGGCCGTGTTGCTGCGAGCCAATTTTATGTATTTATACCAATTTTATTTGGCATTTAATGAGCGACCTTCGCGTTGTAATCGTTCAACTCCATAAACCTACAGCAGCGTCCAAGCGGAGCCGTCTCATTGGAATGTCTTCGACCAGCTTTTAATGAGCTCTGGACCTGCTGGCTGCAGCGTTGTTTGTTTTGGAAATTCGACTCTGTATATATCGTATACATATATATATAGAGAGATATGTTTGATTTGAAATTGATTTTTGGTCTGTGAGTGAAAAGAATTTCGTTTTCGTTGCAAGACTGCCCCATCCCCTCGCCAGCCTTCCGATCGAGGGTCAAAATGTGGCATGTGCACGCGCTGCTGCAAAAAGCATTTGACGAACGTCCCAACGTCGCTCGTTTCCCCAAACTGAAACAATAGAAATCCTTTGAGCACTGAAATGTTTTTTGAGGAATTTCTCTTTCATTTTAGAAACAATAAGAGACAGTCTCGACGACGACGACGACGACGAAGACGACGTTGAATTTTGTGGCTGCTGCCGCTTTGGGCACGCAACATAAAGGCTGCCACAAGGCTCGGGCTCCAAGCCAAGGCAAAGCGGTTCGTGGAAGTCTCGTGTTTAGCACACGCGTAAATTTTCTGCCTCCGTGTCCATCTCAGTCTCCACATCCCTCAACCCTCACCCGCTGCCCGTCTCCGTCGCCGTCGCCGTCTACAGCCTCAACCTCATGTCCGAGTCGGTGGCGGCATTCGCTTTGAGACGCGTCCGCCATTCGCAACGCATGCGCACTAAACGGTACCGCTAGCGGGTCTGGGCTGTGTCCACCACGTAGGATTGGGAAGACAAGAGCGCTGGGAGCTGGTGGGGAGACAGAAGATGAAGCCTGTAGCTTTTTGTCGCCGCATTTCATTGTTGCGTTTGTTGTGTTTTTTTCTCTCTCTCCTTGTTGTTGCTGCACGTTTGAGAATGAAATGTCCGTTCCAAATGATAAAATTTCCAAGATGCGCAGCTTCTTCAAGGTCAAAGAGTTTTGTATACTCGTACGTCTCTTTCTGAGTCTGTGAGTATCTTTATAAACACGTCAGTGTGTCAAATGCGACTGAGTTACGTTTAACAGGCTTAAGTTGAGGCAGAGCAGCTTAGGATGAAACCGGAAAGCCTCACGCGAATCGAAATACTCGCATAATGAACTTAAGTAGAAATAATCATAATTTAAGATTCATATATTTCAATATCCATTGTATAGAAAGTAAAAATAACCGAAACAGGCTAACAGTATCGTTTACCACTTTCTAAGAATGAGATTTCTCGATATTATATAAGATCCATTGGAGGTATTCAAAGTATTCGATGCAATTTTCCAGCATTTCCCTTAATAAGTTTCAACACGTCTAAATTTTGTTTTATTTTTAATTTTTTATCTTTATTTTGTTGTGAGTTTCATTTGTTCTGTTTTTTTTGTTTTTTGTAGTTCCAATCAAAGTGCCAAAGTTGGCTCTCGCCTTTCTGCCGCTTGCCACTTGCCGCTTGCCGCTTGCCTCTTGCCTCTTGCCCCTTTTATGCACTCATCGTGGGCCGTGGCCATTTCCATTGTTTGCCTTTTGGCCCTGCTTTATATATATATATATATAAATGTATATACATATATATGTATGGTCGTATATTTGTTGTTGTGGGCTCGTATTCTGTTTGGTTTTGTTGTATTTGCTTATGAAGTGCGCAACTTGACTAAAAGGGGCAAACAATTGCATTGATCAGGGTACCTCTCTTCAGGTCGAGGCGCATTTTGGGCATAAAGTATGAGTAAAGTATTTTGTTGTTCTTTTTGGCTCTGTTCAGTGCATTGTTTTGGGTCATGTTGATCGTCGTTGTAGTCGTCGTCGTCGTCGCTGGCGTTGGTAGCAACGGTAGCATCCTCCACACATACAGCCGGACGGAGGGACGGACAGAGGACAGACAGACCGAACGAGCGACAGAAGAAGACCCACTGTCCAGGCCAGAGCAGAGCAGACCAGACCTGGCCAGGCTACACTTCTGTTGGGTTTTCAGTTTTCAGTTTTTAGTTTTTGGTTTTTGGTTTTGTTCTTGATCGTGTCGAACGGCGAGCGCCCCCTTTTAACAGCGCATAACAGCAAAATCATGACTTGCCATTTACATTGTTCGCTCGTTTTGGACTTTATTGTTTTTGACGGTTACGTCGCAGCAGCCGCAGCCGCAGCCGCAGCTTCTTGGCCAGGCTCGAAGACTCCGACCAGGTCTCGACTTGCCAGCCGACCAGCCGACCAGCCGGCCTGCCTCTCAATTCAAACGAAAAATAATGAAAAATTATTCAATAAAATTATTTCGCGTCGACGACGCGCCAAAGCGATCCTCTGCCCCCAAAGTACCAAAGTACCAGAGCACTAGAGCATCAGTGCATCAGCATGGAGCAGAGTAGCACAGTTTCCTCAGCTTCTTGTTCGTGCGTTCTGTCCGGCCAATACACGATGCGATGGCGACTCTGGACGAGGACGAGGACGAGGACGGGGACGGGGATGGTGACGACTGTTGTTAGCCAGAGCTATGGGCCCAGCTATCGAGATATCCAGCTACCAATGGAGCTTCCGTTGCCAGTAGCCGGTAATCTTAATGCCCCCAACTGATCGCGATCGTGAGTTAAGTGATCGCGCTATAATTTTACCCAGGCTCGCTCTCTCTGTGAACGATTGGAGTTGAGGATTGGAGCTGGTCTTGGTCTTGGCTGTTATGAAATTATTGTTAAACGATTTTGTGATTTGTTGTGCGCTACTGTGTGCGCCCAGTGTCGAAGTGGGAGCTCTATTATTAGTGGCTCCTTAACCTAGGAGAAGGCTAGAAGAACCGTTGCAGTTGCAGTATTCAAGCTCAAGTGGCAGCCAATGCCATGAGATGGACGCACGATTCGCTTAAGTGCAGCCTGACCCAGTTAGGAGGAGGCGCCCGCTTCTTCACTTCTTTCGCTCCTCATCTTTGCCTATGACTTGATAAAGTGCAATGTCTGAGATTTGCGCTTTTGCACGGCAAATGACAAATAACAACAGCAGTAGCCGTAGCAGTAGCAGTAGCCGTTGCAGTGGAGGAGGCAACAACAGCCACGACAATTGACACAACAATGAGCACTGATAGTCCAAGTGCAAGACGTTGTCGGAGCACCGGCCAAATCGACCAACCGTTGGACAAACCGACTAAGTGACAGACCAACCGGCAACGGATGCGCCCAATGAACAAACAAAGCTCAGCGGGAAATTGCAGCAAAAGCCACGGCAACGAACCGAACCGGCAACAGCAACAGCAACAGCAACAGCAATGGAAACGGGGCCTGGGAGTGGGTACAAGTTATTCGTATTTATGCGATTGCCGCGCCGCAAGTGGCACAGTGGCTGCCACTTGAGGAAACACGCGAACAAAATTAGCGTGCCGCCTTGCAGTATTTTATGTGTACTCGCTGCTCACAGATATAAGCTGATTTGTCTCAGTGTATGTGTGTGTGAGTGTGTGGGCCTTACAATATTTTTGGTGTCCAACTGATTAAATGCAACTTCCTTGGCGTAATAGAAATTAAAAGTGCCACAAAGGCAGCAGCACAATGCGGCACGGGTTACTCGCACAATTATGCACACTCATAGAACAGAAGATGAACAGCTTCCCATTTAAGTTCCATCAGATGCTGATGCAGTTGCTCTTACTGTAGCTGATGCACTTGTCTAACCCTCTTTGTTTGTCCATCACTCGACAATCAATTTCAATTAGGCACAACACGTAGAGAGAAGAGAGCAGAGAGAGAGAGAGAAAACTCTCGTTTTTTTCTCGATACGAAAGTGAATCATGAGAAAATTAATTTCGTGGAAATCGAGCATGATTTTTGGGAAGATCGGGCCAAAAACCTGTCCAGCAGTTCACCCAATCCACCGCGGACCGTTCTCAACTTAATGACTATGGAAATGGAAGCGTTAGATTATGAGATTGATAAGCAAAGATCGTTTTGTTGTTTTGTTTCGAATCAAGAGGGAGACCAGAGAGGGAGAGAGGGAGATCGAACATATGAATTAGTGGAACTTTTGACTCGACATTATTTTGATTTGATTTGCGCTTGATGCAACAATTTTTCCCATATTATCGGCTCATTTGTCTCTGTAAGCGGCTACCGCAACCGAAAGCCGCATAATTGACACATTAGCCCATTGCCTGCTCCTCGGTCACGCTGCCTAATTGGCACTGAGTACTGGGTACTGGGTACTGGGTGCTGGGATGCTTCTCTCAACCTCAACCTCAACCTTAACATCAATATCAACCTCAACCTCATCATCATCATCATCATCATCATCTTGTGGTCTTCGCTCGTCGGTCTTTGGTCGCCTCTGTAATGCGTTTAAGAGGCGTGATCGTGTCTTTTGCACGCCCTCCTGCGGTGACTGGACAGGGCCTGAGCCTGGTCTGAGCCTGGGTCTGGGCCTGGGTCTGTTAGCCTTCAGTTCCTTCCTGCCGTTTGTCGCCTGTGACATGCGGCTGATTGATCATTGTGAATGGGCCAAGGGTCTGATGTTTTGGTAGCAAAACTAGCAGGATTATCATAGGAAAAAAGTGTTAATACCGTAAATTAACAGGCAAGAAGGCAACCACATGCTGTGCCCTCATCCAGTAGCCCGAAACCACTGAGCTACTCTCCTCACAAAGAGATTTGCTAATTGCTAAGCCGCTAAAAGCAATCTTCGCTCCTGGACATCAGCATACTAAAGAGATCCTTAAAGCCTTGCCAAAAATGTGTGAAGCCAATCTTAAACTATTAAAGCATCAGCCTCCGTTTTGTTTAGAAAGTTGCGTCCCAATTCGAAATGCCAACAGTAGCTGAAAGGAACTCCAATCTCTGCCTGTTATTCACTCCCGGAGCGCTTTATCTTGCGCCATGCGACACATTTTTACGAGTATTATTATTATTATTATTATTTTTTATACATTTTTTTATACATTTTTTACTTTTGGTCAGGTATCAGCTACCTGTCGACTCAGACCCTGTCTGTTTGTCGTTCTGTTGTCTGTTGATTCTGCAACTGTTGATTTTATTTCATGCCGTTTATGCAAATGAAGTTTAAAAGGATAAGGCCAAAACAGCAGCAGCAGCAGCAGCAGAAGCTGCACCGGACCCGCCATCAACTCACAACATTTGGACATAAAAATTATTTCTGAATGAAATTCGTATGCCGAAATTCGTATCGATGACCGTATGTCCATCTGTCTGTCTGTCTGTCTCTCTGTCTGTCCGTCTGTCCTGGTGGCAGTCCGAATGCAAATGGCATGCCAGGTTCTCTGGCTCTCTGGCAGATCTGTCTGTTGGCCAAAAGGGTAGCTCAAGTAAAGACCGGTAGCCAAAAAAAAACGCGCTGTGCTGTGATATCGAATTAATTAAAAAAATCGGTGAACGAACCATACGAATGGCAATGGGAATGGTTATGGGTATGGGTATTGGGATTGGGTAGGGGCAAGCCTGGCGCCAAATGTAAATGAGGCAGCGGGAGCAACGATTTGGGAAATTAGTTGGAGGATTGCGGGCCGGAGCCCTGCCCGAATGGCACCTTGTGCGGCCGCCTTCAATTTGGCGCTGATTTGGCGGCCGTGTTGTGTTCTGTTTGGCTCAATTTGAGACCGAGCTGAACTCCCTGGACACTGGACGCTGGATGCAGTAGCCTTGCTACGAAGTGCGCATGCGTGTTGTTGCCTCTGTCCTTGTTGTTGTTGTTGTTGGCGAACTGAGGCGACGTGCAACAAGTTAATTAAGCCGCATTTGCATGTCCGCCACGGCGGCGGATCGGAGGCGACTCTTTTTGGGCCACAAAAGCCGAGAACAACCCACACTTCCTGTGTCGCCAACGTTGCGGCTGCATCTCAGGGCTTAAGCAGCAAAACGTGTCACAGGCGGCGTCTATTGCCACTGCTGCCCCCTGCTCCCGTTGTGTCTCTGGCATTCTCATTCTTATTCCCACTCCACGTTCTCATCCTCATCCTCATCCTAGTTCTGATTCAGTTTCAGTTTCAGTTGTGTGTGTGTGTGTGTCTGGTCCTGGTCAGGCGATCGATCACATGCTGCGAACTGCGGTAATCCGCACTTCCACGCCTTAGTCGCATTTTCACGCGCGCCCCTTTTGTTCCATTCGGGCTCAGTATTCCTCGGCCTGAGTCTTTTCGTTAACTCCAAAGACATCCCAGCTAAGCAGCCGGACAGACAGACATATAGTATACGTATAGTCAAACGGATAGACGGACGGACAGACGGACGGACAGGCAGAGACAGGCAGTTTATTTTATGATTGATTGCAAATAAAAATCGCAAATTGTGTGTGTTTACTTTTGGGTTTTTTCCTGCTCACCATAAACCATCATCACGACACCCATGTGGTGCTGTGGTGCTGTGGTCTATCGTGCTGTGCCCCGGGTTCAGGCTGCTGGTGGTGGTTTCGTATTGGACATATGTCGCTGACGTGGATGCTACTGTGGCACTGCCACAGGGCTACTACTAAGTAGCCGGGGCGTTCTTTCTGTTATTCTTGTTGTTGTGTTTTTTTTCCCTTTTCTATTCATCTTTTTATTTTTGCTATGGTTAATTATTGTCAGCGTGTAAATCGCATATGTTCAAATATGAGAAGTGGTTATGATACGCCGTATCGGGGGGTACATTTCGAGTACGGCACACAAAGCGCTTTAACTTGCCACCGAGCAGTGGGCGGAGAACCCGATGAAAGGGGTTACTTTATGGCCCAAAACAAATAGATTGATTTTCGTATAAACTGTTTCAGCCGATAGTTGACGCTGGTCTAGGAAGCTGAAGGATTCCTTTTGGGTTACAAGTTGGTTATATTCCTGACCAAAGATGAGTCTCGGGTTTCAATCATTTGTCGCTGAGATTCATAATTGGAATATAATATATTATATATTATATATTAAACCCGATTTGAATCACATTTGGATATTTATTTATAGTTAACGTTGGTCTAGGAAACTGAAGGGTTCCTTTTGGGTTACAAGCTGGTTATATTCCTGACCAAAGATGAGCTTCTGATTTCATTACAAGTCCATCATCTGTCTCTGAGACTCATAATATATATATATATATATATATATATATAAAGCCCGATTTGAATCATATTTGGATGTTTATTTATAGTTCGTAGTTAGTCTAGGAAACTGAAGGATTCCTTTTGGGATAGAAGTGACCAAAGATGATTCAATCATCTGTCTCTGAGATGCTTCATAATAGATAAACAATATATATTGAAACCCGATTTGATCCAAATATTATGGATATTTATAGTAAACGTTGGTCTAGGAAACTGAGGGATTCATTTTGAAGATGTTTCAACCAAAGGTGAGTTTAGAAAAAGAAGCTGAAGGATTCCTTTGGGTTAGAAGCTGGTTATATTCCTGACCAAAGATGAGTCTCTGGTTTCATTATAATTCCATCATTTGTCTCTGGGACTTATAATACATATATATATGAATAACATATGAATAATATTTGAATATTTATTTATACAAATAGTTTGTAGTTAGTCTAGGAAACTAAATGATTCCTTTTGGGATAGAAGTAGATTCTTACAACTAACTAAAGGTGAGCTTCTGGTCTCAATCATTTGTCGCTGAGATTTATAATTGGAATATAATATATTATATATTAAACCCGATTTGAATACTATTTGGATATTTATTTATAGTAAACATTGGTCTAAGAAACTGAGGGATTCCTTTTGAAGATGTTTCAACCCAAAGGTGAGTTTACAAAAAGAAGCTGAAGGATTCCTTTTGGGTTGTAAGTGACCAAAGATGAGTCTCTGGTTTCATTATAAGTCCATCATTGGTTTCTGAGATTAATAATAGCAATATAATATACTATATATAAAGCCCGATTGAATCATATTTGGATGTTTATTAATAGTCATCGGTTAGTCTAGGAAACTGAAGGGTTCCTTTTGGGATAGAAGAAGATTCTTAAAACTGACCAAAGGTGAGCTTCTGGTTTCAATCATTTGTCGCTGAGATTCATTATAGGTATATAATATATATATAAAACCCGATTTGAATAATATTTGGATATTTGGATATATTTATAGCAATGGTCACAGTTACAGTCACAGTTATTCTTACGTTCTCACGGATGCTGGTGCTTTGTTATCAACCGTTAGGCAGACGCTATCAGAGAGATCTCTGGTTGTCCTTGGGAGCGGTCAGAGTGAAGACAGAAAACACAGTTATGCAATAACTGGAATCTAAAAAGCCATCACGGAAGCCATTTGAAATTCGCTTTAATCAACTGCTATTGAAAGTAAATAATGAAAACTGCAAGCGGCTTTAAGTTGTTTATGATGAACAACGCGCCTGCCAGTCTCAGATCGAAGAGCTTGGAGCTTGGAGCTGGGAGCTTGGAGCACTCACCAGTTGGACATTTAGCTACTTGGAGCCACTTGCGGCGCCTGTCAAAAGTTGCCATCAAGAATTTATTTCAGATTTAGCATTGAAATTGTTTATACACCAGCAACAACAACAACAACAACAACTGAGAAATACAACAACTTTTATATTATTATTTCAAAGTTTGAATGCGTTGCACATGCGCAGCAAACGGTGACGCTGACTGAGGCAGCGACTGCGACTGAGATGGAGGCAGCGACTGTGGCGACGCGACGCTCGTTTTATGCCGCTCCATAGATAAAAAATACACCTGTCGCATTACAGCTAAATTTATGTCCACCGGTAGACCTTTACTTTGGCGCGGCTAGAAACGCGCCCCGACTCATGTGTGTGTGTGACAGAGTGTGTGTGTGTGTGTGTGTGTGTGTGTAAGGCGATTGCACGCTTCGATCGGGGCGATCAGTTGCCGCTGCTGCTGCTGCTGCTGTTGCTGTTGCTGTTGCTGCTGGCCGCTGTTCGGTGGGGGTCCAAGTGTTGAGACATTTCAGGTTTCCAGTCAAGTTGTTGTTGTTGTTGGTGTTGTTGTTGGTGTTGTTGTTGGTGTTGTTGTTGGTGTTGTTGATGCGTTGCCGCTGGCCGTTGTCTGGCTTGGCTTGGCTTGGCTTCGCTTTGTTTTTGCGTCGTTTATTTATTTTTGTTTTTTTATTTTTATTTTTATTTATTTTTATTTTGTATTTTGTATTTTGTTGCTTGAAATAAATACATAAAATTCGATCGAAAGTTTTGTGCTTGACGACGACCACGACGATGGCATTTGATTTCGCGCAGATAGCACCCCAAAAGAGATGGGCGATGACGTCAAGACAGTTAGACAAAGACAGACTTACACCTACAGAAAGAGAGAGAGAGAGATACATTTGTAGAGGGGCCGAGACCCAAAAAAAAAAAGAAAAAGAAAAAGAAAAACAGCCAAAAGACCACACTGTCTTGTAGTTAAAACTTGGACAAATAGTTTACGGTACTCAAGCGCCAAAAAGAAGAGGAAGAAGTAGCAGAAGAAGAAGAAGAAGAGGTAAAAAGAGACCTCTGCTAACTGTTTTGTAGAAGCTGCGATCTTTGATTAGCAAACAAGCAGTCGCGGCATCTACGGACCTATCATTAACTACAAGCCAAGTTAACTCAAGACGGACTGCTGCGCACTTTGATCTGGCCAAACTGACTAGTGCCAAAAACAAGGCGCTTCAAATTGAACATTTACCATCGAGTGGGGCATATTGATTGTAAGATGAAGTATGTGACAGTTTCAATCTAAATATAAAGAGAAAGAGATTGAGAGTTGTCAGCCACAAGAGCTGCCAAGTGAATATCGTTTTGACCCTTTGAAAGACTTCCTGTATGATCGTTAACCTGGTAGACATATGTTTATATGGCAGATATCCTACACGTAGAGCATCAAAGTTTCGTTATATGAAATTGAGATTGATTTGCTTGTTTTTTTTTGGAAGTTTTGTACTCGTATTTGTTTGGCCCATAGCTGGCGGCCAATTTGATTGTGGAATTTTCAGATGCTTTCGACTCGTCAGCGTCGCCGTCGTCGTCGTCGTCGTCGTTTATCTGTTTGTTGGCCAACAAAAATACATCGGATCTTGGCTCATTTATCAAAACGTCGATTGATAGCTGGAACTTAACGCTTGAGTTTTGCACTCGTCAAATGATTCATTGGGGGGCCGCTGAGTCAGCGCCATGCAGCAAATACGAGTAGCCAGCCAGGCCGCAGCTTGCTAATTGATAGTGCGACTCATAAGGTAGTTACAACGAATCCACACCTGCTTGGCGTAGTCTTGGCCATCGACGAGACTCTCAGACCCAAATACATAATTAACTGGAGTCCAGAGTTGGGACTCTGGATCTTCTGGGATCGCTGCAGTTGTCGTTGTCGTTGTCGTTGTCGGTCGCAACCCTTAGAAGTTCTTTTTCAACACGCTGAGAGGGACCCAAAAAAAAAAAAAAGAAGAAAAAAAGGTCAATGGTATCTGGGATATGCTCAGCTAAACGCTATTATTAGAGGTCACAAATCAATGAAGACTTTATCGACGGTTCGGCCTGCGACTCATTACAACAAATCTGGGACCCAGAGCTGCTGCGATTACAATAAAAAAAAGCCGCGGCCAAGACTAAAATTTATTGACAATGCGACTAGAAAACATAATGGATAAAAGTGTCCAGCCGTGAGTTGCTTGAGCCGGGAGAAAGGTGTGCGAGAAAGCCTACAAACTAGGCAAGTGCAAGTGGCCCAGCTCTCACTTTACCCACTCCCAATCTTTTCTATAACACTGGGAATAGGCCAAAGGGCAGAGGACAGAGGACAGAGGGAACTGAGAACTGAGAACTGGGCATACCAAATTCGTTAGCTGTTGCACGCATGTCAGCTTGGTCAATAAATTTAGTGGCCATAGACAGGTATTTGGGATCCAAGTGTGTCTAACTCCAAGTCCTGAGAGCTGGCGATCAAACAGTTCGTTAGACGCCGCCATGGCCAATGGCCAACGGGGTTATCTGAGTGCGAGTGGAATCCACGAAAGTCGGGGCCAATAGTTGACCAATAATTATGCAAATGATGGCAGACGCAGGATTATCCCAGTCGATATGCTCTGCATAGAAGCTGTGCTCTGCCGGAACTAACTACCATAAGTTGATTCCCCAGTCTGAAGACTGAAGTGAGCTCCGATAGAGTCGACCACTCGAGGAACACGCGTCGTCCTCTGCCTCTTCCCTAGGAGCAGCGTCGTCCTTCATAATTTAAATAATTATGCCACTTGCTGGCTTCCTTTTTGGTCTCGAGCTTAGAGATTTTATGGCACGGCATTTGGCATAATTATGTAGGTCAAAAATTGTTTATTGACACGCAAAGGAACACAGAAATTTGCATAATTTTACGCTGCAGTCGCTGAGAGAGAAAAAACGAAGCACTCCAAATATTTTTCGGGGGCCCCTCCCCCTCGCCATCCCCCTCCGCCCGAAGGCCCGGCCAACAGCTGTTAATTATAGTGCCTGGGGGGTCAGAGAATTGGCAGCGTGGCAAATTGTAGTACCCGAAAAAAAGGGTTAGGGTTAGGTTTTAGCTTTGGCTTTGGCTTTGGGTGCGCACAAATTTTTGCACCTGCTGTTCGGAAAAATTGAGACATAAAAAGAGAAACAAGTAAAGGGAAAAACTGTAGGAAAATGTGAAAAATTATTATGCCAATGCTGGGGGTTGTCCATTGGAACAGAGGAAGGGGAGCTGGGGGGTCAGAGTATGTCAGCCTAATATGTCGAGCACTGTTATTTATGATTTTTAATTAAGCCGCTAAAATATTTGTAATTTTTTTTTACCCCAACTATAAGGAAATTCCCCGACATCACGACTATATACTATATATATATATATATAGTATATGTGTTATATATAGCTTTTCATGTTTTCCACTATAAATCAGCTTAGTTAAAGCGCGTTCAGGTTTTGTTTTGAATATTTTGCGCACATTTTTTTGCCTTACACCAACCCTCTCACTGTGGACCCATCATCATCATCATCGTGATGATTATATTGATCATCATGATGATGATATGTATATAGAACTAAACATTGGGGCGAGAGAACAGCTGAGAAACGGGTAAAACTTGTTTTAAAAAAGAATTTTCCATGAGATTGTCAGCAATATTAAAGATAAGGTTTAAAACTAACTTTTTACTACATACAACTTGATATATACCTCTATATATATATATATAGATTTATATACGGTTATGTCGATATGGAATGCCCCGAGAAATCGTTTTAAACGAAACTCAATTCAATTACTGAATTACAATGTAATTGCAATTGTATGAGAAGTCTAAGATACACCTGCTGAAAGCAACCTTCGGGGCTAACCTCAAGCCGGCTAAATAGATCTGAAGTCAAGGCCTGAAACATGGCTAAGCCGATTGGCCATAGACTTCCGTTTTATATGTCCCCTTTCGCTTGACTCCTGATAAGCATCTAAGCAGCGACATAGCATATCCTTCCCGGCTCACTCCACTCCACGTTCATTGTGGTGGATATGTCAAAGACAAAACGGAACGGCAAAGGGATCGGATCGGATGGGAAAGGAAGGGGAAGGGGAAGGGGAAGGGCAGGGAAACCAGCGACAGGCGCAATGTCAAAATGACAACAACAGCAGACGTCTGTCAGTTGCTGTTGTGTTGGTGTTGGTGTTGCTGCTGCTTTGTGTGTAGCTGTTGGTGTCATAAATCGTTATCGACCACGAACATCAGGTGGCACTCAGGCGCACTCAGCTTAGGAATGAATAGAGCCCGGGCCGAGCCACTGCACATTTGTGAGCCTTGCATACTTTCCGACCATAATCCAATGCATCTGGCTGGCTGGCTGGCTGGTTGGCTGGCTGACTGGTTGGCAGGACGAGTGCAGGAGCCATGACCAAAGGGCTTGTCGTAAATTAACGCTAGACAAGCGGCCAAAGTTCGGCTGGCCAATAAACGTGGTCGATTGGTGGCGGCAACATTAGCGACAGCCACTTCAAAAACGGCCAACACAAACATGAAAAACAGAATCAAAATGGATCTGCAGTTTATGGTACATCCTCCCCAGGATCTCTCTTATTTGCAATCAATTCTCGTCCAACAGCTGCGCCCTTCTCTGCGAGTCTCAAACACCTCGTTCAGTTTAAAGTTCGTGTTCTTTAATAAGCCATAAGTTGTTTACCAATACCCAAAACAACATCCATCACGGAGTCAGAGCCAGAGCTGGAATCAGAATCTCGACAAACCAACACACAGAAACAGCTGTAAATGACATTCGGACAAAATCAAACACATTTTAACACGCTTCAAACTTGCCCGTATAGAAAAATAGGAAAATCAAAAAAAACACACATAAACGAGGAGGAAAACCAGAGAGAGAAATGTCAAAAACGCGTCGTGAAAAGCTGGCAGGCAAACTGAAACTCAAACTCAAACTCAATCAAAGGCTACATGCCACAAACACACACTAATACACACACACACACACACATACATCGCATAATGTGGAAAATGGTAGAGGAGCAACAGAAGCGGTGGCAACGCGTGTGTCCTGCTCCTTCTGGGGGTCAGAAAGAGGACTTGGCTCGTCAGCTCGTCAGCCTGTCTGTCTGCCAATCTGTCCGGGAACATTGAATACGCATTACAAGACCGCGCCGAAACCAAAACCAAAACCGCGTTACCACATGTCAGCGTCTCCGGCAACGGGCAACGGGCAACGGGCAACAGCAGCAGCAACAGCAATGGAAACGGGCCCAGGGGCATATGGGAATACGACGCGTAGTTCGACCGCAGAATGTGCAACACATGTTGTTGTTGTCGTTGCTGTTGTTCGCCGCGTTGTTGCCCTCTTCAGGCCTGCCCTGCCCTGCCCTGTTTTTGTCCTGTTCTGGCCTGGCCTGTCTGATTTTGGCCCGCTTGATTGGTTGAAAATGTTGGCAAAACGAACATATACTCGTTCGAGTACAAGCGCCCCTCTGCTCTCTGTCCCCTCTCACTGCTCCACCGCCCTCAACAATGCCAGAAGTTTTGTTATAATTTTTGCGGCTGTCATTTTGTGCTTTGATTTGGGAACATGTTTCGGGTGGAAGGTGCAACGGGGCGACGACACAACGAGCTAACGGGGTAACGGCCCAGGCGTTTATATTGCAACAAAAGGGCGTTGCTATTATTGAACAGTAAACGCATTCTGTGCTTTGTCTGTCAGACAACGGAGAGCGAGAGAGTGGGGCAAAGATGAGGTCTACTTCTGATGATAAAAGTGTCAAATTTGGATAACAGGCGTGAAGTTTTGGACAGGATACTGATTGACCGAGCGTTAGACAGGGTTGAACCAAAGGATTCCAATAAGGATAATCTTATGCTCTATCTAAATTCTTGCCTTACCCTTCGATTATATACACATATCCATATCGAAAGCTATAACGTCAGTCTGTCTACATGTTGCAGCGGCATTTCACAGCTATTTTCTTGTTTAACATTTAACAGTGTTTACTGTAAGTAATCTCCAGTTACGCGTAGATCCCATGGTTTCCCGGAATCTGAAGAATTTCTCGCAAGTCCACTTGCAATGTGTAGCAAAGCGATGGACACAATGGCACATTTAGCGATCTCTCAGTTTTGGGGAGCACTTGTCTTCACACCTTGGGACAGAAAACGACCCACAAATAGGAAAAGTGAGGCAGAAACTTCCGTTGAATTGCCAGACAAACGTGAGCTATGCGGCTTCCGAAGAAATGCAACGTGCTTGGAGCTGGGTTTGGGAGGGAACGGAGGGGGGGATAGATGCAGCTATTGGGCCAAGCAATTAGTGTGCATCCAGTTGCCAGTTGACAGTTGCCAGTTGCCAGTTGCCAGTTGCCAGAAATTGTTAGCTCCAGGAGAAGAATGGGAAGCCGAGCGCTGATGTCAAGTGTGCAATGTGTGCCAAGCGGTTAATGAACAATTTCATGGAAATATTGTCACACTTTTGTTGACGGCGATTGGCGCTGAATTCCTCAGCAGCGTCAGCAATCGTTCAGAGGAGCAGAGGAGCCTCTCCAGCTTATTCCGCTCCATGGCGAACCGAAGCAGCAGCAACCATTCACTTGCTTGTATTGCCAATGCTTGCCTAATTGATTTATTGATGTTTACATGTGCGTGCCTGGCAACTGACTGGGTCCGGGGACTGTGAATGGTATTGGGACTTCAACTGGGCCCGGGACTTACAACATTGCCCACAATTTGCTCTAAACGCTCGTCGAGAGCGTTGACAATTGTTTGGGCCTTGTTTGTCGTCGTCGTCGTCGTAGACGATGTTGTTGCCGTCGTTGTCGTTGTCGATGTCGATGTCTTCGCTAGACTCTTTGGTAGCCAAAGTTTAGACAGTTCAAACAATTCGTCAGTCAGTCAGGCAGACAAACAGACAAACAGACAGACAGACAAACAGACAGACAGACAGCCAAGTAATTGTTGACCTTTTACGTCGTCGCAGCTCTGGCCACGTTTGGCTTTGGTTTCTGCTCTCCTCTCGGGGCCTGTTTAAATTGCTGTACAATAATGTTGTTGGTGCTGCTGCTGTTGTTGTTGCTGTTGTTGTTGTCGTCATGTTTTTATTACTGTTTGCACGCCCTGGCCTCAGATCTGAGCTCACAGTGCTCCATGTTTAGTTCTGTGTCCTCAGTTCTGTACTGCGTCTGTTTGCTCATCATAAATAGCATGAAATCTTTGGCGCTGCACATCGAAATGCCTGAAAGTCTAACACGACAATTCCAAGTCTCGCACTCGAAATGTTCACGTCGTTTTCGATTTTCATTGGAATTTTAGTAACACTTTGACAGACAGCAAAACGAACGAACGAACTGACTGACTGACTGACTGACTGACTGACTGACTGACTGACCATGCAGCTCTTCAGCTCATCAACTCAACTCATCGCAGCTCTTCAGATTTCACAGAATCTTTTGACTTCATGTTTGATTTGTCAAATGTTAATGGAAAGCATTCAACTACAAGTAGCCAGCAGAAACCAGCTAAGACCAGCTCAGAGTCAACTCAATTCTGGCTAATAAGCACCTGCAAATATAATGGATACTCCTCCTCCAAGCAGCTATAAGAGCTTCCATATTAGACTCAGCCCGGGGTTACCTAGCACAGCCTTGAACCTGCCTCCAATTCCAATTCCAATTCATATTCCAATTTCAGCTGGCAGCTGCCACAGACCTCTTCTTGCACCCTCGATAACAACGAGATGGTAAAAAGTCGCATACTTTCTCGCCGTGTCAGCGACCCAACGAAGCGTTAATGAATTACAGCCGCGATCGCTCCATGGCTCTGGCCTGGCTCTGGCTCCAGCCCAAGGGCTATCTGGAAAAGAAACACCTTGCCAGAGTGCGGCTGCGTCTCCTTCTGCAACTGCAACAGCGACAGCGACGCCGACTGCGACTGCAACTGCGACTGCGATAGCCAACGTCATCGGCAGGACAACAACTAATTACCGTGGCTGGAACAATTTTTATGGCATTTACGCGCTCAGTTGATCGCTGACAAAGGTGAATGCTACCACTAGCACAGACACCTTGTATTCCCCACCAACTCACACACACAAACATACGAACACACACACTCCAAAATACAGGTACACAAATTATTTTGTTACGCTGCCGGGCAGTCCGATCCGCAGACGTTGGTAAATATTTTTTTGGTCAAGGTGCGTCCGTCCGTCTTTCTGGCCATTTGTCCAGTGGTCCGTCCTTATCCCTGTGTCGTCTTTGTGGTCCTTTTGGGCTATCGGTTTCACTCTTCGCTTCGCTGATCGATAATCATCTGGCGTGTCCCATTGTCTGCTCTTTAGAGCCAATATTGGCGACCAATTATTAGCACTTTCGGCTCGAGAAATCACGCGATTTTAGGCTTAACCCGCTGCAAACTCTGGACTGAAGCTGTAGCTGGGATCAGGCGCATTGTCCTCGGCCCAATTAATAACATTTTGTCAGGGCAGAGAAATTGCACTTAGTTACGAGTACGACGACGATTATTATGTTTGCAAAATAAAAGTAAAGCTGGCTGAGTTATGAGAGAACTCAATTAACTGGTTCTTATGGCAGCAACTGGTTGCGGCTCAAATTGGTACAGTTTGTCTGATTTTCTGATTTTCTGATTCAATCTCAAGGCCCACAAATTGCAAAAGATATAGCAAATTAGCCACCGATCTTGACGGCGCTTTACGCACACGCATTGGGCGATTTATCAATTTCAGGTCGCATACCGAATGGTGACATTTAACAAGGTTCCAAAACATTTTTGCGCTTTCGGCTCTAATCGCTGGCAGGCACACTACACCAACAACACACCAGCAGCAACAACAACTGCAACAACAACAACACCAGCCACAACTGCAACAGAAACTAGCAACAATCGTCAGCAACAAGGAGAACCAGAACAACTTAAACGCGCACCTGGCGATCAAAGTGGTTTCTCAATTGCAGCCAGAACAACCCGAGGCAACCACATGGAACCACAAGAACAGCAGCTATTCGCACTGCAAATCAATTTCAAATTATGCGAGTAAAAAATTATTGAAATTATGTGAGAAATAAGCACAAAAATTTGCTAATTTGACGCCATTAAAAGATCATAGATCTCTAATAGTATATCATTTATCTAAAATATATTGTACGAAAGCTATAGAAAACTTCTAGAAAACTTGGAAAAGGGAAAGTGAAAGCCCAGACATAATCTTAGCTATAACTGAGGGATATCTTTTAGGATATATATTAGGATATCTCTTAGGATATCTTTTAGGATATCTTTTAGGATATATATTAGGATATCTCTTAGGATATCTATTAGGATATATGTTACGATATCTATTAGGATATGTTTTAGGATATCTATTAGGATATCTATTAGTATATCTCTCAGGATATCTATTAAGATATCTCTTAGGATATCTATTAGGATATATATTAGGATATCTCTTAGGATATCGCTTAGGATATCTATTAAGATATATGTTAGGATATCTCTTAGGATATATATAAGGCTATATATTAAGATATCTATTAAGATATCTCTTAGGATATCTCTTAGGATATCTCTTAGGATATCTCGTAGGATATCTCTTAGGGTATCTTTTAGGATAAATATTTGGTTTTATATTAGAATATCTCTTAGAATATCTCTTAGGATATCTTTTAGGATATCTTTTAGGATATATATTAGGATATCTATTACGACATCTCTGAGGATATCTATTGGGATATATCTTAGGATATCTATTAGGGTATCTATTCGGATATCTATTAGGGTATCTATTAGGATATCTATTAAGATATATATTAAGATATCTCTTAGGATATCTATTAAGATATCTCTGAGGATATCTTTTAGGATATATATTAGGATATCTCTTAGGATATCTATTAGTATATATTTTAGGATAACTATTAGGATATCTTTTAGGATATCTTTTAGGATATATATTAGGATATCTCTTAGGATATCTATTAAGATATCTCTTAGGATATCTCTTACGATATCTATTAAGATATATATTAGAATACCTATTAGGATATCCTTAGGATTGTTAGCAGTCTCTTTGAGCGGAACATTCCATGGAATGTTAGGAGTCGCTTTTACTCCACTCAGCGGAACATTCCATGACTCGTCCTTAAAATCTTTGCACCTGCCTCAGCGCAAAAGATTAAAGCAGCTGATCCTAAATACTAGATAAGTATTCCAAATAGCTATAAGGGTACTCAGGCTAGGCAGCTGATTAGATGACTTGCTAAGTTCACAGCAGACATAATTGGATCGCATTTTCCTGCCTTAATTCCTTTTATATTCAAATACAAAGTGTGACCAGATATTTGCTCGACAGTCACAAATTCGTTTTTCAGCATGGAAATTGATTGAAAAGCATCTTCTGGTTGGACATGAAAAAGAAAGTCACCAAGTCACTAACTCATCCCCCACGGTGAATGGCAATAAAATAAAAATAAAAATAATGAAAGAAAGAGGAGGAAAAGGGAAAAAAAACACTTCTTCGGGCTCATCTGCAGTGGGTCAGTCATGACACCTTCCTGGCGCTGCTCGAGCCGCAATCATTGCAAATCTACAAACTGAACATAACGTTTGCTTAATATGCCAACTATGCAAAACTGTGGCAACAACTTTTACTGCGGGACAGGCAACTGCCGAGTTGGTTGCACAAACCGTCAACTCGCGCTGCTCGCAGCTCGCAGCTGGCAGCGCGCTGTTCGCTGTTCGCAGCGGGCGCCTTGCAACGTCGGCAACATGCTAATGTATGCAACACCCGCCGCCGACTGACGACCTTGAAAAATTATGCAAAATCGATGTAAAAAACCAACAACAAATACACACACACACCATACACACACACACACCGAGGGTAACCAACAAAATGCGAAAATAAGTTCAACAGCAGCAGTAAAAAATGTAAATGTGGCACGAACGGAGAGAGTATAGAACTGAAGGGGCATCGGGGCAACTTTTGGGTGGGGGGCTGCGGCGGTGTTTGGTATGCGGCATGTGGCATGTGGCATGTGGGGTATGTTGACTTTGGTAAGGCGTCAACTTTTTTATTTTGCACACCGATTTTTATGTAAAAAAATTGGCGCAAATGAGGCAGACAATGTCGGCGCTCATGCGCGCTGCTCTCTCTCCGCTTTTGAGGCATCGGTTCGGGTGTGAGGCGGCTTGGGGCAACTAGGCGAATAGGCGAATAGGCGAAGCGGCATGCCCAGTTTTGTTGGCTGAAAGTTAAGCGTACGCTGAACTTTTGCCTGCCACAGCGGCGACTGATTTGCATACGATTTTGTCTGCTCACCAGGCCAGCAGCAGCAGTGGCGGCAGCGGCAGCGGCAACAACAACAGCAGCAGAAGAAGAGGGACTTCATTTTGGCACAAATGACGTTGACGCTAACGCCAACGCCAGCGTCGACAGCGGAAGTTGTTGCTTATGCGCTGACAGCGACGTCGACAGCGGCAGAGGCAGCACATTATGGTTTGTTTGCCATTTCCGTTTCGCATTTGTATGCAGAGCATCTCACAGAGTGAGAGAGAGAGAGAGGGAGAGAGAGTGAAGGAGAGCGAGTGTGTGTAAGGAACTCACACTCAATCTATCTATCTCTTTCTGCTCCTGTTGATTTTTTGGCTACGTCGTCGTGCAATTTAAATAATTTTGCATAATTTTTGAAAATTGACTTATGGATTTCTCATCGTTGCTGCCTGTCTGCGATTCATTTTTATGGTTTTCCCACTGAATGTGTGTGTGTGTGTGTGTGTGTGTGTGTGCCACTTGTTGATCATTCCGTTTTGCTGTAGGTCATGTCTTGGCACTGGCTCAGTATTTATGTCTCATTTGCCACCCCCCTCCCCATGCCCATTGCCACCCTTCACACCAAAAATTATGCAAAAATTATTTTCATGAAAGTATTTTTCTTGTGCTGCTGCATAAATTGTTCACTTTTTGTTTGTTATGTTTTTGGTTTTGTTTAAAGTTTTCCTACACACACACACACACACACCTAAACGTTGGGAGTGAGGGAGATGGAGAGTGGGAGAGAGTGAGAGAGGCACACACAACATGATAAATGAGACTTTAAGTTGTTTGACAGTCGCCTCCGAACCGCCCCTCCGGCGGGCTTTGCAAATGTTTTGTGCAACTTGTTAAATGTTTTTTGTGTCTTGTTGTTATTTTTCTTTCTGTTTTCCCGCTGTCGTTTTGTGTGTGTGTGTGTGTGTGTGTGTGCTTTTTGTGTGTCTTATCAGGCCTTAAAGTCGTCAGAGAGTTGTCTGTTTTGCATATTTGCATCGCAGCGTTTATCAGTCGCGCAAATGCCTCAGATACATTTGTATCTCTATCTGGAGTTCATTGTGAGCAATAGACAGACAATTCGTGGTCGTGTGTCGTAAACAAACAGCCAGAACAAAAGGAAAGGCAAAAGGAAAAACAAAATCAAATACCATTTACGAGCTGACCCCTCGATGATAAGAAGGCGTGCAGCTGCAATTACTTATTGCCACAAAGCAGAGCAACAGCTCATAAAAGAGCAGCTTCAAGCTGGAAGATTGAAGAGCAGCACATGGCTGGAGTGGATAGATGGATGGATGGATGAATGGCTGGTTAGGAAGGGAGGTTGGGTACTTACATAATTTATGACTTCCCCCCGCGTTCAAAATAGCTAGAAAAATACAATAAATAAATTGAGGATCGTCGCCGGTTGCCAAACACGTAGCAAACCAAACAAAGTCCAACTTGGGAACGTTTTAATTTCTTACACTTGGCAATGGAGACGCGCGTGCGTTGCGATCCGTCAACGTGCGCGGGCGTCGTCTACCTCCCCTGGTCACCACTTCCATCCAGCCCCCAGTCCCCAGTCCTCAGTCATCAGACGACAGTCGAGTCGTCAGTCGTCAGTCGTCAGTTGTCGTATGACCAAAGGCAGTCAGTGATAACGACAGCAGCAGCTCTATAGCTCGTTCCTAGCAACAACGGCTTGAGCACTGCGGCCTGAGCTCCTATGGCTTGGCTTGTCTCACATTAACCGGAAGCCTGCGCCAAACGTGATCAACGGTTTGGTTTGCGGCTGTGCGACGACGACAATGTTCGCCCTCGCCGCCAGCTACTGCTCCATGTCCATTGGCACTGCTGCGACTGCGAGTACTCATACTGGGCTTGGGCTTGGGTTTAGGTTTGAGTTTGGGTTTGGGTTTGGGTTTGGGCATGGGCCATTCATTCGTGCGCTGTTGTCAACGATGAGCGCTGATACGTTAAATGAAAAAGCGAACCGGCAGCGTCCGTCCATGTCATACGTTGAATGAAAAACGTGCGTGCTGCCACAGAAGGAGCGTTGACTTTGGACGCGGCAACAACAGCAACAACAACAACAATGAGAACATTGATGCGTTGGCTTTGCCGCCTCTTTAATACTCGTCTATATGTACAGAGTACACTCAGAGAAAAGACTTTGGTTGCAGCAGAGTACCTTTTACGATATAAATTTGCAAAGGCAGTTGAAGTGCTCCTCTACAATATCCTGACATACTCTTCAATCTAGTTCAGACTCCTCCCAATCCAAAGGGAACTTTGTCCCTTATCCCTCTGCCTGTTACTTACTATGCTATGCATTTCTTTCAGTGTAGGTTTATATGTCTGTAGTCGCACTTCTCGCATTTCTCAACATTTTTAGTGGCACTCAATACAATTCGTTGCGTTCTCCCCAACCCCCCAAAAAGACAGAGTGAGCAGGCAAGATAGAGGGAGAAGGAGAGAGAGATTATAAGCAAAATGCAATATACGAGTACATTGTTGGATTGTTGGATTGTTGCCTGGCTGTATGGATGGATGGTTGGATGAATGGATGGGATTCATAAAAAAAGAGGAGAAAAAAATGCGTTGGTGTTTTAATTTTTACGTGTTGCTGAAGGTTTCTTTGCGCGACTGTCACTGACGTCAACGGCAGAGCGTCCATGTGCCTTCCTGTCTGAGGTTGTGGCAAGGCCCAAAAAAAAAAGAAAAAAAGAATAAGAGAGAGAAAAATGAAGAAAAAAAGACTGTATAGATCTAAAGAAGATGACGGAGCTGCGTACGTGCGTAAGGCAATTGCGTTGGACTCACTTGAACTTAGGGGATTTGCTGCTTTGGGGCTAAGGAATCCTTGGAAGCGGCTGGGGTAGCGGTCTTTGGTCTTTGGACTTTGATGTGGGCGGGGGTGACTCTGAATGCTTCATTACATTCCTGGTTCATGCTGATGAAGTGACGATTATAATCGAATTCTTATCAAAAGTTTATTGAAAGCCAATCGCAAAGTAATCGAATATTGTTTGGATTCACAAATATATTAAACGATATATTAGTTCTGAGTGAGTTTCCGCGTCGCTGTCAGTATTCATGAATGCACTCGTCTTAATCATATCAAAATAGTTATTCACAAACTGCCAGATTATGGGTTGTATCCCATTTGAGTGACCCACTGGGAACGCCTGTGGATATGCAATGCTATTTTCACACTACTCTGCGCCATCATTCACACATAACACACACTCGCACACACACACTCAGGCAGTCAGTCACCCAGTCAGTCAGTCAGTTTTACATTATACATAATAATATTGTTAAATGTTTTATACGCTGTTGATGGCTGTCGAGTATTTAAACTTAACCACACAGAAACCTCAAGAATCACAGCGCCGAACCCAAATCCCAGACCCCCCGCTCCGCATCCATAAAACCCACCGCAGCCAACATGTCCACAGTCAATTAAATATATGGAAGTATGTATGTGGGCGCCATATAATCAATGTGTGTGTGTATGCAAAAATGGCAAACGGTCTGTTAAGCACACATGCGACTGCCACGCCCCCCCACCACCACCCGCACCCGCGCCACACCCCACCCAACTGCCCATCAACAATCAGGCAGCAACTGGCAACAATTTGAAAGATACGGAGCGTAACCTTAAACAGAGCCTGTACCGGTGCTGGTGCCGGTGCTGGACCGGGATCTGGCAGGATCTGGCCATGTTTGAGTTGCGTCTGCAGTTTTATCAACGGAACGACATCAGCTTAAAAGCACTCAAGGGGCTGGCCGTAACCCTGGCAGAGGCAAGGGTTAAAGGGGAAGCTCAGACGACAATCAACGCAGTTTATTTATGGAAAAATAAAATGAAATAAAATGATGATGATGAGCAGCAACAACAATGGAAACAACAACAATCGACGCTATCTGCAAGTGCCCGCCCACAGGGGCCTGGGTTCTGGGTCCTGGGTCCTGAGTCCTGAGTCCTTGGTACTGGTTACTTGGTGTTGGGTTAAGGGTTGCGGTTTGTTGTGTGCAGAAATTAATTTGACTTGAAACACTTGAAATTAAAATTCAAAATTCTCTAGAAAACAAATGGGGGTTGCTCCCAGCTCCCAAATCCCAACTCCCAGTTGCCAGTTGCCAGTTCTCTCTCGATTCTCATTAGAAGCATTTGAGATGCTGATAAAAATTCTTGATTATCATCATCATTCGCTGCGCTCTGTGACAAATTATTAATTTAAATGGCTCATAGAAGTTATGGGCGTAAATCAGAGAATGTCTCTCTCTCTGTCTCTTCGCTCTGAATGCGATTGAAATTGAAAGCTATAAAATGTTAAACAGGAAGGAGGAGGCAGAGGAAGTCACATTAAGCAATTAGAGCAGCTTTGTCTGGCGTCGTTTGGGCCTAACTAATGTGCCCAAAGATTGGGAACTCTCGTCTGCTCCTATTCCACCAGCTGTGCCCAAAAACTACGACTATGAGTAGTAGTAATAACTGTTAAGGAGGAGGCTACATAAATTTTCAAGTCAAGTGCGTTGTCGCTTGTCTCTGTCTCTGTCGCCTGTCGCCTGTCTCTTGTCTCTTGTCTCTTGCCTGTTGTCTGCAGGCCAGAAGTCAGCGAAGCGCAACCCGCTGATGGTGGCCACCTTATCATCAGCAGGGACTCCCAGCTCACATTTAGCCATGACTATTGCCTGTGGTTGGTGTTGCCGTTTCAGTTTCTGTTGCGGTTCAATAAACCATAAAAGGCTCATTAATTATGCGCATATCGCGCCTACAGGGGCGGAAAATATGTCACTATGCGGTGCAGTTACTCCGGTGGCTATCGCCGAGGCTTCTGCTTGTTAGGTTTCAGTTCCTGGTTAAGGTATAAGCACTTTGACAGCAAACTTCAAGCTGGATCTTAGAACAGGTACTACTCATCTTCCACAATAAGTACTTGATAGTTCCTTGACTCCTGCTCATTCTATACCCAAAAGTAGGTTCAAAGAAACTTCAGTAGAGTATCAAAACTTCGACTTTAACTTGTTTTAGTTGAGCTGTTATCAACCCTCGTTGATTTCGGCACTGGCTTGCTCTACTGGAACCAGCCACATGTCAGCGACTGGCGATTAATTAAACAAAGAATTACGCGGGTATAAAATGCTTGACATACTTTTGAGGTCTGGCCGAAAATGAAACGAGTAACAACAACGATATAAACGTGGCTCAAACGAAACAATGAGAAACACAAAAAAAAGAACCGAGGCCTAGGTGTTGGCTTAGCCAGCGACCTTTGTTGGCTGCGTTTGGCATGCAACAGTTTTGCATTGCATTAAACGAGCCAAAGAATCATACAAAAAAACAGCATAATATATACACACACACACACACACACACAGAGAGACAAAAAACAATAATTAATTTAATTGACATCTTTTGAGGCACGGTCTTGAGGCTGTGATTGAGACTGAGAATGAGACTGAGGCTCTGACTGAGACTCTGACTGAGACTGAGACTGTGAGTCTGAGACTTCGACAGACTCTTGACTGACTGCCACGCAGGAAAAGCGACGATGTCGGCAAACGTCGACAAGATCTTGGCAAGCCGGCAAAAACACACCTCGAAAACTGTCAAAAAACAGAAAAAAAAACAAACTTCAAAGCAGCCACAACAAAAACACAACAAAAACAACAACAATCCATCGACAATGCCAATAAAAAAGAACCCGGCCAGGCTTGCAAACAATTTTATTGCGTGGACTGATTACAGCCACACACACAAAATAAGAAAAGAAGAAAAAACTCAGCTTTGAGGCGAGCTTCATGAATGAGTCGCAGTCGCAGTCGCAGTCGCAGTCGCAGTCACTGCCTCAGTCGCAGTCGCAGTCGCAGTCACTGCTGGAGTCTGGAGATCGTCCCTGGGCAAAGCCCATGAGCAGCAGCATCATTACAAGCCCTCATCGTCTGTCTTTCATTCACAAAGATCCGACTTGGGCAACTGATGTGTCTGTGTGTGTGTGTGTCTGGCTGGAGAGTTTACGGCCCACGGCAAATTCGAGCCTTGGCAACGGATATCATTAAGCCAGGCTTTATTTAAACTGCCGCATCTGCGGCTCTGGCTCTGCTGGCGGCTTTAAGTAGGCGCGACAATTGCAACAGTTTTTCCATGTTGTTGTTCTCGTTGTTGTTGTTGCTGTTGCTGTTGCTCTCGTGCCCCTTTTAATGAATGAAAAGTGAATTTGAGCCGAGGTGTGCGCCAAAGGTTGGGCCGCTGCCCTGTTGATTGACATGATCATGATTTACACCTTTCTGGGTGCGTAGGACACCCACCTGAGAGTGTCTCATGCTCATACTCATACTCATAAATCGATTGAGAGCGCGAATAAGATGAACTTTTCGAAATTGACTGCCAATTGAAAGACGAATCAAATTTCTCTTTATTTATTCGCCAGCCTCAAACATAACCATAAAAATAGTAGTAAAAACATTGTAAAGGGAAGCTGCAACTTTCAGCTCTAAAAGTGGAGATTGGCTCACAAAATTTGATTAATCATATTGAATATATATTTAAATCTGAACTATATATGTATTAGTATATATTTAAACAATATTTATTAGCATTTGGAGCAGTTCAAGTTTAAAATCATATTAAATATTATACACTATCTATTTATATTATATTATTACTCCCAGACTCTTTAGTTTTAGCCTTTTGGAATTTCCCAGTTTACTTTTAGATAATTTATATTATATAATTATAATAGATCTTGTACCGTTAAGTCGTCTTCTCGTAGTGGACTTTAATTTAAATAAATTAAATAAATAAAGAGCAAACTCCCAGAAGAAAAACTTTATATGAACAGATCACAAGGGTAAACTTATTCATTCTTTTGCTCTGAAAAATAATCAAATTAATGAAGCGAATTTATTAAATAAATGTTCTAAATTGGTTTATTATTATTATTTATAATTATGTTATCTTTGCCTTATTACATTTTTATTTTAAGTATTAAATATTTGTTTTCATTAACACATAAAATTTCTCTGACAAAAACTAAAGGTAAATTCTTTTGATGTGATGACAGCTTCTGGTTTAAATAAGTTTATTCTAATGAGGCTTACAAAGGTTTTAGATTATGTATTATTATCCATGTCTTCAGATGTGTATGATATAATATATATTATATAGAAGATCACATTATAGAGAACTGGGAACAACCTTCTATATGCAATGCTAGAATAACTTTTGAACTAGGTTCGATTGACTGAAGCTCTATCATATATCAACAATCAATCTTAGAAGTAAGAGACTAAGAGCTGAAATTCTTTAGAGGATTAAGTCTGGATATAAAAGATGATTCTATACTCAATAAGAGAAAGTATTTAGTCTTTATATAAAAGATGCTTCTATAAACCGGAAGAGAAAGGAATAGTGGGAATAGTATTTGTTGAGTTGATTGGAAGATTGTTGGAAGAAGATACAAACACAAACTAGCTTGAAGTTGGAGCTCAAAAAAAAGTAGCTAAGATCAATAAGAGATGACATATTGGTATTTCCTATATATATATATCTGATATTTTGATTCATAAGCGATCTATTCATCGCTGGCTGAGCTGTGCACACAGCTGTTAGAAAGAAGGAGAAAGATAGATGCTAATTGCCTAGACCAACAACACCCGCACATTGAGTGTTGAGTGTGGCGTAGGGAGAGAGGGGGTGAGGGTGAGGGTGAGGGTGAGGGGGTGCGGGTGTATAGGTACTTGTAGGTACTCAGTGCGAGAAGTATCTGTATCTGAGAGATAGCAATCTGCGTGTGCCAACAAAACACGTCGTCGTCGTTAAACTACTACGCGACTTTTAACGCGCTAAGCACTTGGCCAACAACTGCGAGAGGGACTTGTTCTGAGGCTGCACTGACTCACACTGGGGGACTGGTAGAGTTCATGACCCGAACGAAAACAGCGACAACAACAACAACAACAAATACAAAAAAAAAAAGACACAACAACAAACAAAGCACACACAATGCGGCGCGTTAAGCATTTTGCGTTTGTTTGCGCTAATAAATTACATAAAAAGTTAATCAACAAATGCGCAACTTCGCTGTCTCCCTTGCACTCTGTCTTCCTATCTCACTCGCACTCTCTGCGTTGAGGCGTTGACAGGCAGACAAAGTTTGTGCTTAATTTTAATCCTTTCCGTATCAAATCATTATTCGAGTCTAAAAGCGCCACAAAATTTAACCGCAAATAATCATAATGAAGCGCAGAAACAGGAACAGCAACAGCAACAGGAACAGGACCAGAAGCAGGAGCAGGAGCAGGAGCAGGAGCAGGAGCAGGAGCAGGAGCAGCTCCTGTACAGGAGAAGCAACCATCAATGGTGTCTCTGAGAGTTGGCATTGTTTGCACTGTTGCTGTGCGGCTCTGCTTGACGATTGTCGGTGGTTGTCGGTGGTTGCGGGTGGTTGCCAGAGCCACAGCCAGAGCCGCAACCTCAGCCACTTGCAGTTTGAGTTTTATTGTTGTGTGTGTGTGTATGGTGTATGGTGTGTGTGTGTGTGTGTCGACTGTTTGATTTCTGTTGTGTTTCTGTTTGGTTCGCGCGCGGCAAAGTCAACAACAGTTCGAAACGTCAACAAAACCTTTTAAATTATTATTTGCCTTTGTTGCTTTATTTGACTTTGCACGCAACTCGTTGCGGGGGCGGCACCGAAGCTTGCCGCAAGGGGTTGCAACCCTTTGGGCAAACTTTGCCTTGCTTCTCCTTTTGCCTGCTGGCAGAAAGCGTGAGAAATCTTTGAGATATTTGTATAAAGCAAAACAAAATACGTTACAAGCTGCTTGGCCAATTCCTGATGATCTTCGACGAGCCTTGCAAAAATCTCATCACATCGCAGACAACCCCAAGGAACTATCTATCTATCTTTCTATCTATTGTATACTATATATGTATCTATCTGTCATTCAGTGTACCTCGATCAAAGTTTTTGCACAGATCGAGAGTATTGGAATTCACATAAATTTAAATTTTCGCATGCAAAAGACAATTTTGAGATTGCGCGAGGGGTAAATTCATTTTACATAGTTGATTGCATCTTCAATATACGATCAATATTGTCTTTTGTGCTTAGCTCATTTCCATGGGAAAGAAAAATCATCCTCAGCGGGCTTAACCCTTGCCTTGCCTTGCCTTGCCGAGGCAAGGCTTGGGAAAATTAAATAATATGCAAAACCCTTGCACACAGATGTCATCCCATTAGGTGCCGCGTAGCAGCTATTCCTCTGCTGGCATTGCCCTATCTTCTGCATAGGCAAATTACCTCAGCAACCCCCTTAAGGACGACGACGATGATGATGATGAAGATGAAGATGCCTCAACCCATTTGAATACTCATCTTCCGCTTGCGTTTGCGCAAAAAGGTTGCTCGACTGCCTCTTCATCTGCATAATTTTCACAATATGTGGTGATCCTTTGGCGATCAACCCTTGCAGCGACTGCACCCCGGCGGCAACACGTGCGCCCCTAAGGTAAGCTACGGTACGGTAGAGAATCCTAAGATAGGGTAACCCATTCGCAAAGGAAAGAAGACGCTGCAGCGCAGACAACTGAGCAGACCAAATATCAATTTTCTCCATTCTCATGCAAATCAAATGCTGCCTCGAAATAAATAACAAAATGTGACATCAAAGGCGAGTTAAGGATCGAGATGAGATCGGACCTGGTCCGGGGGTCGCCTCAGGTCGGGGTCGTCCGGGTTCAGCGTTAATCTGACTGACACAGTGCTGTGAGCGTCTTAAGGGTTGTTCCTAGACGCAATTCATCGCAATCTTTTTCGCTGCGGCTGCTATGTTTTGCTTGTCGACGTCAACAGCCAGCGAAAATTTGCTCCTTTTTTTGGGAACAACAGCCCCTAATGGATGACCTATTATTATCGGAATGAAGGTGCAGGGGAAGGAGGCAGGAACTGAGCTCGCGTCTTTTTGCAAACCTTTCGCAACTTGCCATTGTAATGCAAATGCGAGGCGGCTCTGAGGGCTGAGTAGGCTCTGCTGATGGTCTGAGCTCGCGGTATTGATCCTTAATTTATGCATAAATGCGTCACCTTTGGCTGAACGGCCAGAAAGGGAATGGAACGGGTTGGGTGCCATCAGTTTCTGAGGGTTATGCGTCCGCCTCGCTAATTTTTAATTTATGCAAAACACAATTTCGCCTGCAACTCCTTTTTTAAAGGAGTCCTCCTTTCGGCATCCTTGTCCTTATCGCTATTATTGCGTAATTCGAGACTCTGGCGCAAAAAGTGAAAAGAGGGAAATCTTTTCGTTTCCTCAGCGCTTGGTGGTCTGTCACATATTCGCGTATGCAAATCCCATTGTGAACCTGTGATGGCAAACTCCTTTTGCTTGGGTAACAAGGCTGCTTCTGGTCCTGCTTTTCGTCCTGGGTGCTGGGTGCTGGGTGCGGGTCCTGCCTTAGGTGCTTTGCCTTTGCCCCGTCGTACAATCGTTTAGAAAATTTAATTTATTTCGATGCCGCTGCCGCTGCCGCTGCTGATGTTGATGCATTGTATCCAGTTTTCTATTTTCCAATTCTATTTTCAGTTTTACTTTTCAATTTTATTTTTTTTTCTTCTTTTCTGCCGGGGGGCAGTTACAAATTTTTGCTGTTTGCTACTCTTGTTGCCGTATGCAAAAAAGGGTTTAACTCATGTGCCCTGCACATATTCCGACGAGGTATACAACAAGGTTTTCGAGTATGAATATGAAAAGCCAGTTAGTTATGTAACAAGCTGTACTTAAGGAGCTACGAAACTACACTATAAGCAGGACATTCCATAGGAATTTCCTTGGGAAAGTAAGACTTAAGAAGCGGCTTAGTAAGACTCTTATTCTCAGATCAAATACGATATTGAAAGGAGATTCAAATAGTTAAAGAACTATCACAAAATCATGTACAAATAGTTTTCATTCTGAACAAAGGATATTTATGTATGCTCCTTTCATATTTATTAGAAACATTTTGTGTGTCCTTTTGTTAAATTTTAAAAATATCATTTCAATTTGCAGTTGCAGTGCATTTATCAATTCCACCTCGTCGCAATTTGTTCTTTTTTTCCATTCTTATCAAATTCAATTTCAAACATTTTTCTGCCGTACGCTTTTGTTCAATAATTTCCCACTCTATCTGTGAGAGCCCCCTCTCCCCTCTCCACTTTTCCCCCCTTACCTCATCGAACATTTCTGCTCTTTCTTTCAGCTCTTCGCTGTGTTATGATTGTGCTGGCTGTGCGGCAATTTCTTTTCACTGTTTTATCAATTTGTGTGGCGCTCGTTACTTATTTTTATTTATGCTCCACTTTACTCCCACTTTCCACTTGCCACTGCCACTGCCACTGCCACTGCCACAGCCACTCCCAATCTGAGACCACCTTTTACAGCCCTTGCAAATTTTTGCATAACCCGCGAGCAAAGTTCCTAACCGAAATAAATTCTTTTTTATTTTGCATTTGATAAGCTTGGGCCAGACTGCGAGTACGATATGTACGATATGTATGTACGGTATGTACCCCAAACAAAACATTCCCTCCCATCGCTACCCCAACCCCAACCCATCCCCACCCATCCCAGGGCATCTCTTGCCATCCGGCGTCTCCTATAGCTCATGCATTTTTGGGGCTGCTGTCATACATCGCATCTCGATACCGGGGCGATATATCCGCCATACTGTGTGTGTGTGTGTATGTGTGTGTGTGTGTGTGTGTGTTTGTGTTAGTGTGTACACTTTTGTTACTGTGTGTGCTTTAAGTGTTATGTTGTCTCGTTATTTATGACTTTACACATGCAAATGCCGTCGTGCGACAAGCGCTCGAGCTTAGTTCCACTTGGAAAACATTTGCCGGCTACCCTTTTACCTGGCGGCGTAGTTTATGGATGACATTTCCCGCACTTTCATTGAAAATTGCATGGAAATCGAATCAGTGGCAAAAGCAAAAGCAGCAGCAACGACAACAGCAACAACAACAACAACACAAGCAATGACAGTGCCAGTTGCTGTGGCACTTTCAGATTCGATTTAACTGCCCAGAGGCTTGCCAGTTCCAGCTCCAGTTCCAGCTCCAGCTCCAGCTCCAGCTCCAGCTTCAGCTCCGGGTGGTAGTCGCACTCGTACTCCGTACTGAAGTACTTGTGGTAGTCTCCGCTATGTCTGCCTGTCCACGACTGGCGGCTAATTGTTATGGCTTAATTATGTGGCTTGCTTAGGCTCGCGCCTATACCTCGTCCTCTCCCTCTCCCTCTTCCTCTCCCCTCAGGTTGTATCTCTTTCTCGCTGTCTGTTTTCCCTGTTGCTGTCATAACAAACGCAAAAGGAGAATCCTACGAAAAATTATGCGCATAATCAAAAAGTCAACACGCCAAAAAGGCTGCGCACTGCCATTTGAATAATTCAAAAGCTGACGTCGACGCCGGCGCGTTGTCCTTTTGCGCAGGCGCTTCCTGGTGGCTGCGGCTCAGCTTCAGCCTCAGCTACAGCTACAGCTACAGTCCTCAGTTGCTGTGTGTCTCTCTGGTTGCATTTTAATTAAGCAAAGCAAAGCAAAGCGCTCGACGCATGCCAGGAGGGGCTGGCAGCGGTTGTCCTGCTCTCAGCCTGTTGCGTCGCCGCAATTACAAATTCTAATTTTATGCTAATGCTCCTGTTTTTGGTCCTTGGCAGTAGCCGTAGCCGTAGCAGTAGCAGTAGCATTAGCGCCAGCGACCAACGACCATCAGCCATCGAGCATCTACCATCTACCAACTACCATCTACCATGGAGCGACGAGCAACGCGTCGGCTAATTATTATGCACCATAAAGGCAGAGACGTCATTTGTATGTATTAATTTGAATGTTAATAAACTGGATTTCTTGACCCACTAAACCAGAGACCAGAGAGTGCCAGCCACAGACAGGGCAGCAGCTCTGCCACAGGGGAGTGGCAGGAGTTTCACAGACTGAGAGACACTCTAAAGAGGAGGCACAGGGGGCAGCAGTTGGTGTATTGGTCAAACGCCTTTTTATGCGCAAATCTCGTACATAATAATGAATAATTAGTTGTTGCTCTCGTTGTTGTTGTTGTTGTTGTGCTTTGCTTTTTTTTCGCTGTGAATCTCTCGCCTGAGTTTCTTATAATTTATTTTGGTTTTTATTTGTATTAGGCATATGAATAATTCAAGTGGCTTGCGGGTTGCCGTCTTTGTATACTTTTTAGAAATATAAAAAACAAATAATGAATTGCATTCGCTTGGGGGAAAAACTCTATAAAAAATCCATATTGATATTAAAATATATTTAGTGGCAGGAGAAAAACAAAAAGCATTGCGACTACGGTAAAAATTGCATGTGGCGTGAAAATCAGCAGTTGACATGGGATCTACGGAGTAGTAGTACGAGTGCTCAGAGGTGATTTATTGTTTGATTGTTCAGTTAATTAGCGAATGGAGAGCAGGCCGCCTGACAAATTATCGGCTCTATACTATATATAATGCATACTCGTATATATATATATGCGCCATATGTCAGTGTCTATACGCTTCGGGGAACTTGATTAGAGTGCAAAGTTAAAATAGGTGCAAATGAAATGGTAATTTAAAAACAAAAACAATTTTATAATCGAAGTCTTTATAAATCTATTTAAATCTTTTCTATCCGAGAATGACTCGGCTATTTGTTATATATTGTTTACTTTAGTGTAATTTAATTAATAAAATACCAATTCGTACTAAATATTTTTACTTAAAGTATTTAACCAGTGGCAACAATTGGTGCATATGTCAGATTTACGATATTCGAGGCATGAATATCGTTTAATCTCTTCAATTATAATACAAAACCTACTTTGACACACATTTTGATGCAATTATCGTCAATATGCATTTAGTTTAAATGAAATAAAGGAAAATGTGTAAAAAGTCTTTATTGACCATTAAAAATATTATTTCAAAAGTCAGTTTACAAAATCTTTTATATTCTTTTCAACATATTTTTGGATGCTTAGCGGTAAAAGTTTATGTTCCAAATTTATATGTGGATTTAAGAGATCGATCAAATTTATGTTCCATATAAAGTATTTTAATAGTTTTTAGGGCACAGAAAGGTTTTTGGGATGTTGCCTAGAATTTCTGTCACTTTCCCTTCTCATTTTGTCTTCTCAACTAAAATTGATTATAAAAAGTAATCATTTATTTTACTGTAGTGCACTTACGATATTTAATTTGTATAACATATTGTGATATTTATTTGTACTTTAACACTAAGCAAATGGACATGAATTGGATTACTTTTAGTATCATCATAATTTATTATATATATATGATTATTATAGCCCACAACTGAGACAGCGCAGCATCCACATTCTAACTTGGGATTGAAGCTCAGATCCATTGTTCAAGTATCTTGTCATAAATTTAAGGCTCTTGTTTAAGATGAGGTCTAGTTGCTTTAGTATATGATTCTAAGTATCCTTATATGTCACCGAGTATATAGTATATACTGAACTATACTGTAATGAATCTTAACTCAACTACTTACTTACAGCTCAATCTCAGTTCAAAGACTCTCCATTAAGTAAAAATCTGAGTTCTGTTTTGTATATAAGCTTCTACCCTTCTGCTATCAGTAAAGTTTGTTTTTCGTTTCAATCAGATGGTCAACCTTTAACTTTGGAAGAAGTTGAGCGCGCAACCTTTAATCCTTGGAAAGTGGAAGTCGGAAGTCACTTTATTTTTTTCTAATCAGCGTATTTTTTATCAAATGCGGTCCGCCACATATGGGAATGGGGTATAACCCATTCAGCAATCAACCCATTTAGTTGAGATTGGACCTGGACTGACTATCCCACCTTATGAAGCGAAAACAACCCAACGCAATCAGCATAGACAACAACAACAACAGCAACTGAAAGAGCAACAAGATTGAGAACAACGAGGATATTGCCGGGCACATAAAAAAAATCGTTGAGCATAGCAAAAACCATAAAAATCACACCTACGAGTACGTTGTAATAAAATGTTATCAAAAGTGTTGCTGCCAGTCCGCTCCTGGCAGTCCTTGTCTTATATTCCCCCCTGCTACTGGTGGTCTACAGTCGCCCATTACTCCTCGCTTTGCTCTCGCTCGCTGCTATTGCTCGATTTTTGCATATGACAGCGGCAATTGTGTGAGGACGAGGCGGAGGCAGAGGAGGAGGAGGAACCTGGACGGAGCGTCATTGTTAACCCTTCCTCGAGTGGTTCGCTGAGGTTCCCGCCATAAAAAATCCACACTGCTTGTATTTGTGGGTGCGTCCTTTGGCTCCAGCTTGTGTTTTTTATGCCCGCTTACTTTCTCCCTCTCACACTTACTCCATCTATCAATCTATCTCGCTCTCTCCTTGGCTGTCTCTGTCTCTTTCTCTGGCCGCTGTATTGACAATTTCATGGCGTGCTCGGTTGCGCCTTTTGCCTCGTCAGCGAAATAAACAAAAATCGAGCAATACTCGTATAAAAAAAGGAAGAAAAAAACCAACGCAAAGACAAATACAGTCGAGAACACAACAAAACAAACATTTCGACCGCAGGTTCCAGCTTGGGCTTGGGTTTGGGTTTGGGTTGAGGCTGACAAGACGCTGGGGTGCTGTAAAAAAGGAAAAAAGAAGGAATATATAGAAAAAAAAGCAAGCAGAAACCCGCTTAAAAGGATAACAAGCGAAGAGTGTGTGCGAGTATGAAGCGGAGCAAGTGAAGAGGTAAAAATTTTGTGCTGACAACAAGTATGTGCTTTAAAAATGACTTGGACGTACATTTTTATTGGTTCAGCGCGCTCTAGACCAAAAACGCCGGAGACGGGCGACATTCGAGAGCCAAAAAGGCAGCCAGGCAGCCAGGCAGCAGGAAGATCCTGCCCGGGGGTTGCACTTAAAGACCGCAACGTAAGGCGGACGGAGACTCGCACAGTTGCTTAAGTGCAACAGCCGAAGCGCAACAGCCAGGAGCAGCAGGAGTGCACAAGTATTTGTAAATCTTTTGAATTCCAACAAAAATCACACACGCACACACACTCAAATCCACAGAGAGTGAGTGTGCGAGAGGGAGAGAGAGCGAGAGAGAAAGATAGCGCACAAGGATAGATAGTCAGACAGGGAGACAAAGAGACAGACAGCCTGTCACAGGGGTGCATTTTGCAACCCTTCCATGTGAGCGATACTTCTGCTGAAGAGGGAGGGAGGGAGGTAGGTAGGCTAAATCGAGAGGAGCGGCAATCACAGCCAGCGACATCTATTGTTGAACGAGCGAACTATGCGCATGCATAGATATTTATGTTGGGATTTTCTAATTTGAATTTGTTAGACTTTGGTGCACCCAAAGCGGAAATTGTTGCAGGAAGAACGAACATTCAATGCACCCCGAACCCCGAACCCCGAGCCTCGACCCGGGGTGGCTTCTTGTTGTTTGAATTGTTGTTATACTCGAACTCCTATACTCGTAGCAGTAGCACTCGTACTCGTAGTTGTTGTGCCAGTTGTTGTCAGCGGAAGTGCTAAGATTTTATGGGAAATGCTAGCAAGGGTTATGTCTTGAGTAGAAGCGAGGTGATTAGGAGATGCACATTCTCCTTCTCCCATACTGCACTCTCCCTATTCTATGGTGTGTTGCATGCTCTCGGATATGCTGCCAGATGAATTGCCAGAGAACGGGTAAGCTGCCAGTTAGCAAATTTACATGATGTAAGCAGCATTCAGCAGAACTTTCCTAAATTCATCTCATCTCCAAACTCGTATATTATACGTCCTCAGTCCATAATCGTTATCCATAATTTATACATTCATTCCAATGAATATATTAAATGATTAAAAGTGTTTCAGATAAAAATAATAATAATAATAATAATAATAAATAATAAATAATAAATAATAAATAATAAATAATAAATAATAAATAATAAATAATAAATAATAAATAATAAATAATAAATAATAAATAATAAATAATAAATAATAAATAATAAATAATAAATAATAAATAATAAATAATAAATAATAAATAATAAATAATAAATAATAAATAATAAATAATAAATAATAAATAATAAATAATAAATAATAAATAATAAATAATAAATAATAAATAATAAATAATAAATAATAAATAATAAATAATAAATAATAAATAATAAATAATAAATAATAAATAATAAATAATAAATAATAAATAATAAATAATAAATAATAAATAATAAATAATAAATAATAAATAATAAATAATAAATAATAAATAATAAATAATAAATAATAAATAATAAATAATAAATAATAAATAATAAATAATAAATAATAAATAATAAATAATAAATAATAAATAATAAATAATAAATAATAAATAATAAATAATAAATAATAAATAATAAATAATAAATAATAAATAATAAATAATAAATAATAAATAATAAATAATAAATAATAAATAATAAATAATAAATAATAAATAATAAATAATAAATAATAAATAATAAATAATAAATAATAAATAATACAATAATAAATAATAAATAATAAATAATAAGAATAATAAATAATAAATAATAAATAATACATAATACATAATAAATAATAATTAATAATAATAAGTAATAAATAATAATAATAATAATAATAATAATAATAAAAATAATAATAATAATAATAAATCATAATATTATAATGAAATGTATATTCATAATATATTAATAGTTTTACTAATGCGTAAAATTTAAAAATAATGTATTTATTATCATTTATTTTAATTTAAAATAACATTATTTTTTTGTTTATGTTATTTACTGCTATCTACACTCACAAACACAAAAAATAAATAATCTAGAAATAAAGAGAGAAATAAATAAATCAATAAAAAAAGTAAATATTAACTAAATAAGTAAATAAACAATAAATAAATAGGTTGCTAAATAATAAACAACTATGTAAATAAATAAATTAATTCATCAATTAATAAATAAAAAAATAAATACATAAAAAATTAATATAATATAAATAAATATAGTTTAAATAATGAATAAATAAAATATATATTTTAAACTTTTATCAAATGAATAAATATCTATGTTCAATATGAGATAAAATTCAAATTTCGACTACAAAAAATGTGAAAAGAGGTAAAAGTTTTTAAGGGCAAAATAAGGTTTTCTACAAAGTCGTTTAGCTACAATGCTTAAATATATATTTTAATACATATATTTCTTAATTTAAGGATTAGTTTTCAAGCAATCAAAATCTACATTCTTCTCAATTCTATAGAAACTATTCATTTTTCATACTATAATTTATGTAGCTTGAAATGTCTATGATCATTTACTATGTACGAATATTTAACCCTTATTGATTATCAGAATTCAAGAGTCAAAACATAATTTGTTAATTTAAAAAAAATGCTAATAGTTTCCCCATTTAAGTTAATTATAAAAAGAGTAAATGCCCTTAAAATTTTAATAAATATGTAACATCAACCGAACTGAACTCGTGTGTTAACGTATTTGAGGAAGAAAGAAGAAAAAATGCTGCAGAGTGGCGCTGAATGCATTCTCGTTGGTCGTAGAAGAAGATTTCTCGTTTAAAGACACCTCGGAGATCGGTGCACATTTGCTATGCCGCATTCTAAGTAGATGCACCTCTTGCACTTGCAGCGAGCGCACCCCTCGCGTCCGTCTCTTTCCTTTTTGGGTGCACAAGGAAAGCGCCACTGGAAAGAGGAAAAGAGACTGGCGAACGAATTCGTAAAAAATCGCGCTACAAAGGAATTCACTTAACAAATTGCGCAAATTTATTCATTACCCGCAAAACAACAGCAGCTGGCGAGGGGCAGGCTCAGTCGAGGATAGGATGGAATGGAGCGGGCTGGAGGACAGGGCAGCGGCAGGCGGCTACAAAACATTGCAAAATGAAATAATCCACACTTTTGGAGACTTTATCATGCCGAGAAGCCGCAAGCCCAATAGCAAAGCTAAGCACCAGCACCAGCAGCAGCGGCAGCAGCGCCAACAGAGCAGAGACTCCTCGGACACAATGTCAGAGCAGTAGTGGAAGGGTAGAAGAAGTCGAGGTTGGAGTCACCGCCACTTGCCACCGCTTGGCCCGACCCGCTTATCAGTGCGCACATCAACAAACTTGTGCGCAGGCCAGGAAGAGGAACGCCAGAGTCGAGTTCCAGTAACTTCATCACCTTGCCTTTTGCCCAAGTGCTGATGACTGCGCGCAGGAGCAGAGACCAGAGACCAGAGACCATCAAGACCAGAGACCAGAGACCAGCAACTATCCACCAGAGGTAGCAACAGCCGTGGCGTACAAATTAAAACCTCAGCACAAGAGTTTTTCGGATGCAGATTTACTCAGGCCGATAGCCAAGGAGCGCCTCCATCCACGTTCCCAGCCGCAGCTCCGCAGCTCCTCAGCTCTTCCACTTCCCCTTCTGCGTCAGCGATTGCATTCTATGCCCAGTAGCAGTTGCGTTGTCGATACACCTCGCAAATCGACAATAAATTCTCAGTGGCCGTGCATGAAATGATTCCCCATTGCTGCTCCTGCTGCCCTCCCCCCACATCCAACTCCTCAGCTCAGCTTCGATGTTGTCGTCATCGCTGGCGTCGTGTCTTTTGGGGCTCTGGACCTGAAAACTCCTCGTACTATATCGCTGCGTGGTTATCACATTTGTCTCAGTTTCGTTGCCCTCCAGACCCAAAAGCAAAGCGCATTTACTCTACTTTAAGTTAGGGTATCACAAATAACTAACGAGCTTTGTAACGCTAGCTGGGAGTATAGTTGTCAGATCGGAAGAGGAATATAATCGATAGATACGATAAGCGCTCTTTGTAATTATATCTGTTACGATATTCGCTCTAGCTGAAAAGTTTTTCCTGCTAAGATTCTCTCTAAGAACGCATCAAGTGTTTCAGGCTCCCGACTAAATAATATTCTATATTTTCTATATCTTTTCTTTATATATATCTCTTCTTTAAGCTGATGTAGGGTATCTTAAGTCTCGTTGCAGCTGAAGTTAAGTTTCTTGCTGGACTTTGGTGCTGCCGGCTGCGCGTCCAATTGCTTGGCATGGTCGGCTTCGGTCCTCCAGCTCTTGGGGCTGGTCCGTCCTCCCAGCCACCTCGGGTTGTTGATCGTCGCTTCGATTTGCTACATTTTTATCTCCTACCGTGAATTTCGTTACCGCTCGTAGCTACTGCAGCAGCCGCAGCCGCAGCCGCAGCAGCAACAGCTAAAGGGCAGCTCGAAATTTTCTGTTTATTTTCTTTATTTATTTTTGTAAAAATCTTTATATAGTGTACTACTATTATACATATATATATATGTATATATCATATATAAGCTGTGTTGTTATTTTTTTCAATTTGGGGGCGCCTTTTATTGCCTAGGCAGAGTCGTAGACATTGGCTCAGTTGCGCAATGACATCATAAAAATCATTTAAATTAATTTGCAGTTGTTGGACCAGAGTGCGGCTCCATATGCTTTTATCTGTTTTTTATTTTTATTTTTATTCGGATTTCGCTCGCTTTCTTTCGCTTTCGATTCTTTGCGCCCAATGACAAACGCGGCTGTTAATTTAACAAACGTAGCGAGAGAGAGAGAGACCAGAATCGGAATCAGAATCAGAATCAGAACCAGAACCAGGACAAGGCAGGACCTTGGGCATGGGGACGCGGACACGCGGCCATTACAAGGACTAAGTCCGCATCATTAAATTAAAATTGTCGCGCACTGAAAACTGTTTGGGGAGGTTTTGTTTTGTTTTGCTTTGTGTTCCATTTTTTTTGCCTTCCTTCCTTTCTTTTCTTTTTTTCTCCTATGCAAAGTTTTCACTTTTTTTTTTGTATTTTACTTTACGCTTTATTAACAATGCGCTTCGGTTTAATGGCCGCGATTGTACAAATCGCCTTATGACAATTTAGCCAAAGCCTGGCTACAATTTTTATGGTCGTTTAATGCCTCGCAATGGCTTTTACTGTTACCAGACCAATGCGCCGCCCTGGGGGGGCCACTGCCAGTGCCACTGCCAGTTCCAGTAGCTGCTGGACTGTCCATGCAAATCTCAGTTGCCGCATCAGCCAAAATGCAGATCCTGCCTGGGTGTTCCAGGCTGCCAGCGATCGTTGCCTTCTACTGCTGCTGCTGCTGCTCCGCCTGCCTGTCGATGGCCGATTTCCGACTGAGTAATTAAGCCTTGTTGTGCAGCTTGTTGTGTGTTGCTGTGTGTTGCTGTGTGTGTGTGTGTGTGTTGTTGTTGTCTAGTGTCACGCCATTAAAAAGAAATCACAGTTAAGGCTCAAACGTCTCGTGGTCGCTCGTTTGGTCAGTTGGTTAGCTTGGCCATATGGCCAGAGCCGAGTTGTGATTTTGATTTCCACGTAAGACTCCCAGTTGCAGCAACTGCTCCTTGGACTTCGCCTTGGACTTCGTCTTTGCTTTTGGGCTTATCAGCGATGCTGGGCCCCAAGTTTGTTTAACGCCCAAGCGAACAAAATTCATTCGTAGAATTTGGCTAAAACGCTTCACTGAAATCGATTTGGTCTCTGCAAGCTGAAGCTGAAGCTGAAGCTGGAGCTGGATCTGAGGCTGATGCTCTGGCAGGGAATGGTCTCTGGAGTGCCATTGCCATAACCATCCAAATTGTGCCTAAGTAGTGGCTCTGGCTCTGTTTTTGACTGTGACTCCTGCCCGTGTGGGCCACGTTCGCCACGCACACACACGTTATCGATTAGGAATATATATATATATACACACACACACACATTTTTTTTGAATTTAGGTTTTTTTTTTGTGTTACGCTTTAAAATGCTTCCGCTGCCGTTGTTTTTCTTTTCGTTTCTTTTGCAATTTCGCTTCAGTAAAAGTCCATTTGCCGCCCAACTCAATTCCAATCCCAATCCCAATCCCATTCAGGCCAACCCTGATAGCTAGAGCTCGAGCTCGAGCTATGTTCCCGTGCCCAGACCCTGTGCCTGCGCCTGTGCCTCCGCCTGTGACTATGCCTGTGCACCCCTGGTGCGGTTGGTCACGTACAAGATTTTCTCGTTTATTACATTTCCCTTTAGGTTTATTGCTTCTTAGTGTCGAGGCAGCAGCAGCAGCGGCAGAAGCAGCGGCAGCAGCAGCGCCAGCAGCCGCCGCTGAAGAAGCTCTACAATGGCCCAGCTCGGGCGGGCTCAGCCGTGCCAGCTAAAGGCGAAGAAAGGAAAAAATGACTTGGAAGTTGACTTGCCACTGACAGCCATCGACCTGGGTTCGTCATGCCCCCCACCCCTTCTTCTTACATTGAAGAACTGCCCTATCCCTCCCCCTCCATCTCCCCCTCCCCCTTTCCCACATCCTACTCTGCCCTTTCTGACATGTGCAGTTTTCGTTTTCGTTTTCTTTATCGTTATTTTTTCACAAATTTTTCACGCTTTTCAAACCCAAAACGCTCCGCAATTCATTTGCCTATATCCTAAAAACTGGTCGGCTTTACCCTGTGTGCTGTCCAGGCAAGTGGCTCCCCCGCCAGGCGGTGATATATGCACTGCTCGTAGCTGAAGGCTCAACAAAGCTTGACATGACATCTCCAGAGTGCACTCATAAAATTGAAATTACCGGAAGTTATTATATCTTCATATATTAACTGGCATTGTCTCGCAATGTCCTTTGTCCTGTTTCTTCCCATCCTCCCACTCTCTCACCATATTTATCTCTCTCTCTGTGTGTCTACGTCGGACTCCAGCCGTGCATCCTGTAGCGTTTAAGTTTAATTTTGTGCTTTTTCCGCTTCGTCTCATTCTTATTGTGTGTTCTCTTGTCCACGTCCTGTACTGTTATGTCCTGTCCACTGTTGTGTGTCCTACATCCTTAGTGAGGACTTCTCTATCCTCTGCTTCTACATATTTCCATATTTTCAAATCAAAATTTAAGAACCACAAATTGAGCAACATAATGCGAGAGCCAGTGTTGGCCAGAGCTTAAGTAATGTGTTGTAAAATGCGCATAGCTCATTTTTCAAGTCATTTTATGGGCGCCAGGACTTTGCTGGATGTCCATGCAAAGTGGGCTAAGCTGTCCAGCTAACCAGCCGTGCTACTATGCGCATGGCCTGCCTCTATCTATATTCATGGTCATTGCCAGCAAAATCAAGGTGACGTCTAAAAAACAACTATAAAACAGCAACAACAACAACAACAGCAACAACAGCAACAACAACGAGAAGAAGAAAGGAAAAACAAAAATGGAAAGGAGGATACAGTAGCATTGACAGCCAACAGGCGAATGTTGCAGGTTCCGAGTGGCAGCGTGTAGCGTGCCCCGAGTCGGCCAGCGACCTTTCCACACATGCAGAATATTAAAATCCATCTTTGAAATGCAAGCAGCGTTCACACTGTTGGCCCGTCGACGTCATCACAGCTGCCGTCTCGCTCGTTGGCGGCGCCATTTGGAATTTCGGTCAGGTTGGCAGCGCCAGCAGCAACGGCAACAGCAACAGTGGCTGTGGCTGTGGCTGCGTCAGCAGCTCCACCAAAGAGTTGAATTGAGGACAATGTGTCGTGCTGCTGTTTCCGTATGCAAAGGATGTTGCGAAGCGCCAACAAAGTTTCGCCTCTAGCCAAACTGACGGGCCAAGTGAAAGTGAAATTCCTGGCCCAAACTACACACACACACACACACACACACACACACACAGTGGGTGAATGGGTGAATCGGTGGGTGGCTGGTGGGTGGCAACTGGCAGCTGGCGGCGGTGACCAAAAGACAAACAAATGCTTTAGAGCCGCGTGGACTTGAACCCAATTCAGAAATTCACAAATTCACAATGACAAAATCCGGAACTGGAGCTGGTTCCAGTGCTGCAACTTAAGCTGAAGCTGGAACCAGGCAGCATCGCGGCAAATTTGTTATGCAAATGGGCAGCGATTTAATTATCGCGCTAGACAACTGAAATATCGCCACATGAAACATAAACTGAAGCGCATTTAATTAGCGTTAATTGCTGCAATCTCTCCTGCGACAACATCGCCCGGCCATCGGTTCTGGCTGGCCATTCTACTGATTCCACTATCCACTATCTGCCCAGATAGATATCTGGCCCACGTACACGTACTATGTAAACTCATAGTTGTCTGTTTTCGAACAGCGACAAAATTGTTGCCCGCCGGCCAAAACTTGTTTGCCATAATTTACTTGGGCTTTTCTAGGCCTGCCCCGAACTAGAGTCTCTCTCTCTCTCTCTCTCTCTCAGTCCCAGAGACTGCGTCTTCGTCCTCATCTTTGTCTGCGTCTCGATCTCTTGCCTTGTCTTGTATTCCTTTGGCGAATTTCGATCAATTTCGTTTGCGTTTGGCCATTTGTTAATCAAATGGCCTACAACGTTGCAGGTTGCCGTTGTCGTTGCTGTCGTTGCTGTCGTTGTTGCTGTCGTTGTTGCTGTCGTTGTCGCTGTCGCAGTTGTTGTCGTCGTCATTTCGCTTTTCAAATTACCTAGCAAATGCCTGCGGGAATATTGTTGGCTGCAGTTTCAGTTGCACAGTTGCACTGCCACTGCAACAGTTGCTGTCGGGTGGTCGGTTGTTTTCTCTGATGAGCCTGCGAGCAGCGGCAGGAAGTGAAACATTTAACTTCAAAACAAGGCTGAGAGTCAATTAGAGAGCTGCCATATATATAGTCAGACACACAACAAGGACGAAAGTGTTTCTTACAACAGCGAATTCGTAATGAGAATGAGAGATTTTCATAACAGATTTCAGATATAGAGATCCATATCTTTGTTTTCTTTTGAATGTGAATCAATTTGAGAGTCTGAACTTTGTGGCACTTGTGTGTGCTTCACTTCTGGTCAGCAGCGCCTGGAGAGGCATTTCCAATCAGGCTCCAAGCCCATAAATCACACACAGCTTAATCCAATGAGACGCATATCTCTCTCTCCTTCTTCGCTCAGTCGAAAGGAAGAGCAACAGACATCAGTTGCTCCGAAAGAATAACAAACAAATTGCAGGCAGTCATCGGAACTGAAACTCGGTAAACAACTGCCACCAAGTGGCGACTGGCAACTGCCGACTGGCGACTGGCAACAAGCGGCAACTGAAAGCCGCCAACAGCTGAAGGCGAAACCCAAACGAAATGCCTAAAAAGAATCTGCATAAAAATCAAACGAAAAGGAATAATAATTTATTATAATTTTTCTTCATTTTTCGCTTTTTGCGGCTGGCGTCGTCTTCGCTGCCGTCTTCGACAGCGGCAGCGACAGCAGCAGCGCCAGCGTCAGAGCACAGAATGCAACAGTCTGTTGTATAAGTATGTGTATATGTGTGTGTGTGTGTGTGTGTGTGTATGAGTATGTGTATGGCATTATTATGTTACGTTGAACTTGAACTTGAACAATTAACTTAAAGTGAAATTTCGTACGCGAACAGAAATTGTAAAGGGGGCCTAAGGAAGTGGGACGCAGGGACGCCAAGCAGCAAGACAGAGAGACAAAGTCAAAGACAGAGAGAGTGGGAGAGGGAGAGGGAGAGACAGAGAGAGATGCCGGCGACTGCGCTTTACAAGCGCGTACGTAATACGCATAATTGAATTAATTTGTATAAATGAATAGTTTAAGTGGCCGGTCGAGTGCGAGCAGTACAGCGACAGCGACGCAAACAGCGACGGGGACAGCGACTGCGACGGCAACGGCAACGGTGACTGCAGAATGTGTGGCGCGCATTTAAATTTTCATTTTCCACACACTTTTTGCGTAGCTTTGGCAGCCCGCACAGAAATTTGAATTTCAATTTCCTCCTCGTCTCCCTCTCTCTCGCTCACTCTCGCTATCTCTCTCTCTCTCTCTCTCTCTCTCTGGCAACGTGCATCAAAATTAAATTATGCTGTGAGGCTCAGCCGGCAACGCTGCTGACCCAGACAGCGTGCAGACAAAAATTAATAATTTCAATGAAAGAGATGGCAGCACTTAATGGCCGAGCGTACTACATGGCGTATAATTAACGTGCATTTTGCCTTGTGTTATTATGCTGGTGACGTCACAGACGTCGCCGTCGTGGCTGCCACTGCCGCTGCCGCTGCCGCTGCCACCGCTTTAACTGAATATGCAAAATATACTCAGACACACATGAAAATCATTTAAAATTCTAATTTCAAGACAAATTAAATACAAAGCAAAGCTGCAAGCTGTTGATTAAATGGCGCTTAAAATAATCCAACGTTGGTCAATTTGAATGTCAGGCCTTGCCGTGGGTGTTTCAACTGTTTGTTGTCTCTTGTTGTCTGTTGCTCATGTTGTGGTTTCTGTTGTTGTTCGACTCTCTGGGTCAATGACCTCCCCCCCGGCAGCAGCAACGTTTTGTGACTTCACAAATGTTATTCTTTGGCTGGGGCCAAATCACTTTGTGCAAACTGTGTGGGAAGTTGCGAATATCTATGCGAAGAGTGTTAAGCATATCAAATAACTGCCTTATTAGATTTAACTATTCATTATTAACAGTTGTCTGAAAGGAAAATCTATCTATAGACAGACAACTGTTGCTTCTAGAAGCAAACACAGATCTAAATTGAAAGGCAGAAGATGCCAGAGAGAGAGACTAGCATCAGGCGACTGTTTGGTTGAGGATATAGAAGTGTTACTCCTGATCTGTCAGATCATCAGTTTAACCTTAGATAAAGCAAAAAGAAAATCTATCTATAGACAGACAACTGTTGCTTCTAGAAGCACAGATCTAAGTTGAAACGCAGAAGATGCCAGAGAGAAAGACTAAAAGAAGACGACTGTTTGGTTGAGGATATAGAAGTACTCCTTATCTGTAAGATGCATGCTTTTTAGGCATATAGAAGTGTTACTGCTGGTCTGTCAGATCATCAGTTTAACCTTAGACAAAGCCAAAAGAAAATCTATCTATAGACAGACAACTGTTGCTTCTAGAAGCAAACACAGATCTAAGTTGTAAGGCAGAAGATGCCAGAGAGAGACTAAAAGCAGACGACTGTTTGGTTGAGGATATAGAAGTGTTACTCCTGATCTGTCAGATCATCAGTTTAACCTTAGATAAAGCAAAAAGAAAATCTATCTATAGACAGACAACTGTTGCTTCTAGAAGCAAACACAGATCTAAGTTGAAAGGCGAAGATGCCAGAGAGAGAAAGAGAGACTAGCAGCAGACGACTGTTTGGTTGAGGATATAGAAGTGTTGGTCCTGATCTGTAAGATGTAGGATTGTAAGGGATATATAACTATTAGTTCTGATCTGTCAGATCATCGGTAAAAGCATATAGAAACCTCTTCATATCGATTGGATACCTTCAAGGCTTTCAAGAGCGGGTTGAAAGTTGAGCAGCGTCTTTCTTTGTTTATCGCTTCTGCTTGTTGCTCATTACAAGGACCTAGTTATCCTGGTGTTAGTCCTTGTCGCTGGCTAAGTTGATTTATTTGCGCTTTCTTCATTTCATTTCATTTCATTTCCTTTCAATTTTTGCTCCCAGTGGCTTGTCATGTGCCACTTTTTTTCCGCTCTTCTATTTTCCTTTTCTTTTTTGACTTGTGCCACTCGGCAAATGCTAAAAAGAATTTATTACTAAAAATATTTTGACAGGGCTAAGCTTAAAAAGCAGCTCAGGCTCTGGGTTGGACTGGGTCGGGCGTGAGGGCTACTAATCAAGTGTGCGCCAGAGTCAGACTCAGAGCCAATGGTAGCGCCAGTGTATGGGCAGACCGAGCAGCCGTTCATCAAATCCGGCGGCCACACGTCGCCGCAGGACTTTTGTCAGTGCGCTAAGCTAATCAAATAAAAAATAGCTGCCTCCACTACCCGAAAAAACTTGAAGCCAATCTCCCGCCTGGCAGACACAATGCGGCAATTTAATGCTGCATCATGTGCCCGCCGGGCAAACTGTTGTAGCTGCTGCTGCTGCTGCTTCTTCTTCTTCGGCATCTCCTCCTCCGTCTGCAGCTTATGGGCAACACCTTACCCTGACGTCGGGCATTAGCAAGAAGCGTTCGCTGCAAATCAAAACACACGTGGCCGCAATTGTAGCACGTTGCACGTGCAACAGTGGCCAGAATGTGCCAGTCAAAAGCGCACTTGAAAAGCGCGAGTCAACTTTAAAAAGACGACCCAAAGAGCACATGGAGTACACACACACACACACACACCCCACACACACATGTTTACACATATATATAGTTGAATATAAATTGCTGGCATAGAATATACGAGTGCGGGGGTTCCTTCCTTCTGCTGTGCCTCAATAAGGGGGTGTCGCGTAAATTGAATGAATGAATTGCCCGAAACGAGACCCAAACCCAGTCGCACTCGCAGTCGCAGTCGCAGTCGCAGTCCTAGTCTCACTCTGAGGCCAAGTTGAAGGCGTTGTTGTCGTCGTCGTCGTCGTGGTCGTTGGTGGTGGCACGACTGCGGTCGTTTATTTACACAAAAGCTTAAGCTAAACCTTAAAAAAATAACTGTAACTGTTATTCTTAAAAAAGAAAAAAAAAGAAAAGAGGAGCGTCCAAAACGGGCGAACGATTCGTTTCCTACTCGGGGTTGCTTGAGGGTGAAACGCTCCCCCTGCCCCTGCCCCTGCCACACTGACGGGGCACTAGCACTGGAACTTAAGTCAAGTTCTGGCAGTAAATTGCGTCACGTTTCGGCACGCTCTCTCTCTCTCTTTCTCTATGCGTGTGTGTGCGAGTGTGTGTGCCAGTGTGTGTGCGAGTGTGTGTAGTGGTGGCCAAAAGTCTTCTTAGCGTACGTGTGCGTTTTGCACGCATTGATTTATCATGATCAACTGGCAACCCCTTTGGCCCCCCCATTTCTCGTTTTTTGCAACAGTTGCACACTGAAACTTAAAGTTTAAACTGCTTTTCAGTGGCATTCCCTGTGGATTTGGCTTATAGGAAATCAATACAACTGCAGTGCGATTGCCTCATCCTCAACCTCAACCTTATCCTCATCCTCATCCTCACTCCAAGCAACTGCTGCTGCTGCTTCTTTACACGCTCCTCTGTTCATCAGCTAACGCAATAGCCCGCGGTCAAAATTGACTTACTGCGACTGGCACTGGATAACTCTGACTCTGGTTGCCTCGTTACTTTGACTGCCATTGCAGCCAATTCGGTGTCCCTGTCCGCCCAATAAGGCAGCGCCATTCGCCGCTGGCTATACTCATGCTCACACACACAGTCTCCGCTCCTGTCCCAATCCCAGTCCCAATCCCAGTGCCAGTTTCAGTCCCTGTCTCAATCGGTATATGCTTCACTTGCGCCATTCTCTGCGCCTACGCTGGCTTTCGGTTTGGGTATTCGGCTTCAATTTGGGTCTGGGTTTGAGTTTGGGTTTCAGTTTGGGACTCGGTTTGCTCTGCGTCCTGGGCGGCAGCTACGTGATCTTATTTTGCGCTACGACTTCGCTTCCCTGGCGCATTTTATGCCCAATTTTTCTTTTTCTTTCGATATCAATTCGTGCGTTTGCTCGGCCTGTCGCTCTGCCGCTCGGTTAGTCTCTCTCTCTATCTGTCTGTTGGTCTGTCTGTCTGTCTGTCTGTCTGCCGGTCTGTCTGTCTTTCGGTCGTACGCTATTTTTTCTTTCGGCTGCGTTTATCCTTACGCCTGTCGTGAATTAAAAGGATTTAAAGTCGTTGCGCTCTGGCTAAAAAAGATAGCTGAATGTTTTTGCAACTTGCGGTTGCCCTCGGTTGCACCCTCATCATTTCTATCCTCAATCCTCCCGTGCACATGTGTGTGTGTGTGTTGTTTTTGTGGGTTATTACTTTTCAATATTGTCCTTGCGGATTAGTGCGACATGTGCCCGCCGAAGGCCAACCGGGATAGTGTCTAGGCGTGCGACAAGGCTATCCCTGTGTACTTAACATTCGCTCCATTTGCCACTCATAACAGCCTCAACGATGTCCTGTCCTCTATCAGGACACAGCCTTTCTATGCGATTCTCAAGCTACTTTTTAATACGCAATAAAGTCAACAGTCTTAAGCACCTGCGATTGCTTTAAGAAGGAATATCCTATGATATATAAGTTTGTCCTACATTTCTCAGAGGGAATTCTTTTGGCGACCTTCCTACGACAAGGTTTCCTCTACAACCTTTCTATGCGATTCTCAAGTTGTATTTTTAATACGCAATAAAGCCAATAGTCTTAAGGACCTGCGATTGCTTTGAGGAGGAACATTTAAAGGAGTCTATGATACATAAGATTGTCCTACATTTCTCAGAGGGAATTCTATTGGCGACCTTGCTACGAGAAGGTCTCCTCTACAGCCTTTCTATGCGATTCTGAAGTTATTTTCATAATACGAAATAAAGTCTTAAGCACCTGCAATTGCTTTAGAAAGCAAACTAAAACTGTTAAAGGATTCTATAATGCTTAAGCTTGTTCTACATTCCTCAGAGGGAATTCTATTGGCGACCTTCCTAGGACAGGGTCTCTACAGCCTTTCTATGCGATTCTGAAGTTATTTTCATAATACGAAATAAAGTCTTAAGCACCTGTAATTGCTTTAAGGAGAAATACGTAAAGGATTCTATAATACATAAGCTTGTCCTACATTCCTCAAAGGGAATTCCTTGCTAAGTCAAAGTATCAAAAATAAACAAAAATTGAAATATTTTCCATTCACTTCTTTCAGATTCACCAAAATATTGTTTTCTTTTACTCAAAAGTGTTTGGATTTCACGAGTTTTCATTAGGTTTCGATTATTATTCATTCGTTGAATCTCATTTAATCATTTCCAGTTCCACTTTGTTACTTTTTATATACAATTTGAGTACTTTCTTTATTCATCTGACAAAGTTTTGGCAATCACCTTGACTTCAAGAGCCACTTCTCTGTTCGAGTCACAATCCATACTGGCGTGACCATCTGTTTGCCTTTGATTTGCCGTTTTGCATTAAACTCAAGCTCTCTTCGCGCCTCTCACCCACTTTGTCAGACACACTACTCGTAGTTTAAGCACAGCAGAGCTGAGCGAAGCCCTTTTTCCCTCATTTGCAAGTGTGAATATGAATAAATTCGTAAATAAATTGCAGCTTTAAGCCCTTTGCAGCCAGGCCAATCAGGCTCAACGCATACACAGATACAGATAAACAGATACAGATACAGATACAGACACACAGATACAGAGATTGAGATAGAGTAGGGGAAGCGGAGATGGGAGCTGGCTGCAACCAAGAGCCACAACAAGGCGGCAAATATTATCCTTTCAAGTTGATTTGATCACGTACGCAAAAGGGAATTCCGGGACGCATTGCCATACAAAATATGAGCTCGATGGCGTAGGCCGTTGCCGTTGCCGTTCCCATTGCCAAGTCCTGTGGCTGAGAGTCCTGCGTGGCGTGGAGGCTTTCAGGCAAATCAAAAACAGCAACAAAAGGCGGCTGCGAAATAGTGTGTGTGTGTGTGTGTGTGTGCGAGTGTGTGCGAGTGTGTGTGGTAGCTGCCACTGTCAGCCTAAGGGACGCACTGCCACTTAAACATTAATAGAGCAGCGGGCGAGAGGCAAACGATATGCGTAATAAATGTCGAGCACAGCGAAGAGTCCTTGGCGGATGTGTCGAAAAAACTGCTCGGCAAATCCTAAAATATTAAAGCCCGCCGAGCACAATAAGCGAAATTAAAACAATTGTGTGCAAGGACTCTCCACTCCAGCATTCGGAAGACACTCGCACTACCAGAACTGCCATAAGAAATATGGCACTTGGTTAATGCCAGCGCGACAAAGCCCTCAACCAAATGAGCCATAGCCTTAGCCTTAGTCCTAGCCATTGGCATAGCCATTCCCATTCTTACTCCTCTCTATTGCTATTGCCATTGCTATTGCCATTGCCATTGCCATCGCCTGATCCTGCCTTAGTCCTGACAATTTATGCCTAGTCGAAGATGCTGCTAAGCCCAAAACAAATGCCGCCAATTCATTTCGTGCGCCAGTTCGACTTCATTTAACCCAAAAAACCAGCCCCTTCCCCCCAACCTGCCACAGCACCCCCAGAGCAGCCAGTTAAATTCCTAAGTTAACCCTTCTGCCGGAGCAATGTCTTCATTAGCGAGTCCTTTGGTCACGCAACTGTAGCCTCTGAAATTAACGCGCCCAGGCAGTCATAAAAATTGCGTTTATTGAGGATATTCTCTCTGGCGTCTCGCTACCAACTGCTACTTATGTCCATTTACTTAAACACAAAGAGTTGAAAGTGAAAATCCTTTTGTCTTAGCAGCTTTCTTCTTTCTCTTTCTCTCTCTCTGTTTTCCTTTTTCTTTATATTGTTTGGCATTTGAACGGCGGCGATTAGTAGTCAGAGATTTGAGTAAATATTTATAGAGTCAGGCTGGAAGAATTCTACTGGTTTTAATTACGAATGCGCACGTGTTCAATTTGATTTTGGTTTCTCCATTCTCCGTTCTCCATTCTCTATTCTCTAACTATCTCTGTAATGGCATGCGCTTAGCCAACAATTCACAGTTGACAATTTTGCGACAGCCGCGAGAGTCGACGTAGTCCGCTTGCTGACAGAAGCTGTCAAAATAAATGCCTCGCCAGGCAGTCGCCATCCTCATCATCATTATCATCATGAGTAGCATCATTATCATGTTAGGAGCTATCTATTGAAGTATCGTATCTATCGTATAATTAGGCGCTTTGTATCATTTTATCATTGAAAATTGCCTTTGACAAGTAAATGACAAACGCTTTTGATTGCTCGATTAAATCGCACGGCGCAATTGTTAATTGTGCGGCAGCTTTTTGGGTCTGGCCTGGTCTGGTCTGGCTGGGGGATTCGGTTACGGATTTCGGTGTCAGTCTCCAACTCCAGCTGGAGTCTTCGCCTTCGTCTTCGTCTCGGTTTCATCAATGCGGCACGTCTATGCCTCATGATATGTGGCCATAATGCGTGTTGTGGCTGAAATAAGTACATTCTAAACTTTAGAATGTCCCCCCCCCCCCTGCACACCCCTCTCCGGCTGTTCGGTTTATCCGTCAGGTGGCACCTTGGCTTTATTGATTTCTGCGGCTGGCTTTTATGAGCTGACTCGAGTGTTGTGTGTCGTGTGTTGCTTTGCTTTGGTTTGGTTTGGTTTGGTTTGGTTTCGACTTCGTTTGGTTCTGGTTTCTTTGGCGTGCCAACCCCAAGGCACATGCAATTAAGCGCACATGTGTGTAGCCGGGGTATATACGTGGTTGTGCAGCGCCAGAGGATGGTGGGTTACTCTCCTCGCTGTTTCGCAACGGGCACCTGTGCGACAGGCCATGTAAAATTTTACAACTTTTGGCGAGCGCGCGCGTAGCAACTTTGACGCCTCATTGACTCGAGTGGATTCGCGAGCGATCCCACCTCCACCTCATCCCCATCCCCATCCCCATTCGCATCCTCATCCCTGTTGCTATTTTTTGGGGGCTGGCGTGTCACATGCATTTGGGTCGCCTTACGAGCGCCGCTACTTTATGTTGAGCCTCGTGTAGTTCTCGGTGTCCTTATGCGCATATTGTACACGCTTTTCACTGGTTTTCCTTTTGCGGTTTCATATTTTCATTTTTGTTGACTTTTCTTCTTTTATTTTGTGGCTTGGCCCGTGTGTTTTTATTTTGGCAATTAAATGCATGCGGCGAATGTCGACGATGGCGTTGATGGCCGCCCTGAGCTCGTGACTGAGCTGCTGCCACGTTGCATGCCGCATACTAAGTGTCATTATGAGCGACGCTTTTTCAGCTGTGTTGCTGCTGCTGCCACTGCCTAAAACCCTAGACGAGGTCTGTCATTATGGAGTCACACACACACACAAGTCACTTAGATCACACCCACCCACACACACACACACTCGCTCACACAATGTTGCAATTACGTCGCTTTGGTCAAAGAAATTTGCCTACAGCATAATCCAATTTAAAGTGTTTAAATCAAATTTGAAACATCAGAACGAAGTGGCATTGTATGGCCGTAGTCCTGCTCCTTCCTGATTGCCAATGGGCTCTGGGCTTGGGCTTGGGCTTGGCTCTCGATGCGGGTGGAAATTTTTGAATTATGTTTTAATAAATGTGGTGTGCGGTGGTTGCTTCGCCAGTTGCTTCTATTGCTCATCCTGTTGCTGCGGCACTTGGTTCGGTTTGTTGTACCTACGCGCCACTAAACCATGAAATGCAATCAAATTTGCGGTCGTCAAATGGCAAATATTGCGTACGGCAACCCCCCCACTCCAAATCCAGTGCGTCCCCCTCAAAGGAACACTTTAAATTTGTAGGCTGGGGGTGCGCAGGAGGGGAGAAGGAGAGGAGTGGCAACGCGACAGACTGCCAGAGCGACAGAGCTGTCAGTGCGCGTCAGTTTGCCAGCTCGAGCTGACAGCCTCCCACTCTCCTCTTCCATCTCCCATCCTCCCTCCACCCCTCTCGCTGGCCGTGTACAACTCAATTTTGAGTTTTCGGTTTTGGATTTTTAAAATTGCATGGACATGGAACAGCACCGCAGAGTGTAGAGCAGTGCCACAGGAGGATGCGGAGGATGAGGGGAGGAGGACCAGAGCGTCGCGAGTTAATGAAAAGGATACACATGTCAACTTCAATTTCTGTTTCGGCTTTTTTGTTCTTGTTCTTGGCCTGCCTTTGAGAGGTGTTTGCCACAAGGGTTGCTCAAATTAGTTACTTCCTGCCCCACCGCCGCACAAACTTTAGCCCCGAGGGTTGACTCTTTCCCCGCTCCCGCTCCCGCTCCTCCTCCTTCATCTCAACTGCCAGTCGTAGGTGTTGCTCAGCGCAATCTGTTACATTTTTCTCTAACAAATATCGTATCTCAAGCCGAAACTCTCAGCTTTCGGCTTTCAATGCCCAATTGTCGTCATTGTTGGCTTTCAAATATTTGCACTTGTGCCTAAAGAGAGGGAGAGGGAGAGCAGGGCGTAGCGCTAATTCGCCCACAATTCACCCACAATTCACCCACAATTTGCCCACAATTGTTGTGCTTGGGCTCAAAATCCGTATATTTGTTTGTTTGGCCTGCAGTTTAATGCAAAATCAATGTTTAAGCAGAGGGGCTTTCGTTTAATTAGCCAACTGCGTTTTATTTACCAAGTGGATCGCTCCATTCTGTATTAGCTCCCAGCACAGCACAGAGCTCCCATTCCCAGGGTTAATTTTCCAATTCAATTGCGGTTTTCAATGAACTCCGAGAAACGGAAAAACTATAAGCTAAAACCTATAAAAACTATTACAAAAAAAAATGATGAAAACAAACAAAAGTTATTCTAACAATTAATTATGGCATCGACATCGTAATATTTATATTAAGGCTGGTTAAAATGGCTTTTGTTTCCGTCATGGATAATATATATATATATAACTGAACAATCAGGAAACTATATCAGAGTAGCTTGTGATCTTTAATATCTCGTTTTATCCTCTCACACAATGAACAAAAAAAAAGATCGTCTCTAACCTCTTTAATTGTTTGAGAAGCGCATAGAAGCGCTCACAGCTTTCACAGTGCATTTGAATTGTATATATTCAATGTGGAACTTGTTTTCTCAGCTCAGCTCAGCTCAGATCGTAGATCGTAGATCGTAGACAATAAAAAGCAATAACACAAAAGATGATTTATCGTGTGATTAAACAGGAAGATATTTCTGATATTTTTTTTGCAGCGTGACTGCAAACATGTTTTAGACACTGTTGTTGTCGTCGGTTGTTGTTGTTGTTGTTGCTAATGGTTTGCTGGAAACTATTTAGAATGCAATATATATACGCTATATATATTCTGAATTATAGAATTGCATTTATAAGTAATATTAATTAGCTATAAATAACATGAGAAACAACCGCACTGACTTGTAACTGGTTTTGCCGTTGACTAAGCCGCCCCCGGGGCGCGAACAACACACACAACACACACTACACACACTGCACAGTGGCTGCGAATTGTAAGCGCCCGCGCGATTACAAGGCCCACGTTAGATATAAATAACATATAGCGCACTATAAATCAATTGAGCCCAAAGTGGCCCAGCGAGGATGCGGAGGAGGCCGACTAAGGCGAGCCGGACTCTGATAAGGTTTATCGCACGGGCGCGTTCGGTAATTAAGAGGCCAAAACTTACATTAATCTGGACAGGAATATGCACGAGTACTCCACACCACACACTAACACACACACCACACACTAACACCCACGATTGTTGTGGGTTATGCTCAATCCGTATCCGTATCTTATGCTCATTAGGCACAGCCTGCGCCTTGACCGCCAAACCAAAGTTCAAAATAATTAATGACCTTTGGCCAAAGTTAATGAAAGACGTAATTTTTGTAGCCTGGCTCCACGCTCTCTCTCCTTCACTCGAATACTATCATCATATTATGAGTGGGCTGTTCCGCCTGGTCACTTGGGGGATTTCTGTTCAACTTTGATTTATTTATGGGCCAGCCAACAGCTGCCTGATTAGCCAGGAGCTACCCCTGTCCAGCGATTGGTGATTGAGTGGCCACTTGGCCAGTGTCTTGTCTAATTTGCCCAGCTTGATGTCCGGAGAATCACTTAGGAATTATCTTCAGACATATGTAGCTTAAGCTCTGCTGGAATATTCAGAATTATCGCATCTGTATTATTCAGGAACTATCTTAAATTATTCTTTAATGATTTGTTAAGCGTCCACAAATGGCTAAAGGATGCCCTCTGGGTCTTGGGACTCCTCCTTAGCCTTAGAGTCTGGCTTTGTTTTGGCCAGTTTGTGGTCCTGTTTATGGCCTCGTTTTGCATTGCGATTTAAGTTACGACGTTGGCTAATGGAATGCAGTTATGTAGCTGAAACTATATAAATCGCGTAATCGCTGCAGCTGAGCAACAATAACAGAAAACAGCAACAACAACAGCAACAACAGCAACACAGACAACAACAACAATGTCACGTTCAATGTCAAATGGTTAGCAAAATTTGCAAAGGAAGCGTGTAAAACGTTTAAAATATTTTCTCATTAGACAACTGGCAAGAGACGCCGACGGTTGGTTGACTGTTGCCTGCTTTTTGTACAAGTTTATATGAAATGTCAAACGGCAACGACAGCAGCAGCAGCAGCAGCAGCCGCCAATAACAACAACAGCAACAGCAACTTGACCTTCATTTCTCACAAGCGCAACTGCAACTGCATCTAAAACACCAGCAACAACAACAACCAGCAGCAGCAACAACAACAACAACAACAACCCACGGCTGCTGTGTTTATCTCTATGGCTGTCTGACTAGTGCCGACTGGGCCTGGCTTGGACTTGGTCTCTGTCGCAGTTTAGAGCTGGCGCTGGCGCTGGCGTCTAGCGGGGATCGGGTAACTGTCTGACAGCAACATTGAATTGCTGCTGCTGCTGCTGCTGTTGCTGTTGTTGCTGCTTACGTAAGTGGCTGGCAGCAGGGCGCTGCGAGTCGCCGCCTGTTGAGCAACATTGAAGCAAACATGTGGCAACTATCGACAGTTATCGCCATAAATTTTGACACTCGCCGCTTGGCAAATGCAAAAGTGTCGTCAGAGGCGACACAAATGGACAAATTGCTGGACTCGGGACCGCACTGGAGGCCCCTTTGGATGCCAATTGAAATGTTGCGCCAACTCTTACTCTCTCTCTCTTTCTATCTCTATCTCTATCTTTCTATCTGTCTATTTCTTTCGATTTACTGATGTGTCACATCGTTGCCATTTTTTGTTGTTTCGCAAATCCTTTCAATGTTTGCGCTGTCACGCAGCAAATATCTCACATACAATCGTAATAGTATGTATATACATATATGCCACGCCCACTGAGCGTCCAGCGCCTGCCGCCGCGTGGCATGACAACTAAGGCTAAGTAAATATTTAGAGGCATATTAAAAAGTAATCACAAAATGCTATTGAAACAATGCCCAATGACCAATTGTTCAACTCGCTGCGAGCCACCCCTGAGTCTTGTGTCAATCTGGCAGCACTGCCTAACTGCCTCTATCCAGCACCCTCCCCCTCCCCCTCCCCCTGTTAGACGTGTGCGCTGTGCAAACAAGCGACTGTCAACTTTTGACGTTCACTCAAATTAGAAAACAGTGCAACAATTATTTCCATGCGAAACTTCAAAAACTGCTGCAAACAAACTGAAACTCGAACTCGAAACTCAAACTCGAAACTGGAACTCAAACTGAAACTATGTCTACGCTTGGAACGCACATTCACCCAATCAGCTAAAGTTAAAGTCGTCCCAGCTCTGACTGGGATTGGGACTGGGATTGGGATTGTTGGGGGGTGTCTGACAGTGCCCGCGAGCAATATCATTTTGAGGGGTTCCCCAACTCATCAGCAACTAACGCAATCATCGGCTGGCGCAAGCAACCACCACCAGCGAGGCCTCATCAAGTTTCCACCAGGCGAGGACGCCATCGCTGCCTCCATCAGATCCAAAAGTGTCAATCCAATTACCTGTTCGAGCGCTGGAATCCTTTGCGACATGTTTCATAACTGTGGCAACAGTTTCGTGGGCCCAAAACTCTTGTTTCTCTTACCCAATGACACCCAAGCCCCAAGACTCATTGTTGGCAACGCATGCTTCGTTGGCTACACACACACACACTCACACACCACAGACACACACACACACACATGCACAATAGATTGGCGCGTGGTGTGGCAGAGTGTGTTGCCAATGGCGTTTATCAATTTGCCAGTGCCCCAGTGTAATTCAAGCATCCAACTAGCTGACGACAAACTTCCGCTGAGCCCACCCACAACGTGGTCCATTGGTCGCCATTGGCACTCATTAACACGTGTTTACTTAGCCAGTCCTTAAGCGTTCGATCGACGCCAATAACAATAACTGCAAGCTCATGCTCATGCTCCGAGCTGGATTCAGAGTTCGATTCCATATGAGGGTCATCGTATATAAAAGAAAGAAAGATCCCAATCGAGAATCCTCTAGAAACGATCTCGCACAGTTCATTCACCAAGTTGTAGTGTTATTATTTTCATTGTTAATATTTGTTACACGCCTTTTGTCTGGGCTGCTCCTCTCCTGGTGGCACTCCACTCCAGCTCGTATTTGGAGTGCATTTGATTGCAGGCAGCCCCCGGTTGATGACTCAATGTTGCTCGGCGGCTCCCAGCTCCCAGGTCCCAGCTCCCGGCTGAGGCAAAAGTGCTTATTTAGTGACTCGCCGAGACAGAGACACTTCTCGACAAGATCCCGACGTTGTTGCTGCTGCCGTTTGCTGGTTCCTCGCTGTGCGTTGTTTGAACTGTTTGCTCAGCCACTACAGAAATGAGCCCTCCAAGTGCTGCAGACGGCAGACAGCAACAGCGACAACGGTCTCCTCCAACTTCAACTTAGACTTCGACTCAAGTGCAGCAAGATGACCAAGTTAATTTCGAGCCGAGAGCAATGGCTCAACTTTTCGGTTATCAATGGCAATGGGATGCAATGCAGCAGGCAGCAGTCAGCAGGCAGCAGGCAGGCAGACAGACAACGTTAACATTAACGTTAACGTTAACGTCTCCTCTAATTGATATGGCTAAATGGCCATCTATGTTGCCAATGGCCAGAACAAAGACTGAGACTGGGTCTGCATCATCTTCCGAGTTGGAGTCGAGGTCTGAGTCTGGCTCTGGCTCTGGCTCTGGACGTACCTAGACATGTTTTATGTTGATGTCGCCAGCGCGTACGTGGCAATGCGTAGAATTCCATATAAAATAATTAATGAATGTCACAGCAAATGTTTCGCTGCCATTCTGGTCGCCAGCTCCAGCTCCAGCATCAGCTCCAGCTCTAGCTTCAACTTCAACTTCAGCTCTCAAGTCCAGCTCCTGCTGTCAGCTAAATCTGCAGCAGTTGTGCGGAGGAGCTGGGCTACCAGCAGGACTGGTGGAGCGTCCTCGTATTCGTATCGTTTGTCAGCATTGCGCGCATATTTGGCGTCAATATTAAGTGAAACTGATGGATGCCTGAATGCTGGCCATCAGGTCTCTCTCTCAGGTCTTCAAGAAAATGCGCAAAAAATAATTTTGAAGCGCACTGTGGCATGCAGCAAATGACAGAGAATGAAATCGTGAAAATATTTGCGTGTGTGTCGTATGGTTACTGTCACACTTAACGGAGACCGGACACATACATATATATATAGATACACACAGATACATACAGGTAACAAAGCAGAGAAGCAACCAGGCAACCAGTCAGCCAGCCATTCAGCCAGTCAGCCAGTCAGCCTGGCAGGCAGTCAGGCATCCAAGTTGCCTTAAATGGATGCAAAGGATGCAGGCACAAGGCAAAAATGCTTTACACTGTTGTCTGCGTAGCAAATTTGTAAAATTAAACAGTCAACAGCAACCAGGGGCAAAGACAACAACACTCTGCATTGGTTCAGGGCGAGCGGGCAGTGAGAAGAGGTGGAGGGAGAGGAAGGGGTAAGGAGGCAGGCTAAGGAAGGGGGAACAGGATTGAGACTGGGGCAGCAGCCATACTTCAATTAAACCAACTTCATTAAATTTCAGCTAACAAAGGCGTCAACGTGGGCGTGGGAGGCATGAGGCATGAGGCAAGAGGCAAGAGGCATGCAGCATGCAGCATGAGGCGGGAGGCTGGAGGTAGCTTGACTGAGCAATGGCTGCTCTGTGCTCTCGTCATCTTCATGGCAGTTACACGTTGAACATATATCTATGTGTGTGTGTGTGTGTGTGTGTGTGTGTGTGTGTGTGTATATGAATACATAGTATGTATATATGTATGTAGCATGGACTAGATTGAGCAGAGTGGCTGGAAATTGTCAGTAAATTGGCTCAACAACAACGAAGATGCCATCAACAACGACAACAACAAAATTGCTAGAAACATTTTACTTCGATTTCTCGAGGTTTTGTGTTTTGTGTTTTGTCAGCAGAAATTTGCTTATGTGAATGCCACGGAGAAGGTGAGGCCCCACCAGAACAATAGCCAAATGTGAAGGCTGTAGATGAGTAGACACCGTCATCGTTCTCCAAAACAAGATCCAATAATCAAACTAGAAACTATTCCATGAAACTGGAGCTCACAGGTGTCATCCAGCTCTCCAGGTCGGTTTTCTTCAACTAACTAGCTAATGGGATTACTTCGGGCCTCTATAAGGTAAGGCATATTCCTTGATTTAATTGAACTGCGAAACTAAAGTCAATTCTGAGAGTAAATATTTTTATTTAAACGTTATTTTCCCTAAGTGAATACTCATTTCATTATTTAAATACACTTTTCCAGTATTAAAATTTACATTTGAAGTATGAGAGAAGCAATTTGATATTATTTTATTTATAAGAAACTTTTATCGATTAGTCGACTGTAAATTAAATTCAAAAAAGAAATGAAATACATTATTTAAAAAAGATTTTCGATTATAAATATTAAAACTTGAAATATGACAGAAGCAAATTAATATTATTATTATACTATTTTATTTATAAGAAACTTTTATCTTTTAGGCGCCTCTAAGTTAAATTAAATATAAAAATAAATATATAAAAATTAATATTATAATTATATTATTTTATTTATAAGAAACTTTTATCTTTTAGGCGCCTCTAAGTTAAATTAAATATAAAAATAAATATTGGGTTGACCGAAAAGAAACAAATAAATACATTTCTTTAAATTTTTAAAATAAACTTTAAAATTTTTAAAATAACTTTAATTATATATTTTCCATTTTGTTGGAAGACGCCAACTCTCTTGCAAATTCATTTTTCCACGCTAAATGCATTACATTATTTAAATAAAATTTTCGATTATGAATAATATAATATAATATAATATAATAATATATATAATATAATATAATAATGTAATAATAATAAAATAAAAATATATAAAAAAAATAATATAATAATAATATAATAAAGTATGAGAGAAACAAACTAATATTATTTAATTATTTTAATTTAATTTTGTAATATTAGTTTTACATTATATAATTAATAATAAACTTTTATCTTTTAGTCGACTCCGAATTAAATTAATTCAAAAAATATATAAATAAATTATATCAGAAAATAAATTATATAAAATATTTTATATCGAGTGCTCGCTAAGGAAACTTCGTAGAACTTTAGGCCTTTTTATATTAACTTATATAAAAATATAATATAATATAAAGTACATAATCAATCGTTAAAAATGAATCTTAAATAAACAATTATAACAAGAAGTAAACAAACATATAAAAGACCATCTCTTTTTTTTAGAAGAAAGAACAATCCACTTCCAAAAAGTCTCTATAGAAACTGAAATTTCATACAATATTTAAATAGATATTCTCGGAAAGACTTCAGATTTCTTGCTACTATTTTTAAATATGACAAAATTTAAACTATAAACCTATTAATATTGAACTGAAGAATATAATAAATAATAATTTTCATATAAAATTTCATATTTCTACAATTTTGACTTGAATATAATATTTATATATAAATTCCTAACTATATTTTATTCTGTATACTAAACCTTAGTTTTAACTATGTTTAAGTATTAATTCGATCTAGTTTTAGCTGCAATTCAATTTGTTGTATCTTAGATTGATTAGCCATAAAATTGAATTGGAAATTTGAGGTTAGTTTTGCGCATCAACAAGAAATGAGACTTGGCTAAGGCCTAGAGCAAATCTTGATCTCTTTCGAGCCAGCTCGAAGCTATTTCAATTGTCACATTTACGCAATGCCAGCCCCACATATTAACACTAAGTTACTGCCAAAGACAGGACACACACTCACACGCACACACACACACACACAGAAACAGACAGAGAGAAAGTTGTGTTGTGTGTGGCACTTAACACCTAACAGATTTCCGCTATCAAGAGTCGTATTCGATGACCAAAGACAAATCACAAGATGGTCACATAAAACTAGCCAAACACCCACCCAAGTGGGTCGAACCAATTCGCCATCAATTTCCAATACGCGCCCTGAACTTTGATTTCATTTCGGCCAGAGGGGGGGGGGCACAACCTTCCACCCAAGCAACCCAAGTCCAGAAAGAAAACTTCGCAAATTATGCTGTTATCTTCATTAGGTTGACATAAGTGCAGCACAAATGCGCCACCCAAAGGAATTGCCCGACTGGTCCAATGGGGGGTGGGGGGCGAGTGGGGGACTCGAGGAGTCGCTGGGTCGTCGCCGGGTCGCAGGTCAAGCAAAAAAGTGAAAATTGTTTATAGAGCGTGGGTGGAACAATGGTCAGGCGGAGCTCGTAGTTGGAGCTGGGCCTGGGGTCAGTTTTTTAGTAGCCTTGGTCCGAGCTGTTAACGCCTAAAATAATATCAAGAGCCCAGTGTCAACGTCTTTGATGTGGGGGGCGTTTACCCCAAGGCCTGCCGGGGGGAGTCGGGGCTATTCACACACATATACATATGTGCAGCGTCAGCTATTTGTCTGTTGACTCAAAGGACGCGATGTGTGTGCTGTGTGTGTGTGTGTGTGGCTGTTGTTTTTTGTCTGTGTGTGCTGTGTGTGGGCTTGTCTACGAGTCAGTTCAGTTTACTTCAAGGTTTTATTGGTTATTGTTGTTGTCGTTGTTGCTTCTGCTTCTATTGTTGTTGTTGTTGTTGTTGATTGTAGTGCTTTTGGCATTTGGCTGCGTGTAATGCGTATTTGACAAATAAACAGTTGATTTGCCCGGTCGGCGATAGCAATCAAAGTTGGACGACGCCAAGTAGTTAAGTTGTTTGGCGCTGGTAAACAAGTAATCGACAGGAGGAGTATAACTCGAGCGGGGGGTGGGATGCCCCAACATTAGCTGGATGGACTCAATTGGATGGCAGTATGATAGCTGTTTAGCTGTTAAGCAGGTCAAAGTTAAGCTTATCCCTATATCACACACACTCTCTCTCTGTGTGTGTGTGTGTGTGTGTGGATTCTGTGACGAAGGCATGTGAAGCATTTTAAATTTACAAATTCCAAGCGTGCACATAAAATCAACAGACAAGCTTAGGAGTAACCAGCCCGGATGCTGCCTGTGGTTGGAGCTGCTGTATCTAACGGGCCAATATGGGTATTCCAGTATTATCCGGGTTTCTGCTTGGCATCTTGGTATCCCCTACATATCAGCGAGTAGTACCTAAGCGCGTGACAATGTCGGAAGATGTCCAGGAATCTTTCGCACAGCTCAATATCGATTTGCTTGGTCAGCTCCAGCTCCAGCTCCAGCTCCAGCGCCAGCTCCAGCTTCAGCTCCAACTAGTAGTAGATGCTATGTGCTGTGGCCCTGGACACATTAACATGCAGGACGCATAGCATCGAGTAGTAGTAGCAGCGGGAGCAACCTATTGATTGACACAACTTCCACTGCGCTTGCCTTCATTTCTTTTCTTTTCTTCTGTTTTGTTTTGCTTTTTTTCCTCCTCTTTTTTTTTTTTGTTTGTTTTCCTGCAGTTTTTCTGTGTGTGTTTTTTGGGCGCGCATTTTTCGCAGAACGCCGGAAGCGCTTGTTTAAAAGAAATCTTTTGGGCTTGCGGGTCTTGGAGTACCTTTGATTGCGGGACTGCAAACAATGGAATGGAGCAGCTTTTGCTGTTGCAAATTTAATGAGCATAACGGTGAAGTTTTTGATGAAACAATACGAATAAAAGTCTGAGCCAAAGTCACAGTCAAAGTCAAAGTCAAAGCAAAAGCAAAAGCAAACGGAGTAGCGCATTTAACAAGCGCTCGTAGATCTTATCGCCTTTGTCATATTCAGTGAGACAGGCATCGAGAGTCGGGCATCTCAGGACAGGCTCGTCCTCATCCTCATCTTCATCTTCAGCCTCAGCTTCAGCTTCATCCGGCTCGTCAAAGTACGAGTGCTCCAATACATTCGAGAGGGAGGCGAAGGGGGCCAGTTGGGGCTCCCAGCAGGCACATAAATCGTCAGCTGTCAAATGGCCAAGAATTTCTGGTCAGAATGGGCTCTGCCTGCTCTGGCTTTGGTATGGTGTGTATAATGTACGGAGTATGGCGTGTTGGTCAAGATCGGAAGTGCGTAACAGCGTTGCAAGTTGCAAGTTGCTGCGGTTGCAAGTTGCTGCAGTTGCAAATGAAAGGCTGGGAGACGAGGTCTCGACCTTATCGCTGCCATATAATGCTTAAACCTGAACTGGGTCTGGTTAGGGCTCTGGGCTCTGGGTAAAGACTGTGGCTGGGGTGTCAAGACATGCGCCGGCTTTGCAGCGCGTGATTTAGTCGAATTCACGAACTTAATGAAGCCCTTTAAATCACGCAAGCTTTTGCGCCACTTAGAATGCAGCCAGTGGGTTGGAGAGGGAGCTGGAGTCAGAGAGAGAGAGAGAGAGAGAGAGTGGATTTGAGACCAGATTGAGCCACAACAACTAGTCAGAGCTGCGAACATGCAAGACCTCTGGAGACGGCAACTCCTAAAGATCTCATTAACACCACGCGGGCATAATTAAAGCCGACGACTTACAAAGTCAAATCGCGATTGCAGCCGGCCCCAAAAGCGTGCACAGCCAAGAAACAGCAGCCGGAGTAGGAACAAGAGCCTAACCAGCAGATCAAATCGAAGCAACGACCCAAACCCGAACCCAATATCGAACATCCAATACCCAAAGTGAACCTTCTTCCCTGGCGCTAAGTGTTGCCGGCCTTATAATGAGCTGCCTCTGCTGCAACGTGCCTCTATTTACTTACCAATTGCTGTTTATAATCTTTATAGCTGATGCTTACTTAAGTACATACACACAGTATATATATATATATATCAGACTTTAGATATAGTATAATACATGTAAGTATCTTTGAACAGAGCACCAAGAGAGACAGAGACAAAACTCTCAAAAATGCGCATCAACTTTTCAGTTTGGCATTGAGCGACCATTGCAACATTTGTCGTTGACATTCCCTGCAAGTTGACATACGCATTGATTGATGGATGGATGAAAGGATGGCTGCTTAAGGAACCAGCTTGCCTGGTTACCACAATCACAGCCACAGCCACAGCAACAACAATGCAAACAACAACAGCAGCAATTGTTGCTGCCGAAGTCCTCAGCAATGATTGTTGAAAGTTTTTAACATCTTGAGTTAAGTTCACACGTGCCAGATATATATGACAAAATATTTCTTACATTTCTGCGGTATGTCGCAGGAAATAATTGAATTTCATTTATTTCAACCATTAATATATACAACATTGAAAAACGATCACACAAACATATAGACACGATCTTGAATATATAAAACCTGACAATTAAAATAGTAGTTGTTGCTTTTTTTGCCTATAAATTTATTTTCACGCAACTTTTAGACGAATGAAATGGACATTAATCAATGGAGATAGAGATACATATAGTTATTGGATATATATAGAGGATATGTAGGATATGTTTATAGCTATGTGAAGATGCAGAGCTGTCACCCATTGGAAAACTATATAAAAGTTATACTTCTACTTAACTAAGACATATTCTTATACTTATTGCAAAATCCACGAAAAGAATTTTGTCAAAAGAATTTTATTTAGAAGGAATCTTTCGGGAGATACTTATAAGTCGCAAATCAATCCAAAGAAATTGAAGTATGTTGTGGAGGACTTCTCCTTAATGAAGAAGAAGCCTAGTAAGACGCAGTCTATTCTCATTCTCTAGAAGATTCTGATTCTTACCAGGAGACATGAGGCAAGGCTTGAAGGAAAAGATGCAAAAGCTATGAAAATTCAAGAGGAAATCCTTTCTTTTGTTCTAGAACTGGACTAAACCTCTTCATTTAGTTCCTTAGTTTCTCCTCCCCTTGCAAATCTATAGGTGTTAGTTAAGTAAGGCCAATCCTCAATATAATTTAAATCCCTGGCATGTGATTAATATAAATGTTGGCAATTTTCTTTCATCTTTGTGGAGATCTTTATAAATCACAAATCAATCCAACTATATAGAACAATGTTGTGGAAGAGTTCTCCTTAATGAATAACAGAGACTCACACAAAGACTATAACATACATATTCTCTGGTAGATTCAGATTGTAACCAGGAGACATGACAGGAAAGAAAAGAATCAAAATGTGCAAGTATTCTAAAGGAAATCCTTTTCTTTGTTCTTGAACTGGAATAAACCTCTTCATTTAGTTCCTCAGTTTCTCCCTCCCCTCCCAAATCTATAGGTGTTAGTTAAGTAGCTGAGCTTCTCCGAGGATTTGGCCAATGCTTAAGATAATTTAAATCCCTGGCATGTGATTAATATAAATGTTGGCAATTTCTTTCAATTGTGGATTTGGCATCGCTGAACTGATAACTTTCTGCTGACAGAAAGTCTACGGAGCGGAGGAGCTTTTGAGAAATCGCACCGATAACACCGGTCACATAAACAATAGAAATCTCACCCAGAGTACACGTAGCTAAGCAACTCCCACGGCTCCAGCTCCAGCTCCAGCTCCATGGCTGATGGACGACGTTGAGGAGTCAACTATGAGTGCGAGTACGGGTCGAGTAGTAGTAACAGTATCAGTGGCCATTAATTACGATTACCACGTGGCAAGACACACGACCTGGCGGAAGTGCTGCAGCAGCAGCAACCAAGTGACCAACGACACCAGCAACAACAGCAAAAGCAACAGCAACATCGACTTCTACATGGACAAGGACATGGACACCGACACCGACACCGACACCAACTAATAAACGGGCATTTGTAGCGCAATCAATTGTTTCGAAATTGTTGTACACCATTATGATCATTGTGCCCAACCGTGGGCTGCCCGGCTAAATGGTTATGGCCTGTCATAAGTTGCCAGCGGGTGGCGGGTGGCAGTTGGCGGGTGTGGCCGGGCGGACGCTTCGCTCCGTGGCTGGTGGGTGGTTGGGTTTTATTCCTGTGCAATTGCCCCGACTGCTCGAATTCCCAAATGAATATGCAAAAGTGCAGAGCGAGGAGAGAGGCGGCCAGGGCCAGTCAGGATATCTCATGGTCGTTTCCGTTTGCACAATTATGTTTATTAAGAGAGGCAACAGCAACAACAGTAGTAACATCAGCAGGGAGAAGGGGAAGTGAAAGGGGAAGGGGCAGGGGAAGTGGAAGGAGCAGAGCTGAAGGCGGGCGCAATCGTCAAAGATGATTTAGTTACTTCCGTTTTGGCGCAGGGAGCGTGCAGAGCTCTCAGCCTCACGCAAAGTCTAGCCAAGATTTGGGCCAGGATTTTGGTCTGGTCTGGCGAGTGCGGCTCGGATCGGGGTCGGAGTGTAAGCGGGGGTGGGGCAGGAGCAATAAAAATATATTAGTGCAATTACAGCAGCCAACTGAGCCAACAGACGACCGTCTAATTTAGGCGCCCAGCTTCATTCGCTGCTTCCATTGCGATTGCCATTGGTGTTCCCGTTGTTCTTGTTGTTGTTGGCATTTCATTTGTTTTTGAAGCATTTCAATTTCTCTGGGGGATTTGCGATTGTAGTCCGCACCTCCTCCAACCGCCCACCCTCCAGCTCCGCCTATTTATATATAGTAGTGTGTCCGGGCCACTGTTCTGTTACGCTGATTAAACCAAATTTGCTGTCGATTTACAGTCGAGCTCTTTGAGCGAAACTACTTTCTTTTTCGTCGTTTTTTTGGCCATGGCAACAATACAATTTTGACATGGCTGCTCCTTTACGTATAGATCCTTTCACGATACGAGTAACTAGCTGCCTGGATGACTCCTTCTGCGATATACGAGTACAAGGACGAAAGCGATTGCGAGTGCGAGTGCGAGTTCGAGTGAGCCATTCAATTTGCCAAAATTGGCGCATGTTAATCAGCAGCACAGACGATGCTCCAAAGGATATGAAGGCGGCATCTTAAAGCAGCGCTAAGGATCTTAAAAACTGAATGGATATGGAAAAGGGTGCTAGGATATGCTTGTGCAGTTATCCGGCCAGCACGCAATAACCTCAGCGAACTGCAGACAATCAATCTTACTTTGCGCTTTAATTCAATTTCGATTGTGACATCTGCCTTTGGTCGCAGTCGCAGTCGCAGTCGCAGTCGCAGTCGCAGTCGCCGTTTGAGCCGTTAGCCGCATGTCCTTACGCAGGAATCGCTCGGCAGCCTTGTGCACTTTTGGCAATGCGCTCAGGCGTGCCACTTGCCACGGCACAGGATTAACGACTGCCTCTGAAACTGAGACTGAGACTGAGACTGGGACTGGGACTGGGAGTGGGACGCTGGCTGCAATCCGTTTGGCCATGTCCTGGCGACATTGCGTCCTCTTTTATTCCTCATCTCCTGCAACGCATCCACGTATGTGTGACTCTGACTCTGACTGGGACTCTGACTGTAGCTGTGTCATGCGTGAGGGCAGGCAACGCTAGTCGATTTTGGTGGATTCGCGCGAGGACAAAATAAAAAGAATGAAAAAAAAATAAAAGAAAGGAGAAAGAAAAATTGACATTCGCCCAAAGGATATTGTGACAGGCGTTCGGCATTGCTCGGCGACAGGACAAAAGGATTCGCATTTGGCATTTTGGGCGGACTCTGCCGGCGAATCCTTGCCACAAAGGGTGCCACCGGATTCCGGCTGGATTTCGCTGGCTCCCTCGCGTGTTTCAGTTATTAGACGGTCCGTCAGAGAGTCATCGTCATCGTCTCCATGTCCATGTCCACTAAACGATTTTGCCAATCGAATTTGGCAATTTCACAAGCTGCCAAAGAGGGACAGCAGCCAAAGGGACTATTGGCATTGGCAAGGGATTCCCACAAAAAGGGGTTACTTGACCGGCCAAAGTTAATCGGAAGTTAATACGCTGAGTTGCCAGATTTGTTTTTCGACGTCGACGCTGCTGCTGTGTCACGGCCTCAACTATTCCAGATGGAATTTTCATTAAAATCAGCTCATGCACGCGACACTTTTTGGGACAGGACATAGGACATAGCACACAGTCACAGTCACAGGATATACGAGGCAGGACGCAGTCGCGTAGGTGGCCCGCCTGACAGCGTCGACTAATGAGAAATTCATAAGCTGTCCGCTGATACCGAATCGAACCGGATCCGCACCAACATCAACACATATGCGCTTCCACCCCCATCTACCCCCTCCCTCTGCCATCTTAACACCCTCAGCCTCTGCTCCTGTCGTTGTCCAGGCTCCGGTACTGATACGTTACCACGTCTCACCCTCTGCTGTGATCGATCACAATTTTTGTGTACTTAATAAATAATTGCAATATAATTATGCACGTGAAAGCAAATAGCCAAAATATTGTAGGCCAACTCGCAGCTCCACGAGCCGAAATTATAGACAAACATCTGTCGCAAAAAAACGTTGGAAATGGAAATGGAAATGGGTGAAAACACTAAAGAAAAATGACATTTTCCTCGCAACGGAACTTAAATACACTTGCATCTTGTTGAGAAATTGATATTGTTTTATATTTGATTTGCTTTTTCCAGTGTAAATTCAAATGTCAAAGATGGACTCAAACTATCGAGAGATTACAACATATTTGGAGGAAAGCCTCTCTTTTAGTTAATACCATTCGAAATCGGGTAGATTTATCTCCTTATATGTAATTCTGTATTTTTAGTACGATATGGGATCGATAGCATCTATTAGAGGATGTTGAGGATAGAGACATACCGCAAGGTCAAGGATTGCAACAGTCTCAGACATTGCCTAAGGTTGATTCATATATAAATATATAATTATATAATTACATTCCAGATGATTATTCAGTTAACATTATTCTCTTATGAATGAATTATATTATTTATATTTGTAGAAACATATTATAACTATTAGAAGATCAAGTAGTATATACCAAGAATCAAAGTCAAAAGTCTGGCTGAGAGCATCCAAGCTTTATTTTATATCTCGTTATTAGCAAATTGTTGAATAAAATAAATTAAATAAGTAAATTAAATAAATAATGTAAATAAATATTACCCTATAGATGATTTTTTACTCTAAGACTTATCGGTATATATTATTTATTAAAAAAATTAGGAAGCCGCACTGCAAACTCAGTTTTTATTTCATGCAGAAGTTTCTGAGGCGACATTCGATTGCAGGTTCATAAATTTTATCTTCAAGGATGTTTCAGAATATATTATATATTGATTCTATATATGTCTATACATACTAATTAATTGTTATAGGAATCTAGCTGAAAGGCTATAATTGTCCTTTATTCAATCGCAGCTAAGCTGCTTAATGCTGATTGAATTGTTTTGTACTTAAACTGGGAACTACTCAAACTATCAGAGTACTTATCGCAGAGACGATGATTGAATTGCTATACCCGTGTTTATTGTAAAGGGTATAATGAAGCTGGTTGAGTCGCTTCTCTGCAATTGAGCAGAGAAACTTGCATAGAATTCATGGATAGCCCGAAGGCAAAACTGGGCCAATCCGGGCCACTCGTTGTAATTGCCACACTGTGTGGAGTGGCAGCGGCTGCCATTCAATTGTATTGTCAATTGCCGCTTCCAAAGATGCAGGCTGTGCCCACTCCAGATCTTATGGCCCATACCAATACCTATGGAACGTTCAATCGAGAGCCCAGAACCCTGAGCTGTGTGGAGTAGTTGCCAAATTACCGCCACTTTCGGTTTGCCATCGTCAGCATCTGTGCTCGATTCTTGGCCCGCGGCTAAAGGCAGCCAATGAGCCGTGTGGCGCTCCTGTTGACAAAGTCCTTAACGTATTCCAATTCCAATTCGTATTCGTATTCGTATTCGTATTCGTGACCGTATTCGTATACGAGCATTCGAATTGGCATTCGTATTCGTAGTGCCTAGTGGCAATGCATAGTGCGCTCGTAATTATGGGCACAGAAGTTTGAGTAGGCAGCGGATTGAGCGCTCGATACAGGATTGAATATTTATGAATGAGAAGGACATTCGGCTAACAACTGGTCGCCGCTGTTGCTGTTGCTGTTGCTGTTCCTGTGGCTGCTGATCAAACGGCAAGCGTAATCAGTTTTCAGGGGTTTCTGGCGACAGGACATTGGGTCGAGGCAACTGTTGGATAGAACTGAACAGGACACTCGTTACGTTCTCGCACATTTTATTGCTGCAAATTCGATTGTCGCTGATCAAAGGCGAACGCACTTAAAAATGCTAAATTGAATTTGATGCTACAACACCCCCATACACCCTGTGCCTCCCCTCCTACCCTCCCTCACCCCGCTCACCCTGTAAGCCCTGGCGAGTACCCCGAAAATGGCAACATCCTGGACACGTTAACAGGTCCAGCTTTGATATGAAATTTGCTGAAATTTTCACATGGACCTCGACTTGCTTGTTTTTTCAGCTTTTTCGTCCTTTCTTTTTCTCTCTGTCTTTTTTGACAGACTGCGTGAAAAACACATTAAGACTCATTTACGCGCGTCAAATATGCCAGAATGTGGCAGGCGGAGAGCCAGCTGAATGTCCCGTAGGATTTTCAATTCGAAACCGTATAAAAAGTACCAAAAAAGCTGCTGAGGAATGATATGCTGCTAAGGATGGGGCAGCAGTGACACGATGCGATGCGACAGGACAAACATTTTACGATGTTTCCTAAAGGAAAAGTGAACTTTCTAGATTTCTTTCAGTTTTTAACGATAGTTTTAAGTTCTTAGCGAGCAACTTTAGTTAATATATAAACTACTTATAATAATCATAAGAGATCATATAACTACTTTATATGCTTACCATATCTTCCTATATCCTTTATTCTATATCGATCTGCTGCTAGTCCTGCTGGAAGCTGAAGCTTGATTCAAGATCAGCTCGTGTTGGTGTCCGTGTCACGACGGAGATCACGCTGTGTTGTCCATCTCGATGAGAAACTAAACTTTGACACGCCGCTGACAATGGCAATTCTCACAGAAATACACACTCAAACACACACATATACATTCATACATACATACAGTGGAGAGTGTGAGGCGGCCCATAGGTGTCGCTGTTGTGCAATTTGCGCTTTTTGAAGTGCACACAATTGCGTAACTTATAGCCCCGGGTCAAATTACACAGTCAGAAGCGAGTGAGAGCGAGGCAGTCACTTGCCGAGTGCCCATTAACAGGTACTTCACTTTGTGCCCGGTTAGCGTTCCAGAATCCCGAATCCAGAGAGACAGAGCAACCCCTTGAAAAAAGCAGTCCGCCCGAGGAGCGTGGACCATGAATGAAATACCAGCATTTGGCATGGCACATCGACAAGATTTAACGCCGCCGTTTTCATTATTAATGATTAATGATAAGCATCCCAGCTGGGAGAAGCATCAACCCTTCTCATCTGGTTATATGCGACTGCTTCAATTCCTGTTGTTCGTGCTCCTGTTGCCTTCTCATCTCATCTCAACTCAACTCATTCTCATTCTCATCCTCAACACTCGCACGCGCTGAAGCTTTTGGCAAACACTAAGCGCCGCTTTTCGCGCCTTTCCACGTGATTAAAGGCAAACGAGGATGATGGCGACATCATCCACAGCCACAGCCACAGACACAGCCACATCTACAGCTACATCCACGTCACCATCCACGTCAGAGTCACCCAAATATCGGCACTTTCACACGCAAATATACGAATACGACTACGAGTACATAAAACAAACTGCGGCGGGTACTTTACCCCCGAAAGGGTTAACCGGGCGCAAGGCGTTGCCCAAAATATTATGGCTCTCAGAGTGGGTTGAGGACGGATAGTGGTTCATTCCGGGTTCATTCTGCTGCTCCTGCTGCTGCGGCTGGTGCGTGCGCTGGCCAAGTTTTGGTTCATTAGAGCGCAATGATTGGCCTCATTTGGATTAATCAAGTGCTGATATTAGTTTCATTGCCTCACAAGCTGCCAAACACTCTCAGCTCCGCACCAGAAATCCTATCGCAAACCTCATCTTACGGGTAACTGTATATACATATCATGTATAAATATCCTTTTTTAATAGTTATTTAGTTTTAAAGTTATGATATGACCTGTCAAAGGTTATCAGCCCAAATTAACTTATGATTACAAACTGCTTTTGAATAAACTTTTCAGATTTCTATTTGTTGCTTTGTTTCTTTCAGCGGTTGATGAAGTCATTCAAAACAGTCCGATAAATCGAAGGATAAGGCATGGATAAGCTTCTAGGCAGATCATATTACGACTCTAGACCCTTTGCAGAATGTTTAAGCTGAATGAAGATGTAACTTCTACGTGTAAGTATGATCTAACTCAAAGGTTGTATAGTAGACGATCGCAAATTTGAAGCACTTTGTTTTCCAGGTAATCCCAATTTCCGAAATTTTCAAATTCCTGAACTGTTTTTTAGTTCTTGTCTATACTAGAAGAATGAAAGATTATCCCTTATATTATTTACGTTTATTTATCATATATAAATCAGAAATGTTTCTACGTCTTTTAGGCTCAATCAAACTTAATGCCAAGTTTTTATAGAGGAGCTCTAAAGGATTGGCCATATGCTTGGTGCAAAAAAGATCTCTTTTAATACCATTCAATGATATTATTCACATTTTCTATATAAGTTGGCGTTTTCCCTTTTTACTCTTTTATTTTATTGAAGCCATTAAAGGCATTGGAATGCATAAAGGAAATAAAAGTACTTTCAAATTAGAACCATAAATTCCAGTTTCTCACATTCAAATTTAGGTTCTAAAATCTGAAAATTCGACTTTCTAAGGGTTCCAATTTGTGAGCATATAGAGGATCATCAATCATCGATAGGTTTGATCACTAAAGTCATCGTTTTAAATTAACTTTAGCTGATATTCAGCTTTGTTTGAGTATCACTTGAGTAAACTAAAGCTATATTAAGAGCTGGACACACTACGTAACATTTCTAGCTCGTATTTTTCCTATCAACAGACTTCATTTTACTCAATTTTCCTCAGTTGATTGTACGAATTGTAGCGATGAATTGCTAAGCTACAGGCGTATGTATATCGTACAGAAATAGCCTTTTTTATATTGTTAAAGTTACTATTTCAGAATAAATTAAGAGGATTCGTACTGTCCGCCTATATACTAAAATATATCTAATAGGTAGACTGAGTTATTGTAAAGGTAGAAGTACACACCGCTCAATAAGTTCCCGGCTTAACAAGGAAAAACACATTTTTTTCTGAAAATTTTTTTTATTCATCAATATAGTTTCCATCTACGGCTACACACTCAGTCCAGCGCTTCTTCAACCTTTCTATGCCATTTTTGTAGAAGGATGAACCTTTACCCTCAAAATAGGTCTCAGTATCGGCAATCACCTCCTCATTTGATCGATATCTCTTGCCCTGGAGGTGCTTTTTGAGATCTGAAAAAAGCAAGTAGTCACTTGGGGCCATATCTGGAGAATAGGGTGGGTGCGGCAGTAGTTCGAACCTCAATTCACTCAATTTCACCATTGTTGCCATAGACTTGTGGCACGGTGCATTATCCTGATGAAACACCGCTGTTTCTTCTTTGCCATATGTGGACGTTTTTCCTTGATAGCGCGTAGTCGATCCAGTCGATCCAGCAGTTTTATATAATATTCGCTGTTGATTGTTTTACCTTTCTCCAGGTAGTCTATAAATAAAATCCCATGTGCATCCCAAAATACGGACGCCATAGCCTTACCCGCCGATATTTGTGTTTTGGAACGCTTCGGACGGCCCCTATATGTCGGGCCGGGAACTAATTGAGCGGTGAGGTATTTATGCCTCAATATCATCTCATATATGTGGTCACAGCTATAGACTAAGATATACCTTAAGACTGGGTTCATGTAGAGATTATGGTGTATATTTCTCATATGATATCTTACCTATGATAAGTGTGTATATAACTATAACCACACACTACACACTCTACCTAAGAGTAGTCTCAGTATTTGTTAAAATAAAGCTGGATATTTATGCCTCGATACGATTGCCAAACAGATGAAGCACCTCAATGTGAGTGTATGTTCCTTGACACGTGGAGTAATTGCTAGCTCTATAAATACCTTCGACTTGTTTGTGTTTTCCTTTTTCTTTGTTTTCCGGTAGCCATTTGATCTGTGTCTACTCTTGCTTCGAGTATACATTAAAAAGAGCTTATTTTTATTGCTCAATACGACGTGTACGCGTCATCGTATTTGCCTCAAGCAGTGGCAGTGGCAGTGGCAGTGGCAACTGTTTACTTATGACCAAGCACAGAATCCATCATCTGTTTACCCCATATCCCGAAGCCGTGTTCTGTGCGTTGTGTGTGTGTTTGTTTGTGTGTGTGTGTGTGCATCAGCCTATGAGCACTTTCATCTTGCATAAAGCTTCGACGTTAACGTTTCTCTCGTTTTTTGCCACTTACGCAGTCGCTTTGCCATTAACGTGCCGCATCTCTCCTCTACCTCCTGGATCTCCTCCTCCCCCTCCACCTCCTCCTGCTCCTCCTCCCCTCTGTATCTCCTTACTTCCATTACCCGGCTCGGCCCACTTACGCTCGGTGATGCCAACTGATAAAAATTGATGCAAAATACGCAAAAAGTCGCGAAAATCCTCGTGGAAAATTTTCAAAATTTTCACAGCTGATTTCGCAAGTGACGCACACACGGGGCATGGGGCATGAGGCACGGGCCAAGGGGCACGGGGCACGAGGGACGTTTGACTGGTTGCTCCTTTTTGCATATGCCTTACACCCGTCTATACCCTGTCTTTCACACTCACACTTACTCCTACTTACTTACTTACTCCCACTGCCACTTCCCTCTCTCTCGCTCTCTATCGCACTTCTTTTTAGCTATTGACTCTGTCCCTTTCTGTCGTGTTGACAATGTGCAGGGCATTATTTCTGGCATCGTCTCCCCTTCCTTCTTTGAACTCTGTTTGTTTGCATTTGCGTATCATCGACGCATGTCGCGAGGCTTCACTGGCTTGCTCCTGGCTGGCTGGCTGGTTTGTTGGGAGTCCTGGTTGTCCTGGCTGGTTGCTGACAACAATAATTCAGGCGAATTGCGTGCCGGATGGGAAATGCCTTTAATCTGTTGGAGTTGCCAACTGTCACGAAGCGAAATGAAATGGAAATCACACGCACTAATGGCAGACAGAGCTGGACCCAGATCAGGACTCAGGACTCAGGACTCAGGACTGAGGACCCAGAACTCTGGACCCAGGACCACATCCAAAAATCCAGTAACAGTACTCAGAGCAAGAGACCATCTATGTATATCCAGACCACTAATGGCGGCCTCTTTTTTTGTGTTGCCATGGCATAAACTTTACGCAATGTCTAATTCGATTTGTTCTACGCCAACACTTTCATAATTTTCCATGTCCTTGCCGCTGTCTATTCCAGGCTGACACTGCTCGTAAATGGACGGAGGGCTGTCTTATCTGCAATCTTTTTGCGCTGTGCCTAACCTCAAGTCGAACCCTGAGCCCTCTCTCTCTCCCTCCCTTCATCCTCCTCTAGTTTTTTATACACTTGCCCTGGCCATGTGCCCACGCTATCGGTCGCAATCAATCTGCCCGGCGCACATATCTCAACTTTTGCGTTTTTCAATCTGAGCATTTTGTGGGCTAAGTAAGTCCGCGATGGCCCCGTGCCGATGGCTAGGGCGATGTCTTTGGGTGTCGCTCGCTCTCTCTCTCTCTCTCTGTCTCTATCGTTGTCGTTATCTCTATCCCTGTCCCCGTCCCTGTCCCTGTCGCTGTCGCTGTCACTTTCGCTGCCAGAAGGTTTTAAAGCTATGTACAAGCTATGAGGCAGCCCAGCGGGAGGCCTTTTTTGATGTCACAAAAGGATTCACTTGATATTCATCAACATCAGTGTCTGTCAAACAGTCAGTCAGGCAGTCATTCAATACCCCAGACTGAGAGACAGTCCCAGTCCCAGTTCCAATCCCAATTCCAATCCCAGACCCAACTCCAACGTCCATTCCTTACCATACTACAACTATGCATGTCAAGTTGGTCTGTTCGCTCGTGGGCTTATGGGTGGCTCTGGGTGTGGATATATATGGATGTGGGTGTGCATGTGGCTGTGGCTGTGGCTGTAGCTGTGGGTGCTTTGATAGACCCCGTTGCAATTTGATGCGTCTGGCTCGCATGTGCATCGAGAATTATATGACATCGCGTTGGCGATACTAATCTGATTAGTGTCAAAAAAATTGCTTCAATTGCAGACACAGCGACAGCCCTGACAGGGCACCAGTTCATGGAGTTGGCGTTGAGCACTTTATGAGTGGTGTTTTCCATACAACGACCATTAAAATAGTAGTCTGCTGCTCTGATAGCTGCTTAGATAAAAAGCAATGCGGTTAACCGAATCTCCTTTTGAATAGGGAGAGAGAGAGAGAGAGAGAGCATAGGTGCTATGTCCTGATATCCAGCATAGCTATAGAAGAGGTGGACATATAGGTAAAGCTCATGCTCAACCAGGTAGAACTATCAATCAAAAGTTGCCTTTAACTATGATCTCAATTAGTTGGAACTCGACATAAGCTGAAGATCTGATTGTTACATTTGCTAACAAAAAGCACTTTAAAATGAAAGAAACTCACATTGTCGAGTGTGGATAATATATTTAAAGGGAATCCCCTTTTGTTGCGAGTAGTTTGCATTGAAGGAAACCCGCTCCATTTGGGCAACTCATCAGCCAATCCTCGACAGCGAAAATCTCTTCGGATAGAAAGCGTCACGCTGCGTTCAATTAAAACGCATTTAAACGAGAATCTGAATGGGAATGAGGTTGAGATTGAGTAAGGGTAAGGGAAGAGGAAAGAGAAAGGGAAGGGGAAAGGGATTCCGACCTCAACCCCAAAACTTTGAAATGGCCTGCAACTCCCACAACTCATTTCGTCCTGAGCCTCGTTTTAATTTAAAGGTATTTAAGGCGATCCATCATACGTATCAGTGAGCCTGAGACAAGAGCGAGAGAGAGAGAGAGACACAGAGGACTCCGGCCAAGACACACGGTTGCAACTTGATATGAGCGCAGCAATCTGTTGTGCAATCGCCCAGCGGAGCACCGAACTCCCGTCTGACCTCCAGGCTTGCTCTGGTCCGCTCAACGTCGCCCCGTGGCGCATTATATTGGCCTGTCACAAGGGAGCAATTCGATGTCTCTGGTGCCGTCGCTGCCGTCGCTGCCGGTGCTGCATCTCGGCGAGAATGTTGCGACGGCGGACGCATTAGTGGCGGGTCGGTGGGTGACAGCACTTGCGTTTGACTTCCAACACTTTGGGCAATTGTTTAGCCCCGAGAACAGGAACAGAAGGCGGAACAAACGCCGGAACATAAAAATGCCAAATAAAAGGGATGTTCAAAGCGGCAGAGAGAGGGATGGGGGGGAGGAGGGGATATTGTGAGCCGTTGAGCGTTGACAAAAGGCCTTGCCGTTTCATTTAGCAGCCATGCAGTCAGCACCCCTCCACCCCTCCCTGCGCCGCTCCCACTACACCCCTGAATTGCACCCCTCTGGTTGTAGTCTCTCTGGTTGTCGCCTTTCTCGCGGTCTTAAAACGATGATTAGGTTGTTATTTTAATTTGCCCATTGATATATCCTCGTTGTTTGGCCTGACTTTGCCTTTGTGTCAGGGTGGAACTGGTGGCAGTTCAGATTGTTGTTGTTGCTGTTGTTGGTCCTCTTGTTGCTGCTCTGCTTTGTCTTTCCAAGCGGGGTAGCATTGTCAGCGTATTTAGCAGTCACGCCGTACCAAAACCCACACCGAAACCCACTCCCATCCCATGGAAAACAAGACGAAACGCAGCTCAACTCGTCTTGGGCTCAACTACGCGTAACGTGTCCGCAATTTGTCATCGATTTTGTATTGCAGCATTTTAGGCGTAACGAGGGGTTGCAACTGGGACGGGGGTTGGACACAGAACTCTGGCTATTGATGCTGCCTTCTGCCTTCTGGCTGCTGCCGCCTCTTCTTGCTGCTCTGCAATGATGCGCAAATGTTTAAATTATACTAATTAATAAATTGACTTCTAATGCAAACATTTCGCACAAATGTCGAAATAATTTGACCGACTTTACTTTCAGATCGACCCACGCGACCTTGAGGCACTCCCAACTGAGAGTGGGCTGAGGGAGTTGGGCTGTTTGGTTTGGCTTTAAGTTTTTGCTACTTAAGCAAAAAGTTTGCCAGTTTATATTATTTTCATAATTACAACAAGAACAACAACAGCAATCGGCGTAGTTTATTTAAATTTATTTTAATGAAGCTACAAGCCAAGTGGCGACTTTGGATGCGGGTTGAGGCTATTGGTGGAGTTGGAGTGGAGGTTGGAGTTGGAGGCCACGCACGCGGAAATTTCATGCTCGAACGAATTAAATTCCAAAAGACACGAAAGGGTTGCGAGGACACGTGAAAAGGATTGTCTGCCGCTTTACGAGCAGCAGAAGGAGTACGACGGTGTTAATGCGCTCGCAGACAAGTGCCTGGGAGTCCTGGAGTCCTGGAGTCCGGAGTCCTGCCGCAGGCTTTGCCGTGAAAGGAGTAAATTAAATGATTAATACGCTTCGACTGTTGCCGCCTTGTGCGTTGCGGCTCACGTTTAATTATCCTTTTCTGGCCGAGCCGTGCCGTGTCCTGGTTAGGCATTGGCATTCGTTACGGTTTTACGCTTATCAAGCAACTGTCAACGCTCCGCACTTGGCTCATTAGACGAGCTATGGGATCGGCTCGGGGTCGGGGTAAGCGGAGACATCAGCAAATACAACCAAAAAACACTCTCTATCTATTTATCTATCTATCTACATATGTGTCTACCTCTCTCCCTCTATCATTCTCTCTCTCTTTCTCTAGAGTTTTGCTTCTGCTTCTGTTCAGCAGCACCCGAAAAACAAACAGCAAAATTTTTGCTTGTCAAACAGTGCAAATCAAGAGGCGAACTCTGGCCAGGATAACAGTGTCCGTGTGTGTGTGTGTGTGTGTGTGTCTGCGGCCAGGAAGTGACCATGGACATGACCATCCAATTGACAATGTGTGCGTGTGTGTGTCAGTCTGTGTGTGTGACCAATGCAAACTACGTGGAAAATACACACAATATAAATACAAAGCTGGAACTAAATATGTTGATCGAATGGATTCTGTGTGTTGTGTTTGCTGTCAGAAGGATATTTATCAGATACGCTTAAAGGACACACCAAAGTCCTTTTACGCCCCTAGATGGATAGTGTAAATATCATTAAGTTAGCATATTTACCCAGCTCAAGTATGAAATATATATAGAAAATGTTTCTAAGCTAAAATGAAGATATAAATATTGTGATTCAAGGGATTCAGTTCGAATTTAGTTTAAACTGTGAACTAGTCAGAGGAACTAGTTCCACAAGAGAGCATATCTAGCCAGTTCCAATCCACTGAATCCACAAATACACAACTAACTAGCTGACGAAAGACAAAAAAAGTTGAGAACACGAGCGAGAAACCAAGTAAAACAAATACACAAAATAAGTGAGCCCCATATTGTGTCCTGTCCTGCACATGCTCCCCAACTATATATATATATATATATATATATATATATATGTATGTGTGTGTGTGTGTGTGTGTTTTTGGCTGTCAATGGCGGATGCTGGCACTGCCCTTGCCACACAGCGACAGCGTCAACGAAAGCGATCCTCATTTGTATTCCAGACGCGTGCGGCGATGTGAGCGCAGCTCCGAATGCTAACGAGAATCCTCGACAGGCTCAGCCTTTGCAATGATGATGAAAGTGGGTGTTGTTCCACTGTGTGTGTGTGTGTGTGTGTGTGTGTGGGTCGATATAGAGGAAGTTGCTCGACCAAATATTAAAGTGGCACAACTTTAAGAGATATTCCCTGTTTATTGGGAGCTTCTTCTTCAACTTCCATATATGAATGCCATATTTCTTAGCAGAGAAAAGACAAAGGACGAAAGTTCTCTGCTCCTGACAGTCGCTGGCAGCTCCAGTTTTTGCCGTTAGAGTACAAATTTTACGGCCATTTTGTCTTTCAATGCAAATTTATGCCGGCGTCTGCGCAGTTTGTGTTTAAATGTTTGAAAAGATTCCCCGAAAAAAGCGATTAGCCAGCATTCAGATCTTATGGCGTTAGCCTGTTCCTGACCAGGCCAAAACAATAATCAGCTGTTTCTCACACAAGCTCACAGACACACACACCACACACACACACACACACACACACACACACAGAGAGAGATAGAGGCAGGACCTTCGTCTAGCGGAACTCGTTGCTCGTAATTCAAATGCAAAACTCGTGCGAAATTTTGTTGCTGCTGCTGCGTCTGCTGCCTCGTTTGTCCTTGCTGCATCCTTTCCCATGACGTCATCAGACAGCAGTCGGCAACTTTGTCGTCGATTTGTAATTCAAAATTTGTTTTCGAATACATTTTCCACTTCGACATTCACACGGGCGCGCTTCCAGAATTTCAAATTTGTTTATTTTTTGGCCGCCTGCTAGCAAGCACTTCTCTCTCTTTCTATCGCTTTCTCTCTCTCTCTCTCTCTGTCTAGCTGAGGCTGCTTCTTCAGTTCTTTCTGTCCCGTTTTAGCTACGGCTTTCCATTTTTATGCACGCAGCAGCCGTTAAAATTCAACAGTGTGCACAAATAAAAAATTCGCAAAAAATATAAAACTGGCTCGATACACAGACAAATATATAATTTTAAGTGTGTGTGTGTGAGTGTCGCTGCATCTGAATATCCCTATATGTATAGTATACATGTGTGTGTGTGTGTGTGTGTAGAAGGGCAAGGTTACGCGCACGCGACGACGACGACGACGACTCATAAACTAATTTATGATTATTACACGAAAGCTGATTTTTTATGCCCTCAGCGTATCGTACAGTAACCCCCCAACACACACACACACACACAGAAGAGGAAGGCTTTCCATATACATATACATATATAGAGAGAGAGTGTCATCCTGGTAGAGTGTTCCACTTTCCATTTCACTCGCAGACACATCACATCTCTTCTAGACGCCGACTTCGACTGCCTCCTGCGTTGAGGTAGATCACGAAAAGTTTTTATTACACAAAATTTACTTCTTTTTGCGACTCATTTGTTACTTTTTTCTTTTGCAGGCAACACACTCACACACACACACACACACACACACAGACACACATTAAGTTTGTGCTTTTGTTTATTGTGCGATTTTATGAGCGGGGCCATAATTTGTTGTTAATATCGGAAGAGTAAGACGCAGTCGACGTCGACGACGCAGCCAACGTTGACGTCGACGTCGACGTCGGCATTGGCATTGCCTTCGCATTGGAGGAGGCTCGTCTCTGGCTCATCAGTGATGCAGACGAGCATGTGACCCACTGATATTGAAAGTTTTTATGCACTTTGCACACACACACACACACATACACCACACACACACACACACACACACATACAGACAGAAGCGAGGAGTAGCAGAGCAGCTGCAGCATTGCTCTTGACCTTAGGCAATTTGCATGAATTGCTCGGGGAGAGTGTGGGGAGGATTAGCCAGCAACTGATTTGGATGATGAAAAGCATAGAGAAAGGCTGACTTTCCAGACTGGGTGACGCATTTAGGGAATTGGCTGATGACGAATCATGAGTCCAAGAGGGGAAGGATTAGTTAGTCAGCCTCAGATTGAATCGGGCCTTGGTAGCTTTGATTCCTGTTTAAATCATTCATTTAAGACACAGCTGGAAACGCTTAAAGAGCACTACTGTATCTTCTACATATTCAGTGAAGTCCTTGCCTGGGTCCTAGCCCCAGCAAAGTTTCCAGCTCCACTTATCATAGGAGGCAAAATCAACGCATTGCAATCGCAAAACTTAACAAATTTCCTGACAAACCGCCGCATGAGCTGGTCCCAGCTAACGGCTGCTGCCACATCGATCATAATTTCCAACTGGCTGTGATTTGTACCAAGTCCTTGAACAATGTTCCCCACCATCCTGAGACAATGTGCGACAGAGCCGGGGAGAGAGGGCGTGAGCGGGAGGGACAGAAAGGAGTCAGTTGCTGTCGCAGCAGCAAAGCGGAAAATGTTAAAATAACGCGCTAACTTGGTTACCAAGTTTGCGCATTTTTCACTCGACTCGTTGTGAGCTACCAATCCGCCACTCTCTTCTGGCCAACTCGTGGCCTGGCCTGGTCTGGCCCGCCACTTTTTGCCTTTGCCGCCTTCTTTTGTGCAATGTGGGCAAAAGTTTTGGCGATGCCGCTGCCAGAGCGTTTATGCAAATGAGGTGCAAACGCTTGCACACAGCGCAGAAACAGCAACAGACACGGAGACAGAGATGAGAATAGGAATGGATGTGGAGCAGGAGCAGATGATAGAGGGGGTGGGGGGGGATAGGCAAGGATAGAAACAGACAAACATGGCGGGAGACGCTTTCAGGCAGAGCGACAGATAGACAAACAGGCAGACATTATCCTGTGTCGCTGCTCCGCATAACTTTCACTGGCGTAGACGGAGACTGCGATGCAGACTGTAACTGTTACTACTGTTTCTACTACACACATACATCTACAATGTGTCTGTGTGTGTGTGTGTGATTTGTGCGCCATTTTGGAGAGTCGAAACAAGAAGAAGACGCAAAAGTTGAAACAATAATTCAAATAAGTTGAGTACGTTAAGAGCCGAACAAGAGTTTTGGCCTATTGACTACGTAGCTAAATGTTTTGACAGCGCTGTCACAACATAAATATCAGCCAGATATATATATAGATATATATATATCTAAAGTTCTGATCAAAATCAAGAGTTTTAAGTTTTAAGCATTAAGTTTTCCCTTGAATCAACGATCATTGGGCCTGAGGCTGGAGCAGAGTTTATTTTCCTAAGCGAAATTTTGCTTAGCTTGGAAAATTCGTTTTAATTGTTTAATTTCTCTCTTTATCTCTCTCTCTTTTTCTACCTGTTCTTTTATCTCTTTCTGTTTTTCATTGTTTTCCTTTGAAACTATATATAATTATTAACGTTATTCGAACCTGCAGCTACCCACAAATCAGCAGCAAACTCTGTTGTCTATCAGCCAATCCTCATACACAACCCTACACCCGCCCTATACACACACACACACACACACACACACACACACACACACCATATAGTGTATGTGTGTGTGTATCCAATTTGTGTCTGGCTGCATTACGCTCTCTCATATCAATTCATCATAAAATGAGATTTATGACAAAAACAAAGGCCTTATCGCAGACAGTATTTATGTAGACAGGTTGCAACTAGCACCGGCCCTCCCCCCTTCTCACCCCTTCCTCACTCCCTCCCCCTTTGTAGAAGTCTTGGCTGCAAACGTCTGATAGACAGACACGCCATTTGAAATGACAACACACACGAGTCAGGCGACAGTTAAGTCGAGGAAGCTTTAAGCCAGCCGCAAATCGATAAGACTAAATTTCAATTTGAATTTGAATTTGAATTTAAAGTCCCAGATTCCTTGGAGGAAGAAAGGACAATGCGGCATATCAAGTATACGCCATGTGGCGCTTGTTTTTCAATCAACGCTTCATTCCCGCACATTTGCCAAATAGGCTTTAATTAAGAAAATGGCACAAAAAGCCTCAAAATACACACACAAAAAAAAAATGGAAAACCAAAAAAAAAAATGAAAATGGAGAAGGTGAAACAGCGGCAGAGGGAGGGGGAGGGGGAGCGGATGAATGTATTAAGGATAAGTAGAAGGAGCTGGCGGGGGGATCGCATTTAGTTAATGTTGTTCTTGTTGTTGTTGTTGTTGTTGTTGTTGTCGTTGTTGTTGTTGTTGTTGTTGTTGTTGTTGCTACACCTCAATGCCAACTAGCAATTATTTATTATTTGGCGTTGCTTTGTTTCACAGGGCAAACGTGCAGTGCTCCCCAATGGGCTGTCCGTCCGCTAGCACACAAACAAACACGCACACACACACACCACACCACACACACGCACACACACACACACGCACACTTAGAAGAAAAAATAACGGCAATGGGAGCTATACGCATGCGTCTATTTCCTGTTGCTGTGGCAACCCCCACACAGATACGCACACAAACAAACACACACACACACACGCACACACAGAACACACGCAGCATTTGAATATTCACGCATACAATAAACTCAAATACTATGAAAGGTAAAGGAGGGAGGGAGGAGGCGGGGGAGGGGATCAGCCCCAGTGGAGGTACCTTGCCATGCAAATACGCGACATTCCCCCGGTGGTAACTGCCCGCTTGTTTGCCCCACCACTCCCCCTCTCTCCCTCTCTCCATGCCATTCTGGGCACTGCTTTCAGTTTGTGTGTTGTTTGTTATTTGTCGCTCTAAATATGTGTGTGCCAGTGTGTGTGTGTGTGTGTGTGTGCGTCCTTTCAACCCCCAGCAACCCAACAGCAAACGCCGCACGTTCGTCTGCCTGTCATGTTCACGACCCTCCCCCACCCCCTCCCTCTCCCTATCCTAAACGCGCCCCCCACACACTCTATAGGTATTTCCAGTTGGTGAAGGAAAATTGGGCGCAAACTTGGGCGGCAGTCGATGTTGCCATTTTCTCTTTACGCGTGTGTGTGTGTGTGCGTGTGTTTGCCTTGGACACTGTCGCCAAATAGAAAAACCCTGTGCGTATACCATACACACACACACACACACACACACACGCATCGTATGTTTATGCACATATAGCAACATTTTTATATGCAGATAGATCTGATTCTTGCCAGGAATCTCTCTCTGTCTCTGTCTCTCTGTTACTCTTCTTGTTTATCGGTTAATCATCGATTAGATTGAGAGATTTTTTCATTAGCTCACGCGAGAGGGAGAGGGAGAGGGGAGACAGGAGACAAAACAACAAAACAACAAAACAAAGAAAGGCAAATGCAAATCGCTTTGCAGGGTTGTCAAATCAACGCACTTTATCGATTTGCCAAAAAGTGCACAATGTATTAAAATGGCACAACATGCAAATAAGTCGATAGATAGGCCAGCGCAGGGGTGGGGATAGAGAGGGGGACGGGGGTGCTACTGGCTGGTGGGATAGACGTGGGGAAAGGGGAGCGAGACAAATGGCAGAACTCAACACGCACGACTGCAGAAGGGTTAAGATTGACTGCATTGCAGGCACACACACACACACACACACACACACGCACACACATGAACACACAGAAATGTGTGCAGATTTGTATCTGCATATGTATATTCATAAGTGGAGTGTGCGTTCAGTGTGTGTGCGAGTGTGAGTTGTTGTGTGTTGCTGTGCTTCATATGTAGTTGCGTATGGTTATTCGTCAAGTGCAGAGACGCAGTCACTGAAGCCTGAAAGGGGGAGCACTTCATAGAAGTATATATAAAGGAAAGATATATATGATATGGTATATAAAGAATGATATAATATAATGTCTAAGGTATCTGACGTATCAGATGTATAATATACTATTATATCGTATAGTTAAAACAGATGTGGGAAGACTTGAACTCAAACTATTTCCTTTAAATTTTCCTAATTCTCGATAAAGCAATTAGCATTAAGAGACTTTGAGTAAAAGTTATATATAAAAAAAACTGAAAAATCTGGACAGTCGTACAGGTCTGATAATATATATATTGAGATATTCAAACCTGTTCCAATTCCATCTATATATATTTCTTATACTAACTTAATAAGAAGCTTTCCAAGAAGTTATTCATACATAAAATAATTATAATAATAATAAAAGAATCTTGTGAATTAAAAGTTGCTCAACTTATTGCCATAATATAAATATATATGTATATGATTTATATGATATTATATATATATATATATTGATATTTAAACCTATTCCAATTTCATCTATATACAGTTTATACTTATCTTAAGAAGAAGTTTTATAAGAATTTTTTGCAGAATTAAAATATTTACAATATTTATATATATATATATTATATATATATATATATATATATATATATATATACAACAATGTATCGTAAATATATGTCAGTTAATTCTCTTGTTCTAACCCACATTAACCAAAAGACAGTTAATATATAAATATATTTATATGAGTCCTTTCATCTGCTTGAATTCTTTAACCCAATTAGAAAGAGGAAATCGAAGGAACTTATAAATTTGCCTTATTCACTTTATCTTTATGTTATTCATTTACATATTCTGAACATTTGATCTTATCTTAACTATCATCTAACAGTTATCTCTATCTATATACACCCCTTCCCCTTTGATGTCAGCTACACCCCGCCACTGTCATTTACACTCACACTCCGGCATATAATCATCAAACATTCCCATATTTCAAGTGCTGGGGGCATATACGAGTGGTAGTACATAACCACATCAGCACACACACACACACACACACACACACACACACACACACAGACACACACGCAACCTAACCATGTCCACCCATTCCAGGGAGAGATACAACCTCGAACCACTTACCCCAATCTGTAGTCCTGTTACCTTGTGTTTCGTTATCAATAAAGCGAAATTTAGTTTTGATTTCGTGTTTGTTGTTGTTATTGAAATTCATTGAACCAATTTTAATATTTTATTTGCTGCAGCACGCACAGGACATGCGACACGGCAGGACACACGAGGACAGCAAGGACTGGCTGATACGATACACAGGGGGGAGCACTGGGGGGCAGGAGGACAGGAGACAACTAACGGTACGTAAAACCCTTTCATATACATAAGTACGAATATGTGTATTTTGCGTGCGATATCTGAATGTGTGTGTGTGTGAGTGTGTGTGAGAGTGTGTGTGCGACTATTTCCTGTGGCCGCCATTGTCGTTGTTGTTGTTGTTGCCATAATAGCGCGCCTCTGTTTCTGTTGTTTCTTTTAGGCTTTGTTTTTGCCCATTGTTGTTGTTGTTGTTGTTGCTATTGTTGTAGTTGTTGTTGTTGTTGGTGTTGGTGTTGTTGTTTTTGCGCATCGTAACAAAATTTGAATATTTTTTCTCGTCGCCGCCGCTGCCGCCCAGCAAATGGATTTTTTTCACAGATTTTCGTTGCCTTTTTTGTTATTTTATTTTTGCTTGTTTGCGTTGCTTCTGTTTCTCTGTATGTGTGTGTATCGCCTTTCGCTTTGTTCGCTCGCTTATGATACCGTTATGATGTATTTTATTGCCACAACAAAACCAAAGCAACGCATCGCAACGGCACGCCCCCAAACCGCCTTATAGACTGTCCCCCCTCCCACCCCACGGCCCTGGCCAACCAAGCGACCCACCGGAAACCGGCGACATTGTAAATTTTCCGTTCCCCTTTTCCCCACGCATCCCCAACCCCCGCACCGCCACACACATACACTCTCACACACAGAAGAACACACAATTTTCGGCCCGCTTTTTTGGCTGTTTGGTGCTCGCCATTATATAGATATATATTCCGATTTATTCTTTCTTTTTCTTCTTTCTTTTATATGAATACATAGGTATATATATATATATATATATATATATGTGTGTGTATATGTGTGCGTGTGTGTGTATAGTATATTCACCAGCCGAAGCCCTTTGTAATTGTTGTTGTCTTTGCGCTTTGATTTAATGTTGATAACAATAACAAAAATCCACAAAAAAATATAACCCAAAAACTTTAGCCGAATACGTTAAGAAAAGAAAACTCCGAAAAACTCTCAGAAAAATGAAGGAAAAACCTCATTTTCTTGTGCCGAAGGAGGAGGGGATAAAACCATCAGCAGTCGAAGGGGTTGACTTTAATAGTTTGCCCTGATTCATATTGATGGCCCCAATAAGCGCGCTTAATGAGTACCACAAATGGATGATGATGGCCCAGAGACTCCTCAAAAGCGGATCTTCAATATATCAAGCGAAATATGTGGAATACACTGCAAGAAAATTGAACAGACTCTGCTTAAATGAAGGTCGCATCAAGTCTACTAAAGATTTAGCTTGAGCAACTTTCTTTTTCTTAAGTATTTCTTATAATTTATATTTATATTTATATTTCATTTTATTATATTCTTTTTCTATATATATTTATTTTTCAACTGTATAATAATAAATTTGCGACTCCAAACTTTATTTATCCAGTTTTAAATGTGAGTAAAAGTTCTTGGAACCCTCTGAAATAATGTACCTAAGGCCTTAATGCGACTTTAATTACTTTTAATTGAGTTTATGTTGAATTTTTGCGCTGTTGGAAAATAAAAATTCGCATTGATTTTTTGTTTTGCGTGTTTTTTCTACTGCCTCAAACAAATCTTGCTTGAAATTGAGGACATATCACAATGATAGGCTAATAAGATACCCTAGAAACAGAGATCAAACATATTATGGGAGATAAGTATCTAAAAGCTGGAAGGGAATATATCCCAGAACTATTCTCTATCCTCTTTCAACAACTTCAGTTTTGACTAGGTAAAGAGTATCTCCAAGTCGTGCATACCCTTTAATTTTCTACCCATTTTACTTCTATTAAGTTGAAGCAAAACAATTGTTAGACTATTTGATTTTCAGCTGGTAGACAGACAAATTTCCAGAGTTGAGCTGATTTGATTTATACATTCAAGCAGCGGCACGCTCTAAGCTCTCCTTTAGAGGATGCACAGATCCAGAAGGGATCCTTGGCAGATCCTAAACAGGTGCCTGGCACATACTGTGTTAGTTTTCAAACTTGTTTAAAGCTTTAGCAGATCCTGCTGCAGTCTTGTGTTGCCTCGCCGCGAGACTCATTTGTTTTTGTGTGTGCAGCAATTGGCAGACAATGCGTAAGGATATGCTGGCAAGGATATGCGAGACAGTCAAGAGACATACACATACACACACACAAACACATACGCAAACACAAATACATGTCTATACATACATAGACGCCCGCACACATACATTTAAAATTATGCAAATTTTATTACGCAAACTGCTGCGTGGCGTCGCCGTCGCTGTTGCCGCTGGCAGAGAGCGCAAGGAACGCAGCAGAGGACGGCGGTACACAGGAAGCATGTTTTACAGTGTCTCGGACACAAAAAGGACCTCACTTTGGCGTCGGAATCGGAATTGGAGTTGGCGTCGGCGCTGCCGCTGCCGCTGCCGTTGTCGCTGCCGTTAGCGTTGCGTTGTGCATTGTGCAGGATTTTGCTGCCTTTTAAATGAAGAGCAAAGCTTTCATTATGGCAACAATGTTGAAATTATTGAGCAGACGACCCTCGACCCCAACAAGAATAAGAATAAGCATAAAATAAGAAGAAGCAAAGGCAGCAATAGCAGCACCGACAGATGAACAAGTAGAATGTCCTCTGATCCAGAGCAGGAATAACAAAATACTTCTTGGTCAGCACCGGTATCCCAGCACCCTACACCCTACACCCTATACCTCACACCCTTTACAATGCACCTTGCACCCTGCAACCGTAGAGCGTACACGCAGTAGCCTTCGCCCAAGGAGGATAGCCAGCGGAGCGTTAAAATCGGCAAGGCGGCATTTTGTGCTCGAGTGAAAAATTGCTCAACTGTCGGTGCACGGCACGGAAATGCGCGCCTACAAGGCCGGGGTAGCAGGTCGAGCAGTTCCGTAGCAGTGGCCGTAGTCCAAGCCGACGACACTCCTAACCCAAATCGCTTAGCGAGCGCGCCAAACAGTTTACAGTTTACGAATGGGCCAAAACACAAGCAAGAATGTGGCAAGAGCAGCTGCAGCTGCAGCAAGCACAAAACAGCAGAAGCAGCAGCTGGAGCGAAATGCCGGCACTGGCGCCATCTATCGGCCGTCAGCAAATGATAGCAGCCATTTTGTTTATGTTCATCCCGCTCACACACACCCAGCTCACATAAAGCTCTCTCACTCCTTCCAGTCCTGCTCACCTGCTCAATGCGACTGCGTCGCTCTGGCAACGCCCACACTCAGAGCGCAGCGACTGCGCATTGCCATACGCGGACGCTCACCACTGGACACGCCCACCATAGAGCCAGACAGAGACACAAGCACAAACACGCAAACACAGCCACACACACACCATGCACAGCCAGCACTCGCTTCCAGTCTGAGAATCCAGCAGGCCAGCTGGTTGACACTGTCGCTCCCGAAGACGATTATCAACTCTGTGGGGCAAAGCTTTTGCACGCGTTCTTTTCAAATTTGAATTGTGCGCCAAAAAAACAGTTTGTGAAAATGCGAAAATGTGGAAATGTGAAAATCTTAAAACACGTTTAATACGTAGACAATATAAGCAATATGTATATTAACTAATTACATAAACAAACACAGAGAGAGAGAGACTCATTAAGTACTCCTCAATGTTGATCTGCATAAAATGTGTAACGATAACTGGAATCGGCTGCCGCCGTCTGATTAGCATGTGACGTTGTTGCCATGTTTAATAAGCACTTTGCATGCCCATTAAAATAATCTAAGCATAACTTAAAGCACATCAACATCGCCAGCAATAAACTTCATGATCAGCTGTTCACTCTCTCTCGCGCGCGCTCTCTCTTGCTCTTGCTCTCGCTCTCTCCTATTCACTCACACTCTTAAGCTCACGCATTTACTCACTCACTCGCTCACTCGCTCGCTCGCTCATTTGTACTCACTCGATGCTCGTTGCTCTCGATCGCTGGCCCACACACACACACACATAGCTGCCTACGTATATGTGTATTGACGAGATTGCGCTTGTGTGTGTATGCAAATTGTTGGCGCTCTCTGGCGCGCATTCTCTTTAGCTTATTATTCATTTATTTGTTTGTTTTAATTTAATGCTTTTTTGCGCGCAAAGTTGTTTTTACTCGCTCGACGATTAACATAAAAATGCATTGAGGCGACTTTTACTTTCAAGGTGATCGAGACGGCAACAACAAGAACAACAACAACAACAAAAACAACACGAGAACAACAACCGCAACAACAAGAACCACAACAACAATGTGCCAGTCATGGGAGCAGCTCTTTAATTATAACCCAAGGAGGGGCCAGGACGCAGTAGGCACTAACACAGAGGTCACTTCAGGCAGGTGCTCTGTGCTCTGTGCTCTGCCGTGCCAGCAAGTCCTTTTTTATTTCTTTCTGCTGCTTCTTATGTTTTTTAGTGGCATATCAATAAACTATTTAGGGGTCCTTTTCAGATCGCTTATCGCGAGCTGCCGTAACCGGCTCTTAGTATATGTACTCGAGCCGCGTTTGGATCCGTTACATTTTCAATTTGGCCGCATTACATGCTAATGACACGCTGCCGACGTCACAGTCGACGTCGTGAACTTGACCGTGGCTATCAGCGTTAAGAGATCTCTCTCAGCTTTTGCACTGGCCGCTCAGACGGGCAATTTTCGGAGTGCTCTAACCGTGGACCCGTCCATTAATAATGCTGCCGTCGCGACGGGGCCCACGTTGCGCTCCAGTGAACTCCCGAGGAGTTGCACTGCATTTTGGGTTTTAGTTCACGCTCCGATCCGGTTATGATACGCTCGATGGATCTCTGGTCTCTGATCTGGTCTGCTCTGGTCTGCTCTGGTCTGGCCTGGTCTTAGCGCTGCTCAGCGCAGCGTGCCGTGCATTCCATTGCAATGGCCAGCTAATGGATAGAGCTGTAGGGAGTAGAGCGAGAATGGGAATGCGATAAGCAAAGTTGTTCAATTAGAAATGCGATTTGTGCTAATCCCAAGACATGCGAACAACTCAACTTCTCAGCTCTTTTGCTGGCGAAAGTCACCCAGATAACCCAACAATTGTTGCTAATCACCAAGAAATTCCCCCAACGAATTCCTGCCCACCTGCCCACAGACCCGCTCCTTGGATCATCATCATTCAAAATGAACTGTCAACATTACGAATACAATTCAAAGCTCACAGCTGCAAACGTGCCTGTGCCTGTGCCTGTGACTGCGACTGACACTGAGACTGACACCCAGATTCAAACTGAGACTGCCAAAAAGTGCTGCAAACATCAAACGCACCCACAGCAACATCAACATCAACGAAAAAAAACAGCAATAACCCAACCGAAACTCACAGAGTTCCATAAAAATGATACCAGTTCACATTATAATCTACCAGACATGTGTGAATTTGCGGCACTATCTGGCAGCGAAGATCTGTTTCAGCTCAACAACAAAAGAGACAAGAGACAACATCAACAACAACATCAACAACAACGACAACAACTACAATCTTTATTCAGAGCTCTCGCAAGTTTTCCCACAGTCGATCAACATAAAATAAGATATGATGAGATATTTGACAGTTACGTGATTTCTTTCTTGGTTTACCTTTGCCTTTTATTTCTGCCTTCTTTCTTTAATCTATCGTGCAACAACAATCCAAAGCCAAATCCGAATCCGAATCCAGGGCTTTTGGACTCCGCCAGATGGCGCTCTCTTAGTGGAGTCACAAACCAAACGAGCCTTGCGGCCCCCAAAAATACATTTAAGGACATGCGCGCTCGCATCAACCTGCGCAAACGGGGGCTTTTCCTCGACAAACATTCAGCTCCTTGCGAAGTTTCATGGAGTTTCTGTGGACTTAATCCAAATTTTAAGCTGTTTTGCAAGGGTGGATGTCAACATTCGATTGGCGCAACTTATTCAAAGATGAATCCACAAATATTTCAAATAAATAATGTTTGGAATCAATGGAAATATGTACTTAAGATAGATCCATTTCTACTTTGAATAACTTTATACTATACTTGTATTTACTTTATTTAGAGAGAAGAGCGTGTTATTTTCAGTTTTCCAATGTTTCTATATAAGATTAACGCTTGTTGGATATACGATATAGAAACTAATGAATCGATCGATCCAAAGGCACCCATGTGATGCACTGATCTTGTTCTTTAATAGGCACAGGAGTCTTTTATTGGCTTCCTAAACTTTCTTTATGGAAAAGCAAAGTAATGAAAATGTAATTGTTTATTGGCTAGGACTCAATTTTTGTACATATTTTGCAAATTTACCAATATCACATCTATATATTCAGATCTATATAGAACTTATACCCAAAACGTAATAAGATAAACTAAAAACAATGGCTATTCCAACTTTATGAAGTTCACCTGAATGTCTTTTCTTATGTGTGAAAATTCCATTAAAATCTTGGAGCCTTGAAATAAATGTTTCTGTACTCCATTTATTTATACTTACTATAGAATCATTTTCCTAACTCCCCGTTATAATTGCTATAATCCTTCTAAATCTGTACAGATAATGTTATATTGCGCGGACATTTCCATTGAAAGCAACTTAACATACATTTCATTTCATTTATTTCACTTATAATGATATTTACAAGGAATTGTGATTTGATTTAAGAGTATAGGCTTCATAGACTCTCTTTCTACTCAGATGTTTATAATGAAATGAGGTGATAACTGACTTACTAATTGGGGAGCAAATACATAGCAAAAACCCCGTGATAACTTAAAAGATAAAGATAAAAGATGAGGATGTATTGAGTCCTGACATTTGGAGAAAAAATTATGCGATAGTCGCGCTAACATAGGCCGGACCTAGAACTGTCAGTTCTATAGGGCCAAAAGAATTACTTCAAGAGTGGAGAAGAAGTATAAAAACATAAATAAAATAAAATGTAAATAAAGTCGAAATTGGCATTTTTAATAATACAGCCACAGCCCTCGGAAGACCATCAAAACAGAATATAAAAATCATGTTAGCGATTTTAGAATAATCCCAAATTTCTAAAACTCGTATGAAATAAATTGTATTTATTATAATTTTGGAATACGCATTTTAAATAAGAAATAAAGCAGCCATAGATTGTAGAGCGTCTGACAACATTGCTACATAAATATCAATTTCTTTTATACTAAATAAATTTAAATATGAAAAAACATATCAAATTTTTGTGAAATTTATTTCAATATTTACGACGATAAACGTTAAAAAAAACTCTTTTGTTGGACTCTCTTGACATTCACTAGGAATTTATTAAATAACTTTAAGTTTCTTTGCAATTATTATTGACATAAAGAGGTTGTATTGAGCTCTGACTTATAGAGATTCAGCCTAGAGATTCACAGCATCCCCAAACAAGCCAATTATTAGACTCCTCCACTAAGCCGAACAATTATGGACAATTACAGCTTATTTGCTGACTTTTAGTCCACAAATCTTCAGGTCGCACTTTCAGTACGACAACTTCCGATTTGTAGATGTATTCAAAGTGCATTTCTTAAAGAACTTTGATTTGCTTTTTAGATAGAAACCTAAGTAGAATATAATTAGAGACTAGATTGCTCATTGCTTATAAGTAAAATGTATGAATAGTCGTAAATTGTATTTTTACTTGTCGTGCGCCCTTTTGTGGCCACTCCCCTCGTTCCAAACTTACAGTTACAACAGTTTTCTATTATTCTTGGCTATTTGGAAACATTTTTAGTGACCATGTCAGAGCAGAACATGCCGGGGAAGTTCTCATGTTCTGAAATGGGCCATAATTTACCTATAGCAGACACCAAAATAGAAATTAGCATAATGTTTTTAGATGGAACAAAATAAACTGAAAGCGTGCGACGATGTAGACGCAACATTTCCACAACTTTGCGTTAATTTTCTAAATATTTTCTAAAATTTTCAAATTGCATTTGCGAACGCAAAGACGACGAACCCGCAGGCCAGAAGCAGCAACCACTGAACAACATCCACAAAAGTTGCCATGTTCCAGCTTTTCCTTCAACTTTTCCACCCAACTCCATCACAAGCGATGAAGTTGAATTTTATAATTTAAAATTATGAACTAAAATAATTTAATTTTTGAGCTTGGCACGCAGAGCGACGACGACGATGACGATGATGCCCCAGGCAAAAGCAGGTGGGTGTAACTTTAGTGGTGTGTTGGGGGTGTAGAGTGTGGTGTGCGGAGTGCGGTGTGGAGTGTTCGGTGTGATGTGGGCATTCAGGAAATTGAGTGCATTATATATACAATACATATATAAAGTTAGTTACTGTGCACAACAAATACAAAAGCGCGTCGACTTAATAAATATGCATGCACATTGTGTGCACAAAAGAATGCAACGCGCCTCCCCCTTCGAGCCGAGGCCGAGGCCGGGATGAGGTGGAGTACAGAGTAGTGAAGTGGAGGGGAGGGGAGTGGAGTGCCTGCATCCATTTGACATCGCGTGCCGCCAAGTGATTTTCCCGCCACATTGGCCAATTCTAGAGGCACAAGCTGGCCCCTGAACAACAACAACAACAACAGCAACAACAGAGAAAAAAAAAGATAATAACAATAATTAAAGCGCGCAGCGGCAAAGCAAATCTCAGATTCGAGTGTCATGCAACAACAATCAAAGAATCGCTACGGCTACTGTTGCCGCCATTTTGGGGGCGCCTCACTTCCGGCCACCATTAACACATGTGTGACAAAGCGTGATGACTGAAGCTACTCGCATAGCTGCAGCTGGAGCTGAAGCTGGAGCTGGAGCTAGTCGGGCTTTGGCCAGGGTTTGGGCAGGGGCTGACATTTGATTGTTATTTTCCAGGTAGACAAACGGAGTACTGCCTGCATCTGTTGTGCTTCCCATTGCGTGTAGTTCATTATGCTTTTCGTACACTGAGAGAAAATGCGTTGCTCAGATTTGAAGTCATAAAACAAAGCAGAAGGTTTTCAACAAAAAATATATTACAAATAACTTACATATGAGTAAATTGCTGAGCATATCATAACTTAAACTTAATTATTATTAATAGATGATCACAGAAATCAGTTTCTTAGCAAAGAACTGAAGGTAACACTGTAACTAAATTACAGTATGAACATTTATATAAAGCATTTGATAAAAATAATCCAATATTATGTATACTGACGTGATAATAGTTAATTAAATAATAAGCAAATAATAACGATTATATTATAAAAAAAACATAAAGAACTTATTTAAAAGAAAAACAAATATAAAAATATAATAAGATATAATATAATACTAGCAACAATAGATATTTAATAAAAATAACAATTATTATTACAACAATATTAAATAAAAAATAATATATAAAACAATCATAAAATAGCACTAATAAATTCAAATTATAATAATTAAAATGAAAAATAATAATAATCTTCAATATTCAATTCAAACTAGGAGACAATTTATTGAAGCGAAACACACATGGAAATAACTTTATCAATTCTATACTTCAATCTGAATAAGAATATATATTGCTGTTGATATTTATGATCAATTTAGAAATAATCCTTTCACATATTTTAAATATATTTTGAATAGAGTAATGAAACTTAGATAGGCATTATTTACTCTTCTTGAGCTAATATCCAATAGATTTCTTATTATTAAAAACATTATTAAGAATTTGAAATTATTTAGATCTAAAATTTATATATATAATAATATAAAAAACAATTTGTGGAATCCCATGTGCCATGAGTTCGTTTGAAAGAGCTTTAAGTATAACAAATTTAAATCGTAAAAAGCAAAATTATGATTTAAAGCGACACAGGAAAAGTTTTGACAAAAGTAATTTTACATCAATGGACATTTTTGGGAAAAATTGAACCATCGTATAGTACTCCATAGTTCTTTTAGCTCGTTTCTGGACGGAAAGACACACCAGCTCCTGGGCCTACAGATGCTCAGGATCAAAGCATTTCTTAGCCACTTTGGGCTGTTGGGCTTTAAGCGTCCAGCGCCAAGTGCTTCCAATTGCACAATTTGTTTTGATGTCGCCAACACAGAGGATGAAGTTCAACGTCTTCCCTGTGGTCATTTGTTCCATAAGAGCTGCATCTATCGCTGGCTGAACTGCAATAACGTCTGTCCCAATTGTCGTCGCATTGTGGTTCTCCCAAGCAGCGCAACGCGAACCAACTCAGGGAGGAACGAAACGAACGAGGATTACCATCTTGATGCCATTGTCCTGCTCTGGGCACGTCGACGAGCATCTCTAGCAAATTATTCGCATCTCATTTACAACCTCGACTCGAGCAACAGGCAAGGGAACATTTTCTGATCGGAGACTGCAATCCAATCAAGCTGTTTTTCGATTAGCAAGAGCAACACCATTAATTAAAATCTAGCTAATCATATGGAGTTGCTTTACTTTCATCAAAATTTCGTAAATTTCGCTGAGTGTAGGGCTGTCACTCCCGTTATTGTGTTCCTCCCACAGGCAACAATTCTCAAAACACACTGGAAGATCGTATGTTCTTAAAGTTAAAGTAACTTGCGTTTCTCAGCTGGAGCATTTTTTATACAATAGAACTAGAACTTATAGAACTAGCTCAATTTTAAGAGTAATCTCAGAACTGAACGACTCGTTGAAGCAACTGTACCTGAATCGAAACTGGGACTGTGCGATGCTGAAGTTTATCGTACGATACAAATCACTTGCATTTCTGAGCTGGATTTACTTATACAAAAGAACTAGAACTAGAACCAGAACGAGAACTAACAGAACTAGCTCAATTTGAGGTGAAATCTCAGAGCTGAAGTACTCTTTGAAGCAACTGTACCTGAATCGAAGCTGGGACTGTGCGATGCTGAAGTTTATCGTACGATACAAGTCACTTGCATTTCTGAGCTGGATTTACTTATACAAAAGAACTAGAACTAGAACAAACAGAACTAGCTCAATTTTAAGTGTAATCTCTGAACTGAACGACTCGTTGAAGCAACTGTACCTGAATCGAAACTGGGACTGTGGGAAGCTAAAGTTTATCGTACGATACAAGTCACTTGCATTTCTGAGCTGGACTTATTGATACAATAGAACTAGAACTAGAACTAGAACTTATAGAACTAGCTCAATTTGAGGTGTAATCTCAGAACTGAACTACTCTTTGAAGCAACTGTACCTGAATCGAAGCTGGGACTGTGCAAAGCAGAAGCTTATCGTACGACAAGGTGACTCGTATTTTTCTCAGCTGGATTCATTGGTTCAATTGATCTAGAACTAATAGAACTAGCTCAATTTTCAGTGTACTGTCGTAACTGAACGACTCTTTGACGCAACTGGATCGAAGCGATGCGGAAGTTTGTGGAAGATGTTGGTAACTCTATGCGAAATATTTGTGCGTTGCGTTTTATATTTTGATCTCGTTTTGGGGCCTAGTTTCGAGGGGGAATTTAATTATAGATATTCGTAATTTATCACCAATTATTTCTCTCTGTGTAACAACAACAGACCCAACATCCGCAGTCTCTGTCGCAGTCGCAGTCTCAGTCGCAGTTGTCTGGCAACCATTGCAAATTTCTACATGGCCGCTCAACTGAAAATTGTTTGTGCAGTTTTATTTTTATTACACGTTTTTCACGTTGTTGTTTTTCATGTTGTTGTTGTTGTTGTTGCAATTGTTGTTTTGGGTGCCTGTTGTAAATTGCAATTTCCCGTTGGTTAACTTATTTGGTTTTTTTTTGTTTGTTTTTTTCCTCTTTTTACTTTTTGTGTGTATACTTTTTTTTTCTGCGTCAGTTTCGAGATTATTTATTATTTTAATTATCTTATTTTAATTACAACTTGTTATCAATGCAAATTCCCCCAAGGCATGTAAATTATATGGATGATAAACTTAATGCCATATCAGCTCATTAATGCGACAAGTTCAGCGAAATGGCAGACCACCAAATAACATGAAATGCAAAAAAAAAATTACACGTCAATGCACAAATTCCATATGTTAATTTCTTAAATAAAAATGCAATTAAAATATTATTTATTTTGTTAAAAAGTTACGACACGAATGCAATCCATATAAACGCTGAGTTCTACAGCTTATTATAATGAAAAGTATGATCGTTTATTACATCAAAGTGATCCAGTATAAATTTATATATACTCTTTATAGCCTCACAATCTTTAAGTACTCAAACGTTTCATATAAAATCTTTTACAATCGATAATTGTTGCCTGGGATAAAATTAAAGCATAGAATATAGTATCTCAGGTCAAGCAGCTCAAAATTGGATCAAAAGGGTTCAAGGAAGTCGAACTGGATTAAGGAAAACCTTAGCTGAAGCTGACGTGGATATTTGATAATAATCAGCAGAAATAATATATAAATATTTGATTTATATAGGAAAAGATGAACTCCAATCAGACCTCATACTATATAACTATATAAAAGTACACTTATAATTCAGATTTTAGTTCAGAAACTTATTCAAAGAGCAACTTAAACATGTAAATGGAAACTAAAAGATATTTCTTAGTGGGCTTCACTTATTTATTTGGATTCAGCTAATAACAGTTGACTACACTTAAAAATGAAAAAAGAAAAGATATTTGCAAAATTCCAATATTAAAATACTAATCTTATGTATATATTTTAGCTTTTATAAGTTATTCTCTATCAATTAGTTAGTTAATAAGTTAAGCGAAAGTTGTTTAATTTTCAAAAACTACTTTGTAAGTAAAACAATCATTCAATAAATTGTATAAATTTCTACTTTTTATATGGCCATGGCTGTATGATATATAAAAATGTACGAGGAAAGAAAAATCTAAAAAATAAATAAAATGAAATATATATCTGGAAAAACTAAAAATTGATTAAATCCGATTCATACCAAGGACACAGACACCCAGCAACAAAGAAACTTCTTACTTCTACTTCAGGGTTTCCAAAGCTATTTTTGGCTGATCCTCTGATTGTTTCCTTCACACTACGATTCATTTTAGACGCCTCAGTTTAGAAGTGTTTAAGATATAGAAACTCAACTGAAATATTCAAAGAGTGCAACCTTTCCTTCTTATTGAAAAATAGCAACCTGAGGCACACAAGACATTCCCCAATGAAAAAGTGTAAATTATGTTTATTCAAACAAATCGGAACTTAAAACTGCTTTGAAACCACAAGAAACCCAAAAGTTGGTCAAATCCATACCAAAAATGCTTTAAATGGTAACTAAGAAAAGAAAAGGACATTTTAATTTTTATTGTTTGATCAAAGATTAAGTTTTTCTAAAGAGGTTGAAATAAGCTGTGACACTATTTTCGGTTGATTTTTTAGTTCTTAACTATTATAAAAAGTTGGAAAAATATTTAAAAAATAAATGAAGTCAAATTTTATAAGTTAAAGCATCAGACTAACAAATTGCGTTTAAATTAAATTAATATCCCGTTTGGACTAGATTTTATCGGTGCCTAAATTTTCGTTAAGCTGCTGGTTGAAAGAAGCTGTGAGCCACTGTATATAAATATGTTGAAGCTGAGGCCGAAGGATGCCAGACTTATAAGTTAATTAACTAAATTTTTAACAGAATATTTGGATTTACAATAGTTCAGGTAAATTAGTTCTTATTGTCTTCACACCTATTATTTTATCTCAATCTAATTTCAATAGCAAACATTTAATTGGAATTTAGATAATAAGATGAGACATTTATTAGATTAATTTTGAATGAGTTGTAGTAGAATATAAGTTGAACTATTTCAAAGAAGAATCAATTGACTTAAATCAGTTTATTTGACTATTATTTATCTTGGGTACTTTGCGAGAACTGAAGGCACACGCTCGAGAATCTTTCAATGGCCCGTTGGGCTCAATTTGTGGTCAAGAAAAGCCTTTAAATCAAATTACCAGCAAACAAGAAAATTTCTTGTAGTCAACTCGGGTTTGAGGCATGAGCCATGGGGTATAAGGGGTCAGAGGTCAGGAATGCAAATTCCTAGGCGAGCATGCAAGGAGCAAGGAGTTTGTTTATTGGTGTAACATGGAATGTTGGTGTCCTTTTTGCGGACAGAAGGATCGAATGAATGAATATCTTGAGGAAAAGACGGAAGTTTGATTTGCTAATGAACTGAAAAGGATGTCCTGACTGCAAAGTTGTCCAGGACACACAGAGCACAGAGCACAAATTCGAGTATATTGGCCAGAAAATCACATTTGATTTGTTGTTGTTTTTGGCCCGTGTCCTGGCCTGGCCAGCGTGTCCTGGCCAGCGTATTTTGAATGCCAGGCACGTTTGCGTGTTGCCAAAGGACGACATCACATCACAAGGCGATGTAAGGTGCCTTCTGTTTGTCCTGAGCGTCAATGCAGACTTGTTGCATGCGTCAAGTGTCAGGGAATATGCCGTGTGGCCACTTGACAGGCCTTTGGGGTCTCTGGGTCTCAGCTCTTGTTTAATGTTTAAATTAAATTCAGCGCCAATTTAACGCAAGTGCCTGAATAGCTCAACTAATGGATGCGGTTATAGCCAAGACTTCATAATAATCAACACGATGCCATTTCATTTGCATGCGATTGCCATAATTTTCCACCAGCCACACACGAAGTATTTACTCAGCCATTTGACTCAATAATAAGCATGATTGTTTATACGATGCTGTGTGCCCCCTGGCAGATGCCCCATGCCACATGCCACATGACCCCTGCCACCACAAGTCGACCAAGCAAATCCACAACTTGAATGCTTTTTATTAAATTGCAGAAGCGGCTGGCAAATTTATTGCAATTTTCTTGCCTTTCATTTTGCAAGTCGCCTCGAACGTCTTTGGCGCTAACCTTCATCCGTAAACGTAAACGTTAACGTTACTGTTACCGCTGCCGTTGCCGTTACCATTGCCATTAGCCCAAAAGCCAAGAGCCCAGCACACGCCTGCCCCGCCCCCATGGCCATACACCGCCCTCTGTCAGCTTTTGTTTTTGAAGTAGGCAACATTGTGAAAGTGCAAGGCGAAAAAAAAGAACCCGAAGAAATAACATGGGGAACTTAAGTAAACATTAATTTACATAACTTCTGTGCAAATGACGACAACGGGAAACGGGCAAGTGGCAGGAGGCAGGAGGCAACGGGGCAACGGGACGACGGGCAATGGCTGTGGTATTGGCGACGTTGACGCAGTCAGAAGTGGAGACGGGAGAGGAGGCTTGGTGGAACAGGGTAGCCGACACATCGTCGTCGTCCTCGTAGTAGTTGGGCAACGCCTGGCACAGAAACCGAAGCCGTAGCCGGATCCGGCTCCGGACGCGGGCGTCAGCGCTCTTGTAGCTCGGCGTTATTAAAAAATTTAAAGCATGTTTTGCGGCGCGTCACGGGACGAAGTGGGACGCCGAACGTAACACGGGCAATATGGCTCTGCTTAGTTGTCACCGCCCCAATCTCTGTGTGTGTGTGTGTAAGTGTTTGTGATCAACGGCGCACATAAGCAAGAAACGGTTTTTTTTTTTCTTTTTGCTGCTGCTTTGTTCATATCCTTGTAGCAGCAACCGGCGATTGTGTCAGAGAAGTGCCAGCGTCTGTTTTCAATGTTGCCAGAGTCATTTCCTTTTGTAGCCACTTGTATGTGGCAATGGAGAAAGAAATAGGAAGTAAGAAGCAGATTTTATCTTCCATGCAGCCACACTGACTTCCAGAGAGCGCTACAGAGTCCAAACTGACTTAAAGTTGGCAATAGAAAGACTTAAAAGTTGTTTCCTTAAGCTGAAATAAAATATTTTGTACAAGAAAGATCTGAAAGAAAGCAACAACTTTTTAACTGAAGATAGTTCTCTGATGTTTCTACTTCCTTAAGAACATTCTTCAGATCGTGCAAGCTGCATTTAGTTGCCAATGTACCCTACTTAGCACCCTACACAAGAATTAATCAATCTCTCACAAAGCAATTGAAGCTGCTCCTCTTATATTTCTACTACTTCCCGCCACATTCTTAAGAACTTTCTTTCTTTCATCTATTCTGTAGATCACACAAACTTCTTCTAGTTGCCAATGTACCCTACTTAGCACCCTACACAAGTATTAATCAATCTCTCACAAAGCAATTGAAGCTGCTTCTCTTATATTTCTACCACTTCCCGAACTTTCTTTCTTTCATCTATTCTGTAGATCACACAAACTTCTTTTAGTTGCCAATGTAGCCTACTTAGCACCCTACACAAGAATTAATCAAGCGAGTTACAATGACAGCGCATATTATTTTCTTCTTCATGTCATTACCAGAGCGCCAAGTCGCACATCCCCACACAAACGTCCCCCCTACCCATACTTCCACCCAATCCCTAGTCCAAGCGCCACCCCCACTCGACGCTGCGCAGCTTAGCGAAATTGTTTGCGAAAATACAACACAATATTCAAGAATAATGATGACATTGTTGACTTCAGTACCCCGCGCGTCATAAAAAAACGTAGAAGAAAGAAAAAAAAGGAACCCCCACATAACCGCAAGGACATCTTCCGCAGGATTAAACGCCCTAAACGCCCCGCTATAGACACTGCAACGCCCTCAGACCGAAAGAGACAGTAATACGAGATACGAGACAGCAAGCAAGCCGGAAGGAGTCAAGTCAAGTCAGAGAAAAAAGAAGAGAAAAAAAACGCAAACACGATTACCATATTGTATGATATGCGGCTATATCCGGCGTACGGAGAGACTTTGTCCGTTCGGCAAACAGAGTTTTGAAATATAAATTGAAATGAATTGAAGTTATGGCATTAAACAGTTTTCGAAATTATCACGTGACATGCAGACGAATACCCCTACCCCTACCCCTACCCCAACCACTGCCCCTACCCCCAAGGCAAAGCCAAAGCAAACTCAATTTGCATTTAGAATATGTTGCATACTTTTCAGCGCTGGACCGCAACGTGCCCAGACACACACACACACATCTGTTCCAAGGAACGCACATAACGGTATATATATATATGTGGATATAGGAGATATTGCAAGTATATATCGATAACTATTTAAGGGAAAAGTAACTGTTTCATCTACTATCTTGAGTAGTAAATAAACCATCGAAGCGAAGAAATTGCTTGCCAGCAGCTTCTATATTCCAAGCTGAGATTGACAGATGAATCATATGCTCCTCTGATAGCTAGATGACCTGTACAGCTCCTCATCATCTTAGACATCTTTACAGATCAGAGTTTATAATACACTAAGATTTAGTGTAAACATTTCTAAGGTACTGAGATAATTTATTTCATTTTCCATAGACGTTCGATCTTAAAAGTAATAAAAAATTGTTATTGGGGTAGAGCTGAACAGCTGGAGAGAGATGCGTCCGAGATGCGTCCGAGATGGTTATTATATTGACTTGATGATGGGCTAGGAACTAAGCTTAAACTTATTACTCCACACTCATTCAGCCGCTTCACCAGCTGAGCTCCTCGGGCAGCCCACCAGGATACTCGCCGGTCAGGCAGGCGGTGCAGTAGCCCGCCTTGATGGGATTCACTTGGGTTTTGTTCATCTGGACGGCCTTGATGAGTCCCTCTACGCTGAGGTAGGCCAGACTGTCGGCGCCCACATGCTTGGCCAGCTGCACGGCGTTCAGCTCGTTGGCAATGAGCTCCTCGCGCGTGGGTATATTGATGCCCATGTAGCAGGGATACTGCAGCGGCGGGCTGGCAATGCGTATGTGCACCTCGGTGGCGCCGGCGTCGCGGAGCAGCTTAATTATTGGGCCAATTGTGTTGCCACGCACAATGGAGTCGTCGATGAGCACAATTCGCTTGCCCTCCACGTTCTGTGCGAGTGCGCCGAATTTCTTGGCCACGCCCAGTTGACGTAGACGTGTCGAGGGCTGAATGAAAGTGCGTCCCACATAGCGATTCTTGCACAGCACCTCGCCAAAGGGCAGTCCGGACTCGCGTGCATAGCCATGAGCGGCCGCTGTGCCGGACTCCGGCACGGAGCTGACCAGATCCGCGTCCAGCGGCGATTCGCGTGCCAGCTGCCGCCCACATTGGAGGCGTGCCGAGTAGACCATCTGACCCTCGAACATGGAGTCACTGCGCGCAAAGTAAACGTACTCGAAGATGCAGAAGGCCATGCGCTTGTAGTCCGGTCGCTCCACAATGTCCACGGTGCGATAGCCGTTGCGGGAGAGCTCGATGATCTCACCCGGCTCCACCTCGCGCACATAGCGTGCGCCGATGGAGAGGAAGCCACAGCTCTCGCTGCTCACCACCCAGCCCTCGGCTAGCTGATCCTCAATGTTGGCATGTCCCGCATTGAAGGGCACAATCTTGCCCAGACACAGTGGCCGGTTGCCATACGAATCGCGCACTGCATAGATCTTGTCCTTGTGCATCACCACCAGCGAGTAGGAGAGCGGCGCCAGCGTCATGAAGTGACGTATGCGTGCCGGCCAGTTGGGTCCATCGTGCTCGGAGACATCCTCGGGCGCACAGCACAGCGACTGGGCGATCAGCTCACTGTCACTGTGTGTGGACAAGCCGACGCCGCGTTCCAGCACCTCGCGACGCAGCGACTCGCAGTTGACCAGCTCCCCGTTGTGGGCAATGGCCAAGGCACCGTGAGCCGTGTGGACCACAAAGGGCTGGCAGTTGACCACCTCGGAGGCAGCCGAGGTGGAGTAGCGTGTATGGCCAATGCCCAGATTGCCCTTAATCTTGCGTATGGCCTCATCGTTGAAGATGTTGTTGATCATGCCCATGCCCTTGTGCACGCTGAAGTTCTTGGAGCTCTTGCCCAGGCTGGTGACAATGCCCGCCGACTCCTGGCCACGATGCTGCAGTGCCACCAGACCGAGGCAGATCATCTGGGCTATGTCGAGCTGCAAAAACATAAAAATAAATCAATGAAGATGCAAAGATGCAAAGATTGAGGACGAGCATATCTCAAGCAAACACGCGTTTGATGATGCAATTTCAGATGCCGTGGCAACAGCTGAGAAGCTGTCGACCGATAATCAATTGATCCCATGATGCTTTCATATTTTCCTGTTATTTTCAATTTCATTACAAAACAACAACAACAACTACAATTAAACCACAACGACGACATCAACACACCAGAACTGATTACAAGCGATTACAACCGCAGCATGTGGGGCTCAGCTCTGAACCGAGATTGATCATTGACGTCATCTCTAGGCGTTGGCCATAGACGAAAGGCTCAGCCAGTTGATTAATGACCTACATGCGATCACTTTCAAATCTAGATCTCGAATCCGAATCATACACATAGATATGGCATAAGTCTGGCACGTGTTCAGGCGACCTTAGCGAATTTGATCGTATTCCAATTATTTATGTTTACAGACTTTAGTTACAGATCGAATGGAATAAGCTACAGAATGGGTTTATAATTAAACGGAATCGATGTATATATATAGGTATACATGATATTGATACTGATTTAACGAATCTATAAATACTTTCTAGACATTTATATACTTATAAGTGCTGTATACAATCTGATCATGTAAATTTAGTATTAAAAGCTTATGTTGACGTCTCATCGTTTTATTCCCAGAATTATTATGAACAAACCCTAGCTATCATTTATTGAGTGAAACTCTACAGACTAAAGACTAAAATGCATCCCCTGGGATCATTCTTAATTCAATTTTTGTTCATTTTATTCAGTTTTCATCATATCGTATGCATATCTGGAAAGCGAACTCACCTGCGTTGGATACTCCCCACAGGCGATGGCTCCGAATACACCACACTCGCATGTCATGCCCGTGACGTCCTTTCCTTTGGGCTGGATCGATTTGTACTTCTTCTCGGGAAATATCTTTAAGGCGCTGGGCCTTGAGACAGTTTCTGTTTCCCGCCTGCAGCAGGACTCGGATGGAGCTGATGCATCATCTGGTTTGAGAAATATTTTGGATGTTAGTCGCATGGAAGAGATGGTCATGGATCATTTGGTGATCTTTGGTTCTTACCACAGAAGTTCCTACAGTCATTTTGCGCCATTATTTTGCACGAGTTAATTATGTTATTTGTGTAATCGTTCACTGCACCCGATAATATACAATAGATAGTCACCCTTCCTATATATACAAAATTGAGACACTTTACACTTGGCACGAGATCGGTTGAGTTTGAGTTCTCCTTTTCACGTCTGCATTGATTGAATGCCAGTGGAATTATGAGTGTTCATGTTACAGGCACGTCTAATTAAAGCTTCAAAAATCAGAATCACTGATCAGCCATTTATATAGTATACAAAAACCCGAACATATATGGTATACATAAATAAACAGCTGATACTGATAACTGAGTCGATTGCATTTTAAACCGATCATCGCCAATCGCTCCTCCCGTTCCCCAACCGCATCGCATCACATTTGATATTGTTTTCATAAGCGTTCCCAAAGAAAAACAAAAAGAAAAATAAGCACTCGACAAGTTTGTTTAGCCGAGAAATTATCAGTAAGTCGCAATGAGAGTGATTTTTGTTTTGCAAATATTTCATAATTTCAAATACTTTTGGGTTGGTATCCAAATTCTTTAATGGGACTCGAGCAGCATAAGAGATTTTATTCCAAGAACTGCAAACAATTTATTATTTTTTTCTATCTACAGCTTTTCATACCCTTTCTAAGAGCAGTTGAAATATCTAACAGAGTTTGTAACGATTTATATTTACTTTAATTGGAATATCGTATTATGGATCTAAAAGTCAATTCTTATATCGTAACTGTCTGTATTTCTCTATAAATTATTCCTATATGAAAAAGCTTCGAAAAGAATCTCTAGAAAAAGTTTATTCTGTTAAATTTTTTATAAGTTCATGAAGTTTGATTCGGCTCAAATCATATCGTAAAGCTATCACAGCTTGCTTTGCACCCAAATAAAAAGAGAATCTAATTTTGGTATTATTATAAGATCATTATCAGTTTTGTATATCATATATATTTCTATGAAAAACATTGGCTGGAGTTTCATATTCTCAAAAGTCTATGGGAAATTGATAATGCGAACAAACCTGTTAGTTTTAACCAGCTCAGTTAACCGATAGTTAGCAACTGAAAGTTGACACTGATGTTAACCAGCTTATTGAAGCTCGATCGTTGTGCACGTGTAATAAGAGAGAGCAAAGTTTAATGTTTTTCTTTGCGATTAGGTTTGAGGGTCTCCCACAGATTGGCTGATGACATATGCTGATTAATTTACTGGATTCCTCACCTTGTTGCATAGTGTTCTTGCAACGTTCTTATCTCAACATTGTTCTGGCCTTATCACTCGGCTGGAAACGTTCATTGACGCATTTTAACTAGACGCATTTTTATGCGAAAACAATAACAGATTAATATTTGTTTTTCTTTTCCAATAAAGAGGCTGTATTATCGCCAACGATTCATTCGTAGGCCCCCTGTGAAGTCGTTAAGGCATCAAGTCAAAGGGGCTAGATCGATAGCTCAGCAGATTTTTCAATCGATCACAAAATTGCGATCATGCAAAGCTGTAAACAAAACAAGTATTACAGCTCAGCTAAAGTCTGGCTGACTATGAGATACCCTTAACTCGGGTATAATATGTTAATCTAAGCTCAAAGGATACATAATTTATATCAAATCTGACGTGACGACAGCCTCTCATCTGTGCTTATTTTTCGATCATTTTGAGGTTTGTGGAACACGTTACGATATTTATTATATAAACACTTGACAGAAATCAAAACTTTTGTTTCAAATTTGTGAATCTAAATCCTTTTTATCGATCTATCGATTTCATATGCTTACCAGCTGGACACGAGTACAGGAATCTATGTAAGATGAGAAACAGAGGGATAAATAATGTTGAAAGCGTTACTTTTGGGCATAAAGATTCCGTTGATTATATATATAGTCTGGCCTTTTGATCCTGATAAAGTATGTATATATATATAGATATATATTTGCACCGCTTAGGAACGAAGCCTGCTGCCTTCTGTTAACCTTCCACAACTCATTTTTTTAACAATTTTTCACTATATTTTCATAAAGAGTATAAAAAAACGAAATTCATTATAAATGGATCGAATCAAGCGCGTCAAAGATATACTAGAAGTCTATATATACTATATATTCAGCATTTGTAATATAGATTATGTATTTAAAGAGTATAAAGAAACGAATTTTATTATAGATGCAACGAATCAAGCTTGTCCGAGCAATACTAGAATAAATATTTGTAATACAGATTATATATTTATACTATTGTCCTAACCCAAATAAATGCTTCCTTAGCGAAATAGTCTTACTGTTTTAATAACAAGCTGAACGTTATATTATTATTATATAATATTTCTTATCACATTTTCGATTTTCTGTCTATTTAGCAAGTTTTCTGGAAGAGGAAAGATTGAAGATTGAAGATCGTAGATACATTTCCGATGTACTCGTTTTGAAATATATAATACTATGGAATTAGAATGCAGCTATTATTAGTACGCGTGTATTATATATGTATATATATCATGTATATAATATTTACAAACAAGTTGTTTATAAGAATGTTAAGCCAAAGGCGCCTAGCAACTTTGCCTGCCAGACTGATCGACTGATTTCAATCTAGTGAAATAGCTGCAGCTGCGGCGTTAAGTGTCTCGTTGAGGTTGCCAATCTGATAAGCTCTATATAAACAATTACTGCTAGTCTGTATATACATATATGTTTATTATAGGTATACACCAGACTGACAAAGTATCGGCGCGTTTATGATCTTACGAGTACATTGCATAAGCTCAGCTTCGCGAGAATTGTCAAAGTTTCGGGGTCTCGAGTCTAGACTAAACAGCAATGTTGTGCATAGTGTTATTATTGTTAGTGAGAGTTAGTTGAAGAACGCATTACCTTCTTTTATTATCAGAGAAAAACAAAAATTCCAATAAATAAGCAGCAACAACAAATGGCACACAAAGCGCTAAGCAAGCAAACAAACAAACAGAGATAATGAGATGCGGCATAATGTGGAAATGAAAATGACCAGTGGCCACTAGCGGATCGACTGGGGATGGGGGTCCGAAGAAAAATGACCAACGAAAAATCCAAAAACAGCAACTTGAAGATGGAAGGGAGGCGCTGGATAGAGTATGGAACCCCACCAAATGTGTAACCACTTGAATTTCATTTGGCGAAAAGCTTTATCGAAAATTATGCGAACGCTGGTGACTTTTGGCAAGTGGCAGCACCACGGGTGATGGGCGACTAGCGACTCCCTCCTAACTCAACTAACTGCTTAGAAGCCTGATAAAAATCCAGCACACACAACTAAACAAACAGATAATAAAGAGGAAAATGATGCTCAACCACCCCACCACCCCACCACCCCACCACCCAAAAGAAACCACACCAAATCCAAAAACGAAACGAAACGAAACCAAGCCGCTCCGTACTACTATCAAGTATAGTATCAAGGCCTGGGGGTCGTGTGGATTTTTCGCATATGTGAGCCCCCCGCGATGTGGTGGACTGGCGTCCAGTTGTTACTCGGGGATGCGGGTCTGGACCTCGCCCGGTCGCCTCATGCATAATTCAGCAGAATTCTGAATGATTATTCTTTATGGGACTGTTTATTTCTTTTGACCATTTATTTCAAGTTGGTTTCGTTCGTCGCTCTGCGATGCTATTTCTTCTTTTTCCCTGCGTACATTATTTTTTTCTTTTATTTTATTCTCTTTTTTTTTTTTTTTGTTCTTTTCATTATTTTTATACAGTTTCCAGTTGCTTGCGCTCGAAATGATTTTGACCAACGGTGACGCAAAAATCATCAAATGGCCACAGCGCCCAGGCCCAGGCCCAGGCCAGGCTAGGAGGCACTTGCCTGCCTGCTGATGGCTGTTGGCTACTGGCCACTGGCCACTGGCTGGTAACTGGTGGCTGCTGGCTGCTGGCATCTGTGTTGTCTATTGAACCAAAAAGTTCCCCCCAGCCTCTCCCCTCCTCCCGGCTGGCCAGTCCAACCAACCACACATGACTGCCCCGCCTCTTAGCGCCGAGCTCTAGCCACGGATAATACCAATCCCCCAAGCCCTTTTGCCGAAAGTAGCTGCGGGGCTGCGGCGCTTTCAACGCATCATTTGATTTTATTTTATGTGCTCAAAGTAGCCAAAAAAAAAAAACAGAAAACAGAAAACAAAAAAAATAAAAGTAAAAAATAAATTTTATTTGTTTTTGTGTGGCCGCAATTGAATAAAATGTTTTTTTAATGTAAGTCGAAAGGGCACTTTTCGATATTGTTTCTGTTTCTCTCTCTCTCTGTCGCTGTCTCTGTCTCCCCTTGCCACACGACAAGCTGCCAATAGATGTGACTATTGGCAGGAATTGCAGTTGGGATTATCTTCAGTGCGGTTTTTGCATGGGAATAACTCTATTAGGAAATGCTAAATTTCTCCTAACTGAATTCTCAATTGATAAACCCTGAGAAAACCCCAAACAGATCAAATCATTTAATGGAGTTTAAGTACACAAAATATGCCAATATCAGCAGCTTATTAGGCTATAAAAAAGAATGATAGTTATGTTAAAATATAATAGAGATAATCTGATGTCTTTATCCATACCTGTAGTTAACTTTTATAAAGGGTTTTACATTTATGTATAAGAACCTGATATTCCGATTAGAACAACTTCAAATAGAATATGGAATTCCTCGGATAGTTTTAGAGTTTTTTTAATTAATGGAAAGACCTTCTCAACACTGTACCAGGAAGTTTGTGATATATAGGGTGACCATATTCGAGGTATAGAACCTTAAGTTGGCATTACTGTTCAGGATGGCGACCGATTTGACAGCTGTCAAGTGATTTATTCTCAGTTTGGTTTGGCAATAGACTCACGCCTGAGCAACGATTGCAAATAGTGCAATTTTATTTCGAAAATAAATTGCCGTTGTTCCTTGTTTAACGATGAGGCGCACTTTTGGTTGAATGGCAACGTCAAGCTAATCCTCAAGTGTATGTCGAAACACAGTTATATCCAGAATAACTGACTGTTTGGTGCGCTTTATGGGCTGGTGGAATCATTGGTCAGTAGTTCTTCAAAAACGATGATGGCCAGAACGTTACAGTCAATGGTGATCGGTATAGAGCCATGATTACTAACTTTTTCATTCCTGAATTGAACAACCATGATGTCCAGGAGCTGTGGTTCCAACAAGACGGCGCAACATGTCACACAGCTCGTGCCACAATCGATTGTTTTATTGCAATTTAAAGTTCTATACCTCTAAAACAAACACCCTATAGAATTGTGACTCGTAATATTTTGTATAATATACCGATAGTAATATCGCATACTCAGATAGTAAGACATCGGTAAAGATATCGAGCTTTAATGAGGAAATACACGAGGTTGTGGCGGGAAACCTTGTTTGATATAAGAATAAAGAAAGATATTGTCTACTACAATACAGATATAAAAGGATTGAGACCTCACTATATAAAACTTCCTTCAGGAGGAAACGGAATCTGCAGAATAATTTTAGGTATATTTTAATTTATGGAAAGATCTTCTCAATACTGTAGTGGAAGTTAGTGATATAGAATTGTGACTGGTAATATATTGTATAATATACCGATAGTAATATCGCATACTCAGATAGTAAGACATCGGTAAAGATATCGAGCTTTAATGAGGAAATACACGAGGTTGTGGCGGGAAACCTTGTTTAATATAAGAATAAAGAAAGATATTGTCTACTTCAATACAGATATAAAAGACAGGAGACTTCACTATGTATAAGTCATAAAGATTTACTTCTATTCACAACTATTCAAATGTCTAGGAAGTTATCTCTTTTCTTTTATGAATAAAGTAAATCAGCTAGAGATAAGTTTCACTATATTCCTGATAGCTTCAATTTATCTTAGCTCCTTTTTTATGCTTAGAATTCTTCATTTTTCCTAATCATTATACTGCTTCTTTTATATACTATTACTCTAAATAGTATATTAATTAGTAATATTTATTAATTCTCTTATATACTTAATATACTAAGCTTATAAATACTATTACTAATAACATTCTTGATCCGATTGGATTTCTCTGGGTTTTCGCCAATCCTTGCAACAAATGTTGGATCGATTTAAATTAAATACATTTTTCTTATATTTTTATTTCTAATTTTGAATTTATATTATTTAATTTATATTATTGAATTTTCAATTTTTTTATTTTTATTTTTTAATTTTTTTTATTCTTATTTTTCAATATTTTATTTTAATTTAAATCGAATCTTAGCTCTAAGTTGACTTTAAATAAACAAGAAAATAAATAAATAAGAATATGGAATCCACAGGATAGTTAATGGTAACTTTTAAAGTAGCTGAAATCGGGAAAGATATAGAAAATACAGAGTTATAAGCAGGAGACCCGTCTATATATAATACTCAAACATTCACAACTATCCACAACTATTCAAACATCTAGGGAGATATCTATATTCTCTATATTTATCTAGCGATACGTCTGACTATTTGCTTTTCAAATGTCTATGAAACTATATCTATTCTTTTACAAATAAAAGAAATCAACTTCGTATAAGTTTCACTATTTTCTTGATTAAAAACTACGTTTAAATATTTACGATAATCATTCTTATGTTTCCTTTGTTTGATAAAAGCCGCAATTAGGAGTTTAGCTGCAGCTATGGAAAACTTTAATTACAGCGAAAAAATGAAACTTGCTTTTGCTTACCGAGAACCCAAACCAATCAATGGGAATTTCAATTAAAACTAATTGAAAAGCGCATAAACTTTGCCGGGGCTATGTAAACAAAACCAGTTGGCCAAGAAGTACGAAAGTAGAAGAAGTAGAAGAACTTTGATGGCCCCGTCAATATTGAAAGGGCAGATCCTTGGATCTGCTTCAAGCACTGCTTCCTGCTGCCTTCTCTCGGAGCAGGACAGGACAGGACAGGACAGGAGAGGACAGTTCGTTTGGCAGCGTTTTTAATTCGTTTACGTTTATTATTTATTCCGCGACAAAGACAAAAAACCGTCGCGTTTCCTTTCAGTCCTCGTCGTCGTCTCTTGCCCTCGTCCTGAGATTGAGATTGTTCTCCCCGAGAAATTGTTGGCCACTGTTTGTTGTTACTGTTGTTATTTGTATTTGTTTTTGGCATTTCTTTATATAGCATTTGCATATACACACTATATAGTATTTTATATAGACGTCTCTCAAAATTTTCATTTAAGCTCGCGTTCCTTATTTCTGCTTTTTTCCTGATGCTGTCGCCAGATTTGCATAACGAAGCAGCAGCAGTTGAGGATTCCCCCTGAATCCAGTGAATTTTGTGGGCGTATGGCCAGCTCCTGATGGGCAACTTTTAAGTTGGATTCTAAAAATTTATTTAGTTGGCATTTCCTTTGCCTTCAATTTGGCCAGCGATGCGTACGATGCGCACGCCCTCCTCGCGCCCAAGCCCAGCCCCAACGCCCACACGGCGACCTCTAATTAATTTTCCAATACTGTCGAGCTACAAAGGTAGCAGAGTAGCAGCTGTCCACAGCTATAGATACATAGATAGATATGTATCTGCATCTTTAAGAACTAGAACACAATTTGTGTTAAAGCGCCACACTGCATATTTAATGAGAGGGCCCCAAGTCAGAAGATCGCTCCCCAAAAAACTGATTGATGTATGTCAGAGCGCTAGAGAACGTGCTGCGCCCCCCTGATCCGGCCGAAGGCACTCCGAAAAACCTTTCGAAAGCAAAACCCAACCACATAAAATCTTAATGGCTTTCAATTTGTGGCACATTAAGCGGCTGGTAATTGATATACAAACAGAGAGCTGCGGTTAAAGCTGCCGTTGTTTGTGGCGCTGCGGCCTGAGTCTGGAGCGAGAGGGGGAGGGGAGCGGGAGCGATGTCTACATGTGTAGCGACAAGCTGCGAGACACCCAGTGAAACTCGTCGGCAAGTTAATTAAAATTTCAAAAACGTAAATTGAATTACCAACACAAATTGTAACTGACTCGTCTCCAACACAGCCACCAACTGCTCCAGTTACGCGTGAGAATTTCTGCCACTCTCCCGGCGACTGCCATTTGCTGTGCATAAAATTTCAATTTCAAATCGAAGGGGCAGCCGGAACAGAAGCACAAACAGCAACAGAAACCGAAGCCAAAGCCGAGTCCGAAACAGCAACAGACCCATTCAGATAAAGCTGGAACTAGTATAATACTCATACGAGTCCACACACTCTATGGACAAAGTGAGTTTTTCTTCTTTTTTTTATTCAGATGGCAGCGACACATTCCCAAGGCGGCTGCTCAATTGCAGCCAATAATCATAAAATTTAATAAAGGTATTTGGCTTGACCGTTAACGCTGCTCACCCCCAGTAGAGACAAACGACAGCGGCAACAGTGGGTTAATGTATGCAAAACGCATTCAAATTTTATGTATCGTCCGCAACGATCTTCCACTCAGTTGAGCTCTATTCAGTTACTCGTAGTACTACCACTACTATTACTATGAACAACATAATTCGCTGGCCATTTGGTTGCCTACCTTTCATGTGAGTGAGTTCATGTTTTGGTGGTTCCTCTTACTTGCCACTTACTGGTGGCAACTGGCAACTGGCAACTGCCAACTGGCAACTGGCTACAGGCTACTCCTATCTTGCATGGTCTATTGGCTTTTTGGGCAACATTCGTGGGTTCTACTCGTATTCGTATTCGTACTCGTATCGTAAGTATCTGTGGCACTTAACGGACGCGGCCTTCTGTGCATGTAAATTGCATAGTTTGAGACACTTTGGGTCACCTAATGAGGGCGTTCTTAAGCCTCTCGTCCGGCATGAGAATGAGCAGGGAAAGAGTCTTTGGCACATTCTTACAGACGAGAGTCTTCCAGTTGAATTGAGTACAAAACTTATCTGGCAGCTCATTACAATAGATACAAGCCTACTCAGATCTGATAATTTTAATAAAATTCACTTACAAATTGTATCAAAGAAACGGCTTAATTAATTTCTTTTTACTTAAACTCAAGCAAACAATCCTAAAGATCATAATTGCTCTTTTTTTTAATCTAACATTGCCACTAACTTATTCTATTAGTTAACAAAATTATATTTAATATATATTAAAATAATAAAGAATTTGTTAACATACTCTTAATGTTATATTAACTGCCTATAGAATCTCTTCAGAGTCTGAGCAGGTTTTCTGTTCTTTAATCAAATTAACCTCTCAATGTTATGGTCTATTATATGCATAAACCATGGATCATTAGCTTGTTAGGTATACAATATGATCAAGTTCTTCAACTATTTTTATATTAAATAATATATGTGTGACTAAGTCTGTTAATAAAATAGATTCGAATTCGTTTCAAAATTGTATTTAAAATGTTTTTACCATTAAAATTTACGATTTATGAGCTCTCACTTTGAATTTACTTTGATTCTAATATTTCTATGTAAAGCCATGAGAACATGACGTGACATGTCCGGCATGACTAGCCCGATCCCTCGTTTATGTATATGGCATTATTAGACTCTCCACAATCTGATAAAGAATGACTTTCCTTTATTAAGATAAAATCAGATGAAGTTTAACAAATGTTAACTGAAACTTATTGATAGAGCTGAAAGTATTTTTAATATTTACAAACTTCTCATGGAATATATTCATTCGATCTCTTAAGTTCACAAAGTATAAAGAGTCAAGCCTTAAGTTAAGATATCTAGGAGAAGCCTAAGATCAATAATTTATAGAGTGTGCGAAATGGTAAGGTTATCAAATAAAATTTATATTCTCTTATATAAATCTATGTTCTACTTTCGGAATGTACTCTTCAAGTTAAAGACTTGATCAGATCAAGTACTACACAACTAATGTTAGCCATAATGACTAAGAGAAACTATATGATAGCATTACTTTTATTATTAATAGAATAAACTCTTCCAATTCTGTATAAAAACTTCAGGTAAAGTTAAACCAAGCAGCAGCCAAAGATCAATTTTTTAGTATCAATACAAATCAAATGTTTTTAATTTATATTCTCCGATCTACTCTTCCGATTCTGATGGCCAATTCTTAAATATTTGTCTTTATTTACATTTACTTATTTCAAATCCGAGACTATAGTTCTATGTTTCTTAGCAATATTTTATCAACCACAACTAATAGTTACCCCTATACAAAGCAGTCCCTTATTCAAATATCTTATTAAATTTAAACTAAGACAGCTGAAAATTAGGTCTGCACATTCTTAAAAGACAGATAGCTCTTTATATATAGATACGTACGAGTTTAAGGAAAAGTTCTTGAACTATTCATGTCATTGGTTTCCCCAGCAAAACTAAGAACTTCAGGCAGAAGCAATGGAGAGCAATTCTGGAGAAAATCTCGCATATGTTAAAGTGTTGCCGGGGCTCCTCATGTCAGCTTTACAGACAATTGCACTTTATGAACCGCAAATCGCATCAATTATAAGATGAACTCGGTGTTGAAAAAGTTTTACAACTTTGCGAACAACTCGACGCTTAAGTTTTGGCAATAAATCAAATTTGCTTCAAGCCATAAAAACGCCACACATTAGCACAACAAAAAGGACACCAAAGGCAGCGGGAAGAGCGAGAGGGAGAAAGGTAGAGATAGAGATAGAGATGGAGAGTAGTACTTGTACATCCCTCCAAGTAGTAGTCGTAAATCTGAAAATCACTTGTCGCGATTTGAGTTCCTGTGCAGCAAGCCCGAAGAAGAGACGCATTAAATTTAACGCATTATTAGAAGAAACCTCACAGTCAGAACAGTCAAAGGACAGCACAAAGGATAACAACGAAAAATTAGGCACATTTGCGGTTAAGCGGACAGCGCGCCAGGGATGTCAGCTTGTCAGCAAATGTCCTGTGGAATGGGAGTTAGGATTTGGATTTGGAAATGTTTCGGGGGGGAAATGTTTAGCGCTCGTCGCATCATTCCACTTCATTGGCGGCTTTTGTAACATTTGTTTGTGACGTTAATTTATACAATAATTGTGACAAGGACCAAGGGACGACAGAACGGCAGGACGACAGGACATCTCCCTCTCTCAGCTCAAGCTGCTAGTTAAAATAAACAACGCTGAATTTGACTAAAGACTTCTCGACGATTCCCTCTTCGGTTTGATATATTAGATGTGGCCGCTGGACAAGTGTTGAAGTATTATTCGGAATGCATTTTGTCTGACGTCATTTTAATGGAATTTTAATGTATTTGTTTAGCTCATCGTTCAACTTGCCACATACTCAGGTACATTTGCCACATCTCAGTCTCTGGCGGTGTTCACTTCACTCAGCGCTGACATTTTAAAATTTATTCTAAATTATATTCATACAAATGTTAAAAAAGTTGCACGGCCGCATTTACATAGCACACATACCACCACAGATTTATATATATACATATACATATATATAAGCTATGTATATATAAACGTAGGTGTATATTTTGTGACACATGAATATTGAAAATGTGTGTGGCACCTCCACCTGGCTCCCACTCCAGTATCCCAGCTCAACTTTCATTACGAAACGCATCTCATATGAAAAAGTTTTGCGGCTGAGTGACAAGCGAGCTGCCCCATGCCCCATGCCCCATGCCCCATGCCTCATGCCACGCCTAACACTCACTCACCACTCACTCTGCCTGACTGACTGACTGGTGTTAAAAGCCAGGGGTCTGCATATATTAATATCCCGAATGCGAATGTACAGGTACACGTATCTCTAAGCTGAGAAAAGTAAAATGAGAAACGAGCAAAAAAAAAAAAGTAAAAAATAAAAAACATTAAAATTTTCATGAAAAATGTCATCAACAAAGTTTGAAATGCAAATAATTTGGACGCTGTCGTTGTTATAGTTGTTGTTGGTGCTGAGTGCTCTTAAGGCAGACAAAGCCTCTGCAGCAGACACACACACATGTCACACGGCATTTGATATGCTCAACAACTGCCTGGGAAATGGAATAAAAAAGCATAGCTCACTTTTTGGGGCTTCCTTTTTGGCACACACATCACGAACAGCCGCGCAGCCCATCAGCAAACATCACATTAGAATGCATTTAGAAACGCATTTATCATCACATCGGGATTTGTGTTTTGCTCAAAGGCAAAACCCCATTGCAAATCCCGGGCACAATCATCTGGCAAATCCTCCAGCCAGATCGATTATGATTGATGTGCGAGTGCGATACGAAGATGATATGAATGTGATATATACCAATTGCATATTGATGCAATTAAAATTCAAATATTATTATATATATATATATATGATAGATAGCTGACATTATGCGGAGAGAGCTACGTGATTTTATTAGCAAATACGACGAGTACCAGAAAAAAGAGAAGAAAATAGAATGAAATAAAAGAAATGAAATGAAATGAAATCAAAGCAATGCCGGCCACACTTGAACATGACTTGGCAGGGGGTAGTGGGGGGAAGGACCCAGCATTTGGTGCTCCATTGCAGCACTGCTTTGAGGGTGCCTGTTCCAACGTTATCCTTATCCTTATCCTTATGCTTATGCTAGCACTCAGCGCTCGCTTGCCTCTCCACTCTCCACTTGGCTGCACTCAAGTGTCGCGACGTCGCCATTAAAACATTCGCCACGCTCACTTGCAAACATGGACACAAAATCCGAATCAGAAACAGAAACAGAATCAAATCCAGCACACACACATTTATATGTATATATATATATATATGTATATGTATATAAAGACAAGCGGGAGACAACAGTTATAAAAATGGCGTCTTAAGTCAGTTGCTGACGCCCCCAACTGTGCTGGCAAGTCATTAACTGAGCTCAAGGGCTTTTATCTCGGCACTTGAGCGCATCTTGGCCACCCAGCTACTACTTCTACTCCTATTCCAGACTCCTATTCCTCTCCAGCCCATGGCCCGTCATTGGCAGCGCCATTTTTCCCTCTGCTCCGTGCTCACTGTTAATTTCTATGGAGCAATTACACGCAGCTGATAAGCACACAAATTGCAGAAGATTAAAAACCATGCGGGAAAAACTTTTATTGCTTACCCGTCCAGCTGAAACCGAGACGAACCAGCCAACCAACCGAGAGGCAGACAGACCAAGCGCCTGACTGGAGCCGACATAAAACTAAAATAATTTAACTCAAATTCTATTCTATTGCCTCCAAAATAATCAAAGATTTATCTCCTCATACATCGCATACAGCAGGGGGCATCGTGTAATTAACAAAATGCTCGACATAAATGAGTAGATAGAAGCATCTGCAGTTTTTCAAAGGGATCTAGAATTTAAGTTCTAGTATAACATTTCTATATAGTATAGAACCAACTTCGAATTACTAATTGAAAAGTGAATAATAGCTTCTATAATTCAGATGACAAGAAATGTTATGAAAAGTCAATGATATTTCCTATTAGCTGAAGTCATGCAGAATCATTCAAAGTTAAGCTGCAGTTTTTCAAAGGGATCTAGAATTTAAGTTCTATATATTATAGAACCAACTTCGTATGACTAACTGAAAAGTTAATAATAGCTTCTATAATTCAGATGACAAGAATTGTTATGAAAAGTGTATAATATTTCGTGGAGAATCATTCAAAGTTAAGCTTTAGTATTAAGAGAAACACAATAAGTATTTCATCAGATTTTTAAGAATCATCCAAAACGTTGTTTTAATTACTTAATTATTATTTAGATTCTTTTCGACTGCTATTCGAATACATAACAAATTAAAATTAAAAAGAAGATGATTATAAATTTAAAACAGCAACAAATTTATATATTATTTAAATATTTATTCTATACATATATTTATGAATATAAAGTAATACAATTTACAAAATGATTACAATTGATTACAATTTGATGACAAAAGTAAAAATAATTAAAAATAATACTACATTTGTTGCAAGGCTGGGGAAAACCCAGAAAAAAAAGCCCCATCAGATTAATAAGTGTTGGTATGTAAATTATATATAAATAAATAAAATAAAAATTTATAAACAAAGCATAGAAAGAGAGAGGCAAGCAGGAAGTATTAAATATGGGGAATGAGAAAGGAAAGAATAGAATAAAGAATAGAATCCGTAGAGGATAATATAATAGCTAGATTTGAGTACTTTCAACCTTCTACAGTCTTTGGAATAAGAATTATAGATTACTCGTACAATTAACTAAAGTTTTTTAGAAATATCTTAAGTTCAGTCTGAACTGGGAACTATTCATACTGGGTTGAAGCAACTTAAGATTAATTGGGAATATTATTTTAAAATATGCTACATTATCTTTAGCTGATATTTAAAATAAAATAAATATTCAGAAGCTGTTAAGTCTTGCGGCTTTAAGAGCTCAAGTTAACAATTATTTGTATATACGATAAAGATATTATTTTTTCTTCTTCTAAAATATGGATTGATATTATTATAATGGGGTAGTTTTATATTATATTCTACATTCTATGTAAATATTATACTATATACACCCAACTCTCTTTTACACGGTAGATACGTTCCTCAAAAATCCGTGTAAAAAAAGAGGCGTTTCCTATAGTAAAATGGGGGATCGTTCCATGTGATTTGAAAACCGTGTAAGATGAAATAAAGAACTATAGTTACTTCGAAAAACCGTGTAATAAATGTTGAAAACTATAAAATTTCAGATATGCATACAAATTGTATGTTCATATGGCAATTTATTGAGCTTTAAAACTTAAAATACATAATTCATACTGGTGAAAAATTGGTAGAGCAAGCAAAAAATAAAAGAAATCTGTTAATCCAGAATTAAGAACAGACAAATTAGAATAGAAATAAAGAAAAAATATTTACATAGCTACATAATTATTCGTCGCTACTTGATAACAAGAGCAATTGTTTGCGATGATCTGGACTAAAGTCGGTATCATCACTGGAGATATCCATCAAATTATCCAATGGTGAGTTTCGTCCGGTAATAGAGTTTTGAACTGTTCGGAAATGTTCAAATCTAATTGATAAAATAAATAAATAAAATATTGCGAGCTAATAAACTTTAAACACTTTAATTAAGCATTATTTTATGTAAATATCATGCGAACAAAATGTGTAGGTAAGAGTTATCGAATAAGGGGATTTCCCAGTTAATACTATGTATGTTCATTTCAGCCGTACTAGATAAAACAATTTTTACAAAAAACATTTTTTTCAACCGTGTAACTTCAAATCCTTGTAAAAAGAAACCGTGTAAAAAGAGAGTTATTAACTATCTCTCATTATTTGATATATTTTTATATTCTCATATTCCTCTTTCTTTCTTTTTCAACTATTGAAATTGAAGTATTATATAATAACTATATATTTCCTTCATAAATTTAGCACACATTTAGGAAAAATCTAATAATCTTGCTCTAGAAATAAATGATAAAGTGTATCGCACATCTTGTACAGAAATTATTTGAAATTTTGTGCAACGTTAAATTAATTGCTGAGTTGTCAATAAATCTGCGAGTATTTTACGAGCGCTATAAAAGTGGTGAACCGAAATAAAATGTGTGTGTGTGTGTGTGTGTGTGTGTGTGTGGTTATAGATTGTATAAATTTTGGAAAATGTGGAAAAATCTATTAACTAATTAACTGAGCAAGGCCATAAAATCAAATGGCGCACACGCCAGTGGAAGCCAATGGAAGCGATCAATTAATTTCGTGTAAAGGCGTCGATGGACAAGCGTATCAATTATTTTAATGAGTCGAGGCAGGGGCGAGACCTGATGGTCACTGCCCAGTGGTCACATTATGATGCACCCCTCGAGGCGGTCAGACAATTGACAGTTTATCAGTGAGGGTGAGGGTGAGGGTAAGGGTGAGGGTAGAGGCAGTGCTCGGCACTGACCAGTGGACGGGGTCAGTGTGCAATGAGGCGTTGAGGTGCGTATTTGTACGAGTAATCGAACTGAAAGTCAACCCTCGACCGGCTGTTGGCAATGCAATTTTAAACAATTTCAACAATTTGTTAAGCAATTTGTGGTTGACGTCTCGCACACGACAAATAACAACAGCAAAACTAGCGACAATAATAAATTAGGTTCGATTCTCTAGTATATTCTGTCTATAGGGTGAGGGTGGCACGCCCCCGCCTGGGGCAACAATTAAAATAAGTTGACATTGTGTTAACACTAATAGGCATTGAAATCGGAATCGGAATTGAAATCGAAACTGGGTCTGGGATGGAAACTGTATCGGGGGACATATGCGGTCAATTTATAAGTCATTAAAATAGATTCTGGCCGGGAGTAAAGCGATTCATCAAGTTTAAATTGCTCATTAAGAGTGTTGCGCCAGAGTCCGATTTTGCGGTAAGCCCGGGCCAAGTTGACTTTGCATATAAATTGAAAATGTTGCCAGTTAGCAGGCGTTGCAACAATGCAAATTTCCAATTGCAAAACTTTAAGCTTGCCGCAAACCAAAGACTTAAGACATGACCAGACCACCAGTCGCTCTCCCTCTCCCTCTCTCTGTCTCACACTTTTTATGTTATCTATAGTAAAGTGTGTGGGGGTGGGGTGGGGGTAGCAGGAGGTGACAGCAGAGGGCATAGAGCAAACCACACGAATTAATGCAGTTCTTCAGTCATTTGCATAATCGCTGTCAACTCAACTCTCAACAAACCCAAATCCACAATGCAAAGCCCAAAACTCTCACGGCTTGGCGGAGAGTACGGCACAGAGTATGTCAGAGGGCAGGGTAGGGGCATTCATGCAATTGACACACATCATTTCACGCACTGACGCCTTTCAATAAACCAAATTTATCACAAGCGCACAATCTAACACACAGTAGAAGAAGGAGAGAGGAAGAGTCGAGGCGACACGGCGCGACGAGACGAGACGAGACGCAACGCGGTGGCAGGGAGTCAACAATTTAAAATCCTTCAGCATATTGAGCCAGGACACACGCGCCCAGGACCAAACAGATACAAGTGTAATCAGTCAAGCGTTTTGTCAGCCACACAGTGACATCATCATCATCATCATCAACAGAATTCCATCCAAAGAAGGGACCTTGTCAGGAATCTGCATATTAAAAAACCCCCCGAAAAAAAAGTAAAAAGCGACCTCTCCTCGTGTCGCGGACAAAAAGGGTTGCTGATTAGAGCCTGTTCGGGGTTTGTGAACCATGAATGAATGGCTCAGTTTGCGGTTCGGGTGCGGATCACATTGTCGTTTATCAAGCCATCGCAAGGTGTGACGACAACCACCCACCGTACCCACATGCCTTCATCCTTTCCCTCATTCCCACTTATGGCCATATCCAATCCTAGCCTCAGCCTCTTCACAATCTCAACTGCAATCCGTTGTGAAATTATCTACACTAATTCCAGCAGCCAGGCAGCTATTTGTGAATCTCGGCGCGTTCTGTTGATGTTTTTAATTAATTTTCGGTGGGGGGTTTTCCCAGCCCAACCTGGTTGACAGCTCTCTGCTCTGCTCCGAGTGCTTTGCGCTTTCAGTTTCGGTTTCGGCTCTCGGTTTTTGGGTTATGGGTTATGCTTTTCTGCCTTCTCATTTTATTTTTCCATTCCTTTTTTTCTTTTTTTTTTTGATATGATAAACATGTTGAGGTGTTGATTTCTGATCCGCATTAATTTGTCAGTCACAAGTCGTGCGTTTTCAGCTTTCGGCGCGTCGGTTGATGCCACAAGGCGTCGATGCGTGATTTGGGGTTTACTTAATAGGCTCTACTTAGGTATAAAGTTAGCTGAGCTGAAAATGAACTCGGCTTATGCATTGCACAAAGTAGATAACATCAGTTCAGAGTTTAACAACAAACAAAATATTTGAATATTAATCCAAAATTTCCAACAAGCCAACTCTGAACTGTCCCTCTGCTACTTTTAATCACCATTTCTTATATCCTGACGTCCAATATCGTATCGTATCGTAACTATGATACAACCTGTTTTACATTTATTAAACTATTTTAGGACTTTGCTCACAACTTTGCAAATTTAAATAAAATTTTATATACATTTTATTTTTATATCAGCTACAAATAATCTATAAATATTTGCATATGGTTTTTATTTATAATAATAAATATTTATATATACACATAAATAATTTGCCAGACTATTTACATATCATTATTTACAATACATTAATCATAGCTAATAACCATAATAATCATTTGAAACCTCCTCATGTATTATTTATTTATTTATTTGCTTACATTTTGATATGGAACAGTAGCTTATGTTATTTTATTGGAACATATATACAAATAATGGTCGAGTTCTTAATAGAGAAAAGTAGTTTATAAAAACTTTTAAATCACAGACTAAACAGTCAACCTGAAGTCTCAAGAAGATTAGTTCTGTGAATTGTAGAAAGAGGAATAGCTCTGTATCCTTATACTATAAAGACTACTGCTGCGAGATCCTTAAGTACTTAAACATATCTCAACAGATCTTTGAGGCTTATCATTTCCGATCATAGAAAGAACTGCTTCTAACTTAATCAATCCCATATAAGCTAAGATCCCCTAGGATGGAGCAAGCAGCTCCATTTGCCCAACCACATGGCAGCTCGTGAGCCCAAAGGATGGATTTCCTTGGAGTTGGAGGATCACTGCTTGTAAGTTTGATCAACCTACACGAGATCTGTTCAGAAGAAAAGGTGAATTTGGAACTTGTTCGAAAAGGATTTATTTATTCATTAATATCCAGTTTGTTCCCTTTAAAGTAATCGCCCTTAGATATAATTCACTATTGCCAGCACTTCTTCTAATCCCCGAAACACTTCTGAAATACGATTTTCGGTATGGTCCTCAGCTCTTTCTTCGATTCCGACTTTATCTCATCAATTGTTGCAAGACGCTTTCCTTTCATTGATCTCTTCAAAGGTATAAGAAAATGTCGCAGGGAGCCAAATCTGGTGAATGAAAGAAAGAACTCATCATGTAGCATGCAATTGTAATCGAAGAAAGCAGTGAGCAAAAGCTTCAGCTATATAGATCTATGACCTTACAGAAAACAGATCCAGCTGCTCCACCACATGGCAACTCTTTATGCCATAGGATGGATTTGAATAGAGCTAGAGGATCGCTACAATATTCTGGACACAGAACAACACTATAAATCCTTTTACTTACTAAAAACATATCTTCCAATCAGAGTCCAATAGCTTTCCCAAGCTCACATTCCTTGTAAGATTGATCTACCTATATATGAGAGTATAGACTCAATTCTAAAGTATAAGCAAGAATTATAGTTATGTAATTAATAAGTGGATATTTGAGATATCATAAAGTAGTTATTACTACAATATACACTCGTAATGAACATCAAATATAGATTTGCTCGCAGCAATGCGGGTCTGAGTAAGGCGATTAATTAATAAGGCAACAAGAAGGCGAGTGGAGCTGCTTGGAGGAGCTCAATCGACATTGCATTGATTCATAAGCCTCATTACGACACCCAACGGCAGCAGCAGCAGCAGCAGCAGCAGCAGTTGATATGCTGACCAGGGCGTCTGTTCCTGCACCCAATGCTGGCCATACCCGAGATGTTTTCATCATGAGCAGCTCCTCATGGCAAGCTGGCTGGCTGGCTGGCTGGCAAGTTACGAGTACGATTACGAGTAGTACTCGTAGTCGTACATGGCATTGTTTTTGTTGAATGCTCCGTGGAGTGCCTGCCATTCTGAACATTCACAAAATTGATTTCATTCACAACATGCCACGTTTGCCTCATTAAATCATCACTCAGAAACTATCAATGTTCGATTTGCCACTGGCCATTGCCCAGTGCCCATTCGCCATTGGCCATTGGATTGGCCATTGGACAACATATGCTTTCAGCTGCCTGCTGTGCTGGCTCTGTCTGCTTGCTGCTGGTTGATATTCATGTAAAAATCAGTTGAAGCGCAGAAAAATGCAAGTCAAAAACAAGTGCGGAGCGTGTGGAGAGGCAACAGGCAGCAGGGAGGAGAGCAAAGCAAATTAATTATGAATCAGAGAACAATGTAATTACATGAAATCCGATCGATGAACATGGGGCCAGTGGCACAGGAGGCACTAAAAACGAGAGAAGCCAGAAAATGCAATTGACATTTTTACAACGTTGTAGTTACAAAGGAACGCTAACCATGTCGCGATGTGGCCAAGAACAGCAGGGAAAGTTGCTTGAGAAACATGACAAATATCTGTGACAATCGACTGATTGTTGGGTGCTGTTCCAGCTTCAACTCAAATTTCCAGACCAAATCATTGCAGATCCAGCCTGATCCACGCGAAACCCGTTTACGCACGCGTGAATGCCGCTGAGCCAGCGGGAATTGTTTAATGGCGCTAAACGGCCTGTTGTGCCAGCGGATGTGCTGGAGTCCAATAGTGCTCCCCAGCCTGACTGCTGTACTAATAGATAGAGATAAATATCACAGCGGGTTGGCAAGGAGCTTTAGGGCACCCGACGGACAACGCCTACTTGCCTCTGACAACACGAGGCAACATCTGTGAGGGATTTTCTAAAAATCAAACAGAAAAAAACCAAATAAAATAAATAAAAACCAAACCTCATGTACAAAAAAGAAAAAAGAGCTCCGCCTTTTTCACATTAGCTGCGAACAAGCTGGAAAAAAAACCTAAAGCGAAGCCCGAAAAATGTTTAAAATGTTGCAAAAGGGTTGAGCAAAGGTCCTTTAAATGTGGAAATCAGAGAAAGAGTTTTTAAAGTGTCATTCAGAAAGTCGAAACATTGTTTTAAATTTTATAACGTAGATCGTAGATGATTTTTCATAAGCAATGCTTAATAATTTCATGATGTGAATATTAAAATTGTTGGGAAATATTTCAGTTCGTTTCTTAAAGAAGATTTTTATATTTCGTTTTTTTTTTTTGATGTTGGCAACTGCGCATGAAAAGTTTTTGCAATGGAGCTCCTCCTATTTTCAACGCGCGAATGGCAAAGCGCACACTACACACACACACACACACACACACAGATAGCAGCAACTGAAAGCTCACACACACACACACATTTATATATAGACAAGCGTAGGAGCTCTCACATACGGCAGCAGCTTCGACTATTTTCGTAGCATACTTTTAGGTGGTGGCTGCATCTTCGTACCCGCTATATATACAAGGACGTGGTCGCTCTTTATGTACTGCTTGTATATACCACCGCTATATATATATTTATTTACCCAACTGTCACTGCAGCGGCACGCCCCCTAAGAGCCCAACTACCGCCTACCTGCGTGCCACGTATATTTCAATTTGTCTGCAGCTTGGAAATTGCTTTTTTGTGCATTTTGTCAAATGAATTTTCCATGTCTCTCCCAGGACTTATTTGGAATTTGTTTGCTGCGTCTCTTTCGTTGATTTATACACATTATGTTCTTTTTTCATCCTCTCCATCTCATCCATCCTTGCCACCTTCCTTTGCGCTTTCCATTTACTCGCACTTCCATTTTATTTTATGATATTTTTTTCCTATATCTTTTTTTTTTTTGTTGGTGCCACTAAAATTCTTATCTCGTCGTCAACTAATTTTGTGATTGCATGCTGGGAGCAGTCTTCGAAAATAAAGGAGGAAGAGAGAAACGCTCTGAATTTAAATTGGATTTTTGCGCACATTAAAATGCATTTACATGGTGTTAGTTATAAATGCATATGAGAAAATACCAAACGCATACGAAGAGCCACAGGGTCTTAAAGCTCCGAAAATAGCTACCACAACTAGCATAGGTCAGGCTGGTCTACCTGGGATACCCGTGCAGAGCTACACTAAATGTTTACGTTTCCTGAGCGTCAGCAAACATTTAGCAATGTTTCCACAATTCGGAAATAATTGCTGGCATACCCAGAGTGAATGGAGCCATAAAAAGCCTTTGCCTAGGTCAGCTGACGTGACGACTGGCCACAAAACACAAAAGTCACAGAAAAAACCAAAAATAAAACAAACTAACTAAAAAAAGCAATACAAGAAAAAAATAGAATATAACGAAATACTCGTTACGTGGCCATAACACAGAACATGGCTAATTCTTGCATGACAATTCCACATTCATAACCCTTTTGTTTGGGATGTCCGTTTGGCCGGCTGCCAGTCTTTCGACTCATAATTATGCTCTCTATGCAGAGGAATGTACTCCTCTACATGACTGAGGGCATAACGATCCTCTCAAGAGGCTTGTAACATGACACATTTCCCTATAAAAAAAACAAGTTGGTTTCCTTTTATACTTTAGACTCTCTTTTTAAGTAGAATTTCCTTTTCATCTTTAAATTTATATAAACAACTTACTTATTACTTAATATTAAAATAACTCTATGTTTATATGTATTACATAAATGACGATGAGGTTATAGTTAAAATTTATACCTAAATATTAATATTTTATTTAAGAAGTTTTGTTATATTATGTACAGATTTTAAATGTAATTATTTATATAAAAATAACAAATCTATTTCGAAGTACGTTTCAACAAAAATGAAATGCCTTAAAAATGATTGAATAAACACTATTATTTATAGGAATATATTTTAACCAACCCTTTATAATAGATCAAATATGTTTAAAAAAAATACAAATATAAAATAAAAATAAAGAATGTTATATACAATAGATATATTTTGTATAAAAAACAAATATAACTTAGGACAAAAATTAAAAAAAAAATCCTATATAATAAACATAGAAAGAAAAAAATGAACATACAAAAAAATATATAAAAAAATAAAATATAAATAAAAAATATTATATAGATATATTTTGTATAACAAAGGAAACAAATATAAACATTGGAAAGTAGATTTGAAGCTAAAAATATTAAGCAGAAAAACAAAAAAATATAAATATAAAATAAAAATAAAGAATGTTATATACAATATATTTTGTATAAAAAGAAAACAAGTATAAACATAGGACAAAAATTAAAAAAAATCCCATATAAAAGACAAAAAAAGAAAAAAATTTAAATGTAACAAAATATATAAATATATAAAATATAAATAAAAAATATTATATAGATATATTTTGTATAAAAAAAGTAAACAAATATAAATATTGGAAAGTAGGTTTGAAGTTAAAAATATTAAACAATATATTTATTATATAAATTTAATATAATGTAAAGTAGAAATATAATATAATATAAAATACAATATACATATAAAATAATATAAAATATAAATAAAATATAATATAAAAAATATAAATATAGAAAAGTATTTTTTGCTTGTAAAGAAAAATATCAGTTCAGCTTACAAATATTAATTTATTATTTATTTTAGGTATTTCATATGCCTTAATTTATTATTATTATTAATATTTTATTTTTAAAATTAGTATAATAATATATTATTTATTTATTACAGTTTATTATTATATTTTATTTTTATCTGTTTTTTTTGAGGGCATTCCCAAGCCTGTGCGCTTCCATTTATTCAGTCACCCTTCCTACAGTTATTCAATTTTTTTGTAAACATTTTTTCACGGCATTTTTGTAAGCCGCGATTTGCGGTTGTTCATTTCAAGCGCTCTGTTAATTGTTAAATTTTATGGTCTGGCAATTGCCGCAACAACAACAACAACAACAATAGGAACAATACGACTAACAATCCTCAACAATAAGTGAGGAGCAGCGTCAACAATCAGATAAACTAGACAAGGAGACAGTGAAAATTAAGAAATTAAAGTTCCTCGGATTCGCTCGTTGGAAAGATAGAAAGAAAAAAAGAAGCCTATAAAAACAATTTAGTGAGCAATAAAATTCCGAAAGTAGCTTCAAATTGAATTTCTCAAGATGCGTGCAGCGTTTTATTGATAGACAGATAGATAGATAAATAGAAATGCGATATTATGTGTAGGAACTAAGGGGGGGCTTTAACCAATTGGCTGTTCTGAAAACATCAAAGCCCGAACCAGTCAGCGAGCCCATTAAAGGCGATTTTTTCTACTTTTTTTATATCTCTTCAATTTTTTTCTGCTTTTTTTTTGTGGCAACCCTTTCACGCACTTACGCAGCTTAAGCAAATATTGGGAGAGGGTTGCGGGGTGTGTGTGTGTGTGTGTGTGAGTGGGTGTAAGTATTGGAAGGGGTCTTGTAGAGTGTTTCAATTTTAAAGTAAATATTTGCCTCCAGGGTGCTTTTGATATTTATTACCTTTCGCTTGGAGAAGGAGAAGGAGTAGGAGGCAGTTTAGTTGGTAAGAGTATCGATGGCCAGTAGTGGACATTAGCGTTAAGAGCTGCCCGAAAGCAATTTCGGTCAGTCACTAATGGTCCGGGCTATAAATTTGGGACTTTCAAGCGATTCGGTGGTTGTTGGCTCCTTCCTTTTGGCTATTTGCCTTTTAGCAACTGTCAATTGGCGACTTTAGAGCAAATTCAAACAAATTACAATTATGGCAATGGGCTGAGAGAGTGAGAGTGGGAGCAGCAGCCTTAATCCCCAGTTGGCAGGTCTCTGGCCAAAGAATAGACAGCTGACAAATGATAGCAGACCTGGGCGACATTAAGCGATTAACTCGTTGAGGCCGCATTGGGGCGAAAGCGAATGCGAATGCGAATGCGAATGCGAATGCTGGGGGCAACTTAACATATTGTTAACGTGGGCAACGGCATGTTAGGCACCGATGTCTTAAGGGGATTTCGGTGTCCTTGCCTGATGATGCGTTGACTGTCGTCTGTCGACATTCGACATTCAACATTCGACTGTTGACTGTCCAATGACATGCAAATGTATGCAGATCTGCGCTTTTGTCATGTCAACGCAGGCAAATCGAGAGGCAACCGAAAAATTTTTCTAACCAACTCAACTTGTCGCACGGATTTTGGGTACTGGTTTCTGTTTGGACTTCTGTTCCTTTGCTCAGTTCTTTCATTTTATTTTTTGTGGTATAAATTGTACTCCTTTTTGGATATTTGCTTAAATCTGCGCGCATGTTTTGTGTGGCAAATAAAAAATGCAAAATAAATGCGTAAATCTCTCTAACTGGAGAAAAAAAAGGGGCCAGCAGCTGCGTGCGAGCGTTTCGGGCTGTGGGGCATGGTAAATGTGTCTGCAAAGTTTTGCAGGTGCCATGTCTTTTGTGTGTCTGGCCGATTTCAGTTTCAATGCAGACAAGGACAACAATGACAACAACAACAACAAGAAGAACAGCAACGATGACAACGAGAACTGAGACAGTTCATCAACTTGACTTGTGATTTCCGGTTTTTATTTTTTCTCCTCGTTACTTACTTTAAAAGCGGATTAGGCGGAGAGACAACGCCCACGGTGGTATGAGTCAGGCGAAGGCTTAACATGCATGTCTGATCGCTGACTTCACTATGCAAAGCCCACAAGAAACTGACTCCAAGTGTCAAGGAAAGAACTGTGAAAGAGGCTCAACCCCATACAGAAATCACTCCTAGAAGCAAATCGCTTAGAACCAACTAATTAAATGCAGTTTCCTTAAGAGAGTGTTCCCTACAAAGACTCTTCTCAAAAGGCTTTAACTGTTTCTAGCAGGTTTTACTGGACTTTAACATACCTAAAGTTAACTTTATACATTCCAAGGATTATGCTTTCAGGCGCATATTGAAATTCGCAGAAAAATACAATTGAATCTTTGTTAGCAAAAGGTTAATAGGAAAGAAGGCAAGAAGTCAGTTTCTTTGGAAATTTGCTGATGGTAGAAATTATTTGGCATATTCGTGCTTCATCCTTTGATCTACGTGTACCTTTTGTGGCTTAATATCTTTACATTTATAGTTAACAAAACAGTCGAAAAAATAATACAAAAAAAAGGCAGTCTTCAAAAAAGAAGAAAACACATCGATGCCAAGCTCGACAGCAGCTGCGGCAGCTTGTTTGGAATTCTCACATCGAGAAGCACGTTAAGGTACCGCAACGACAGCCACCCACCCAAAAGGAGTGTGTGTGTGTGTGTGTGTGGGGGGGTGTGGGTGTGGGTGAGTGTGCCGAATATACACCACTCCAGGCTGAGGGTGTTACGCACTCGAATTCGCATAGAACGTTGCAGCAGCAAAAACAAATTTCGACGGTAAAAAAAATAAAGCGAAAATGTTTTAACGCTTCGACGCATAATGACAACAAACAAATCGCTTCATTTAACAAATAATAGCTGCCAGCAGCAACGTTAAAGAACAACAGCTGAAATAAAATAATAAAAACAACAGCAACAACAGCAACAACAATGGGAACGCAGTAAAAACAATGTGGATGCCACAAAGAATTTTCAACTGAAAAAATAATCGCTTATTGAACACGTCGCCGGCGCTGAGGTAAACAAAGACACACGGCAATGTGCCACGCCCACAATGCCAAGTCAAACGTAACGAAACGAAAGCCAAGTGGCACTTGTTGAAGACTCAAAACTGAACACTGAACACTGAAATCTGAAGACGCAGTGTGAGATTGGACTGTGCCACGGATCACACGAGCGTGCATATTTGGCAATTAGAAATGGATGCCAAAGCAAAGGCGGCCCAACAGGTGTGCGGCCCATTAATTATGCCCACCCTCCTTCTCCCGCTCCTCTTTTCGACTCTCCCATCTCTGTCAGCCAGCTACAGGTAATTGCCACAAAAGGGGGCGTGCATCGGGTGCAGGCAACGCATGAGCATTTTGCTGCAACTACAACTAGTAGCTAACACAACTTCAACTTCAACTACAACTATAACTATAACTATAACCTGGCCTTAATTAACGAAGAGGCGGCTTACAATAGGCAAGCTGTAATTATCGTGATAATAACCACAATACATTTATGAGGAATGGCCTAAGAGCACGCAGTGAAGAAGCCACAACGACAACCAGCCCAAACGTGTACTCGTACCCATAAACTTAGCGCTTGTATGGACGCAGCTACACTCTATCTACGAGGTGGCCCATTAAATGGCCCCTGCTACGCCAATTATGCAATCGTTCTACGAGAAAATACTCCTCAACTAATCATTATTATTATTATTAGTTATTTTAAGCTTCAAATAACTTTAACTTTGAACTGTGTCTTAGCTCAGGCTAAATTAATCAGAACACCCACAGCTTAGATAGGAGCTAAACCCTGAAACGCGCAATATATTGCCCAAAAGTCTGCCCTTAGTCAACTTGTTAGTACGATAAGACAAATATCTGGGAAGAAATATCTGGGTGGTCCTATCTAATAGTCTAATGTTTCTCTTGCAGAAGAGAATCTAAAGAACGCAACATAGATTCATTCAAGTCCAACTCTCTGTGCATCTTAGATGGGAGTTGAACTTGCGAAGAGTTGCCTGAAATACTCTCCTTAGTCAACTTGTTAATATCATAGGACAAATATCTGGAAAGAACCTACTCCGACTGCATCCAGACAAAGGGACGACAGGTCAATCCAATATTCTAATGTGCTTTTCACAGAACAGAATCTAGAGAACGCAACATACGAGATTCATTGAAATTCTCCCCCTTCAACTAGGACGCTTCGTATTCTAAAGAAGTCTTCGAAGGAGATCTGGAGTCGCAGAGGATTCACCATATTAAAAAAAGAAGTTAATTCCGAGTTGATTGTTCCAGAACTACTTTTTATACTTAAAGCCTAGAGGAACCCTTCCGAAAATGGAATCTGACTTATCTCTCAGGGCGAGGTCAAAGATTTATTTCTTCCTAAAACTCCCTGCAATCCACGAAAGAAGCTCTCCAAGTGCTTTAAGCATTGCTATTAAGCCTAACTTAAATCCTTGTAAAACATGCCTCCATTTTGTATGATTTACTGCTCTTCTCTTCATTTCAGAGCTCATCGTTGAGGCAAAGAGATACATGTATATATAGCTAAAAACAAACCTCATCTGTGACTACTACGAATATCGTAAGGAATCTTATGTAAACATTTTCATAGCCCTATTACCCAAAGGTACTTCCTACTTAGCCGTCTATTCGTGAAGAACCTTCTCTTTATTCTGAAAACACTTTGTCATATTTCATATGGCCAAAAACCTTGACATCCTCCTTGCATAGGTCCCCATCTACTTAAGTGCAATTCATATGTGAAAACTGTCGAAAATGTTGCAAGAAGCAAATTGAACTTGAGGTAAAACATGCAACTTCCTTCCTAGCTGGCTTCCTTTGCTTATCCTTCGTCGTAGCCAGAACAACGTGGACGACACTTTTCGTATGGCATGCAAAGTTGCCATTTTATAGGAATATGGAGCTCCTTAGACATTTTAAGGCTAATTAAATCCACTTCATGTGACTGGGAGAAAAAAAAGGGGAATGCTAAACACTTTCCGGCATTGACATTTTTCCCAGTTGGCTGCAAATATTGCGCATACGCCACGTCCGCCAGACAGGCAGCCAGTTAAGTAGCCAGTCCAGAGTCCAGATTTATGTAATGTCAATGTTTTTTACACAATTAACAAAAGGCACATTGCGAAAAAATGCACGACAGGAAACGCCTGTCCGTGATATTTATGACATTTAAAAAGCCTGCCATCCGGCTAGAAGCCAAAAGTGCCTGTCTTAAAGACTCATTCAGCAACGAGTACGAGTAGCTGAGAGTCCTCATACCCTCATCTACCACCTGACCAATTAAAAATGCAACGCTGGCTTATCGCACGCGCAGCCGTAAGTTTATTTTGGTTAAAAGTTTTACACAATTTCCAAGTCGCCGGCCAAAGAAAAAGGTGTTGTAAGTTCGGTGGAAGTTTTCGCCAGAGGGCCGTAATCCTGAGACGCCTTTAATCCTCCTTGCTTGCTTTATTGCGCTGATAAGAAATTAATGTGCAAGAATTTATTGGTGCGAGTCGTTGCCTTCTGGCAATTAGTAAGCTAATCAAATAAGCCGCAGCTAATTGTTGTTGCCAGCTGCGTGTTGAAACTCGCAGCGAAACTTAAAGAGTTGCCACAATTTTTTTGTCAATTCTGGCAGAGTAATAGAAGTATGAGACTTGCTCATATCTTAGCATTAAAAGCAACTCCAAAGAGTATCTTATATACAAATTAAAGGTATTAGCTCTTAAGTTATTGAGCATAAGCTGTTGATGCTGTGAAAGATGAGCTGCAGCTTTGGTATCCATTTGGTATTGTGTGGTCCAGCTCAAGCATCAGCAGGATGTTTATATGGCCAAAGAAAACTAATTCAGCTATAGAAATATCTTCGTAAACGAATACCAAATACTAGCCTTATTTGTAGTCTGTATTATAAGATGTGTTTGTAATCGATAAACGATATAGTTGAAAGCCAAAGTCAGCAGTTTATCAAGCAAGGTTTGAATTTTTCTTACAATTTGCTACTTAAGTTCCAAAATGGTAAGCCGCAAATCTAATATCGTATTTCATAAACTTGTTCAGTATCTTTGGAGCAAGAAGTTAGTCCCTCTGCAAATCGATAAGTTCAAAATCGATTACTATGCTGAGTAAACTAGCAATAAATAAGTGTAACCTTCAATCAGTTCCTGTCTTTAGATAAAAAGTAAAGAATAAAGTCAAGCTCTTATTGCATACCCCTAAAATATATATTTCTTGTGTCAGTTTCTTGAAGTGGCTTTTATTTGAAAAGCCACTTTGATGCGGCTCTCAAGACCGTGATTTTACTGTGAGTACATCTAAAAAACCTCACACTCCCGAGCGTTAATAAAACACACGTTGGCACACCTCATGCGGTGACAACGACGACAGAAAACTACAACGGCTGGTCTTTTGGGGGAATGGGTACTGTGTACTAGTAGTCGTAAGACCCGGGCAAAATATGACCAAATGCCGAAAGTCCTTTAAGCACTCGCCACAGGACACGCAGGAGCAGCAACCAGGGACACCAGCAGCAGCAGCAGCAGCAGCGGCAGCAGAGGGCATAAAAAGGCCTAAACAAAAATTTCGCACTAATGCCAGCGACAAGTCAAACTGAAGTCTGAAATCTCCGCCAGTGGGCGCTAAATTTATGTGCTTCGGGGCGGTAACTTCATTATGCAGTGACCTACAATGAAATGGGCTGCCGTTGCACAAAATTTATGTGGAAAGTTGAGAGACAGCCTAAGTACCCGGGGGCTTGGCCAGACAACGTTCAAGTTGCTAGTCTACGCTGACATGGCAGCCGGTTGGACGACCCTAAAGTGCCCAACACAGTCACACTCACAGTCACAGTCGCAGTCGCAGTCACCGTGACAGTCACAGCTAAAAGTTTCAACTGTGTTTGATAAAAACAAGGAAAATCGCGATTGTTTTAGATATTCAATTAGCCACATTTACAACCAACGATAACGTCGTCTTATCAACAAGCAATTACCGCTAACTAACTTAAAGACAGTCTGCAGTTAGACGTTTAATCGAAAGGTATGGCTCTTAGGGTTCTGCTGCTCTTGGTCTGTCTTGGCCTGGCCAAGGGCCTACAGGAGGTGCGCTATGACAATCACAAAGTCTACAAGGTGCAAGTCGATGAGCTCAAGCAGTTACAGCTGCTCCACGACAATGAGAAGCCTCTACAGGTAAGTCCCAAAGTCCTGACATTAACAAGAATTAAACTTTATAATCCTTTCAGCTCAGCAGCTGGCGAGAAGCTCGAGGTCCTGGCGGCTTCTCGGACATAATGCTGCCACCTGAAAGTCAGGCGGCTTTTGAGCAACTGCTGCAGAGCAACAACTTCAACTTTAGCGTGAAGATTGACAATGTCCAGCGACTGATCGATGAACAGCGTCCGAAGCAGCGCCTGGGCCACCTTGAGTGGACCCAATACCATACGCTGGGCGAGATTTACGCCTGGTTGGATGTAATTGAGGCGCGTTATCCTGAAATAATCACACCCTTTGTCATTGGCAAGTCCTATGAAGGTCGTCCCATAAGAGGCATCAAGATATCCTATAAGAAGGGCAACGATGCCGTCTTCATGGAATCCAATATTCACGGCTGCGAATGGATCACCTCGGCAACCGTTACCTACTTCATCGATGAGCTGCTCGCATCGCGCAATCCAGGCATTAGAGATATCGCCCAGAACGTGGACTGGTACATAATTCCCGTTCTGAACGTGGATGGATTGACACACTCACATGAAGTTGTAAGTGAATATAAATAAATTGGCTGCGGTAAAGATAAGATTGCATAAATTTCAAAAAATTATTAATAACTTTACGATCTTACGATATTTAGTCTTATCAACATTCATGTAATTTGATTATTACTTAATTATTTCATTAATTTGTTTCACCTTTAGGAACGACTTTGGCGCAAGTCCCGCTTGCCCTCTGATCCCAAGGGCGAGTGCATTGGCACTGATTTAAACCGTAACTTCGACTACCGTTGGATGGGTGAGTGTAAGCTTGAGGCAGATCGTTTATAATCTCATGTAGAATATATTTGTATAGTTATTTCTTAATATTGAGTTAGATTAAGGTGATCGCCTAATATCGTATTTGCTTAGATCGCATACCAGCACATATTTGTGCCCAAAATCTCAAGCTTAGTCTTAAAAAGCAGTTCAGTTGCTTGAGGGAGGAACTTGCTCTTATAAAGTCTGAGCTCAAAGTGTTTTTGATGCTGATCAGGAATTAATATAAGGTAAAAATCATGCAGATACCTTGCTTATTGGAATACTGCAATACGAATATACCATTTCTATCCATTCGTTTCGGGTTAAAGGATTAAATGTCTGGTTCCTTGAAGAGCTTATCTCTGCTCCTAATCATTAGACGCTTATGCATGAAATGATTTAAATTTAAATATACATAAGGTTTAGCTAATATATATGACAATTTAAAAAAGTTCAGATTATTTGTAAGGATATTTGATATATTTTTTCAATATCGTAAGTAACAATATTAGTCTTTTTGCAGCTTCTTGCTCTCAAATCCCTATTAAGGGAAAAAGTCATTGGTTTCCTTACATTTTGCATATTTTAAGTTAAATATCGTAGATTACGATATTCATATATGCACTGAATTCAACGTAACTTTCATTATGTATTCTGCCAACCAGAGGCTGGCGCTTCAGCGGATCCCTGCTCCCAAATGTACGCTGGACCCTATGCTCAATCCGATCCGGAGATACAACACTTGACCGCATACATAAACAGCTCCATACCGGAGGGTAGTATCAAGATCTATGCATCCATACACTCCTATAGCCAGCTGCTGCTCTCACCTTGGGGTCATACGGCTACCGAGTTTCCCGAACATTATCCACAGATGATGGGGGTTGCAAAGGGCTTTGCGGATGCAGCTATAAGACGCTACGGAACTGTATTTAGATACGGTTCCAGTGCCACAACACTCTGTAAGTCATATTTAATATCTTTGTCTGGGAGTTCTACTAAAAATCTTTCGTTTCAGATGAAGTTAGTGGCTCTGGCAAGGAATGGGCCTATGGTGTGAAACATATCAACGTTACGTATACCATAGAGCTGCGTGATACGGGCGAATACGGGTTCCTACTCCCACCCGAGTATATTATACCTTCAGGACGTGAGGTCACCGAAGGATTTCTGGGCATGATAACGGCCGCCCGTGGAATTGGTATCTTGTAAGCACTTTCGCACCCAATAAAGATAGCCCCAACAACAAAAACCAAACTCGTATAGAAACAGCCCCCATCGCTGGGTCCATGGCAAACGGCGCCACTGTGCGCTGAGCTTTTGCTCCGCCCCAAAAACCGAGCAGAGCGCCGAAGCTCCCAATCAGCGACGACAATGCGGAAAACTGTAAACGAATTGTGCCGAGTTTTTCCTGGTGATAAGGAAGAGCAGTCGCACGGCTAACGGTACTCGTCGCCTCGGCTCGGTTGCATTTTTCTCCTCGCTGCTGTCGCTTTTTTTGCTTTTTGCTTTTGTTTTGTATTTTCTTTTTTCTTTTTGTTGCCGCCGCTGCCGCTGCTGCTGCTGTTGCTGCCAGAGTTGTTGGGATTGAAGTGTGAAAGGCGCCGTTGGTCGCCAAGTCTCCGCCTATTTTCAACGCGCGCGCAGCATCCTGGCGACAAGGCGACTGGATGGCGTCAGTCGTTGGATGAAAGCTCATCATGCATGCCGAGAGGGTACACATAACTGTGCATGACCGTATATCACTGGGTGTGGGCAGTAGCGGGAGGTGGTGAAGGGAGGGAGGGAGCTCCTACTCGTATGCGCGTTGGCAAACAAAAATAAACGCAACGAATGGGAAACGTCCAACGAAAATCTTCAGTTGCCCCAATATGGCGTCTGTCTGCCTTATATGCTTAGCCCATATATATTCCCAGCTTACCTATACATATGTACACACACACACACACACATACATACACTTACATATATAGAAGCTGGTCATATAACGGGAATGGTCTACGCTCTATTATTATTGTTGTTGCTTGCACTTATTTTTTTCAATTTGTCTAATGAAATTGCGTTTTCCACTTGCGTCGCACACAAAAAAAAGGGAAAAACTACATAGAAAAATCTTGGAAAATTGGAGAAAATATAACGTTGACACTTTTCGCTTTGCTGTTGGCTACTCCTTGAGTGCATGTATGTATTTATAAGATGTACATAGATACACTAGACTCTATATATAAATATACTTATATATAACATATAGTTGTGTGTGCGTTTGTGTGTGTGTGTGTGTTTGCCTTTTTTTACTCACTGCTCATTCTGCATATAAATTGAAATTTACGAGGCTCATTCGCAATTTCTTGTTTTTGTTGCCCGTTGATGCTGTTGCTGCTGTTGTTGTCAGTTGCACCTTTATGACAATTTTCCTTGCTGCCACTTTTCTATTTTATTCACTTCTTCCTTTTTTTCGTCTCTCTACAATTTTCTTGTATGTGCGCCGCATATTGTGGTGATGAATTTTTCTCTTTGAGTTATGCAAGGATGGCTCCACGGACTGTGGACTGGGCTGCTCCAGGTGTGGGAGCTGCTGCTGCTGCTGTGACAGCTCCAATAAAAACTTACTTAGCCAAATTGCAGTAAAGCAAATGAAGGATATGAAATTTGCCTAATAAAAGTGTCCAAAGCAATCAGTAAGTGCCTCAGGCACTCTCCAATATGAATATTAAAGTCCAACACCTAAAGAGAACTTAAGATCAACAAAATCTACAACTACCAAGTTGATGAATCGTAACTTAAATAACTAAATTAAATCTATTTAAGTAGCTCGAATAAAAAATCGTTTAATTTGTCTCAATAAGTATTAATAATAAGTGGATCTTTAGCTCAAGATCTCTTCTGAAATCGGTTGAACCTCTTCACAGCTAAAAAACAATGTGAAATGCTTTAGTCGAGTGAAGCTCAGTACAATTTCTTGAGAGCTTGAGAGCTGATGTACCCCAATATTAAGTAATATTAATAAGGACACAAAACATATTCTAAGACACTAAAGATAGCTATCAAAATGTATAATATAAATACAGTCAAGTCCCGATAAAATGTACCCCGCTAAATCGAAAATCTCAATAAGTCGTAAAAACTGCTGTCTCCTTGACTGCTGCCGCCTTTATATCAAGTCTCGACAAATTAAATTCCCATCTAATTCATAAGCAATGTAATCCCTTTACCATTTCAAATTATCGGAAGACGACTGTATATACATATATATAGTATCTAGTATCTTTGATGTAGATCAATGCAGTTACATGAGTTGCTGGAGAATCGTTTGTTAAAATAGGTTTTATTCCAGATGTCTCTACAGTCTTTTGTCGTACTCTACTCTACATAACTTTAAGTATTATAAACACACATTTACTTACACACCCAACACTCTTCTAGCACATCTGGAAGTTGGATAAGTCCCAATATGCTGAAATAAACTTGATCTGAGTGTGATGCCAAAGAAAATGATATCTTTAGCTCTCAGTGTCTAGGAGATCTGCCTAAAGAAAGAGGCAAGCATGGTCAGATCGGCTCAGAAGCTGACACTGTTTAGAAATATATATTCCTTATAGTGTTGCAGAAATCTCGTTCTGCCTAGAATATACATAAGATCATCATATATATATCACAAATATATCATATACCCTGATCACAATCAATAGTCAATGTCTCCCTCTATAAAAGCGACGCCTATAAAGTTTTTGGGCACAAGTTCAAGTTTCTTTCAAATTGAAGATTGTTCGGGCTTTCTCTTACTCCCACAAATCGATAATAAAAAAAACGATTTATGAGCACAAGTTTAAGGGTATAAATTTGATTCTTGCATCTGATAAGCTAATTGCTTATCAAAAGCTAAAATTAAAAGACGTATCGTAGCTATTAAGGAAATAATTGTTTCATTTTAAGCAGAGAAATATAATAAAACAGCCGCTTTATCGATTGATGACTGTTAAAATGTTTGTTTATATTCCCTGATAAATACCTTATATATACTATCATAAATTATTGTAATACTTAAAAGGTTTTAATGAATACTTAAAAGGTTCCTATATAAGATAAGGTATCGATGTTTTTGTTACGATATACAAAACACTAAGAAAGTCGTGTATAAAGAAACCAATATAGATCATCCTTGACATTGTCCTTATTTCAACTTATTTAACCTTATTCACTAGGAAGTATTCAATGTGCTTTACGATCCATAAGAAAGACTTGGCAAATTGAGAATTTTCAGAAGCATTTTGAATACATTGTAGAAAGCAACTGCCTCATAGAGGACAAATAGATCTTTCAGTAGAATAAATGTATAAATTCAATAGAGAACATCTGAGGAAATTTATATCACAAGGTTAACTCTTGACCTTTCTCTTCTGGAATCTATTGACAATTCTATGGTAATCTTAAAGAGTTTAAAGAATTTCAAACATAATCAGCAATAAAATATCTTAATAGATGTGATAAATTGACGTTAAATTTCAGAAATTACTCTCATATTTATAGTATATATAGCATAACTAGTTCTAGTTGGTAGTAATAAGTTTTAGCCATAAGGTATTTCATTTCCAAATATTATAACTACATTATTTAATTTCTAAGTCTTTCCTAGAAGAAAGATCATCCGGTCTGAACTCTGTTATGAGAAAAAGATACTAAACACACTTGTATATTAAATTTTAAGCAAATAAATTTCATTGAATTGAATAAAATATGTTAAGGTCTGGCATGATGAAGACTAAATGGAACGCTCCAGCAAGGGTTAACAATATGTTCTTATTGTTCTCAGATATGAGTAGCTCGTAAAGCCATTAATAATGCATTTTATACAAGCATGATTCATTTTGATATCCTAGAACTGACTGAGAACGACACAAAAGAAATAACATTCAACATATTCAAACATTTGACAGGCTTATTTATAGATTCATTGATTTAATCCGGTCACTTTGGTCACCAATTAAGTGCATATCGAAATCGAAATAGAAATCGGTTCACTCTAATTTGATAATTCAATTCTGCAATCAATCCCGATGACAGCCAATCAAAAATCAAATCAAATACGCTGAGTTTACACATGGCCAAGCCCCAAATCGAAATTGCTTTAATTGCTGCCAAGACAATAAACTTCAACGGCAATTGACGCTTGACACTTGAACGCTGCGCACAGAGGACTGAGCGGACGACAGCTGGTTGAGTCTGGCTAAGGATGGGGATGAGGCTAGAGTTGGGGCCTGGGACACTCGGGTCTCCAGCGAAAGTATGACGACAATGATGCTCGCCTGATATTCCCAGCGCGCGTCATGAAGCTGCGGCGTCTGCGCCTTTTTTGGACGCTTGGCAATGAGAATGACCAGATCCAGAGATCCAAAATCAGAGACAGAGCAAAGAGGCTCTCAGCCAGGCGCATAGTGCACCATTGCGTGTTGTAGCGGGAACTGTGACTGCGACTGCGACTGGGGCTAAGACTTAAGGCTAAGGCTAAGGTAGGCGCTGGAGGCGAACTTGTGGTACGCCTACCAAGAGTTATGACAGGCCACAGAGCTGTGTCCTTAAAAGGCAAAAGGTGCGTCCGTTTATGGACTGACGACGACGATGGCGTGTTGACAATGATGTGGATGATTGGTGTTTTCTGCTGTTTCGTAAGAAGCACACAGTACCCCGTTCTCCCCTTCCATACTGTATAGAGAGTGTATACTGTCTCATCCCGTTCAGTTAACGTTTCCCGTGAATTGGCCAAGACGCAGATATCAGACTCTAGACTCAGTAGAGAGTAGCAAGTCGCGAGTCGCGTATCGAGGCAAATGTGCGTCGCCGTTGCCTTATATGAATCGAGGAGACATTCGTCTAGACGGGCAGGAAAAAATCACAGCAGAATCATTCAGCAATGCCAAGTTTGGAGGCAGCTACTCAATGATTGCCATGAATGAAACCCACCAAGCGTCCACCGAGCAATTAGTATGCGCAGATTGTGATCACTCGGAAGTAATGCTAATTTTTTCGCTGCCTGCCTGCCCTATCTACCAGCCTTCCAGTTCTACAGCTCGACAGCTCTACAGCTCGACAGCTTTCCAGCTTCCCAGCGCTGGCCTTTCACTTGGCCAGCAGATGAGCTACTTTTTCTAAGGCCTGTAACTCGTATTGCGGCATCCCAAAATGGTCTGATGCGGCGGCCCAGGAGATGTCATTAACATTAGAGAGCAGGTGAATGAATGCAGCTGACAGGCGACAGCTGAGGAGCCCCAGCCGGGGGAATGGCAACTCCATTATGCAGTCAAAGGCAGCTTGTCTATGCCATTAAGACCGTTAACAGAGAGCATTAGTATCCTGGGCGTAACACCTGACGCAGTCGGCACAACAACAACGAGAACCCGGCGAGGTCAACTTCAGACAAAGGCATGCAAATGCGATTTACTGAGGCAAAGTGCAGAAGAAGATGGAGGCTGCGTTACGGCTGCCCCGGAGACCCGGAGCCCTCCAGCTGAAATAAGTAAGAAAACAACTTTTACGCTAAGCAGATGAACAACATTTGCATACACATCCAGCCTGTCCTCGGCCAGGACATGCTACAGTTTTGGAGCCCAGTCAGGAAGCGAAATCAAAAGCTTTTTAAAGGATATTTCATATAATTTCACGCTTAAAAGACAGCAACGTCCGGACATGGACTTGCAGGTTGTTTGCTTAGCGGCCAAGGAAATTGGAAAAAAGCCGGAAAAGCTGGCAGAAACACTCAAGAACCAGACCGACAACGAGACCATAAACGAGACAAGGACAGCGACAGCGACAGCGACATAGACCAAGTCCTGGCCGAGGACTGGAGACCCCGTCAAAAGCAGCCGTTGCTTTACCCACGTGCCAGGGCAAGCTGCTTAAAAAATAAGACAGGCCTCGTGCTCGTCCTTCATCCTTCATCCTTCATGCTTCATCCGTACTCCTGCTGAGTTATTGTTGTTGTTGTTGCTGTGGGAAATTTGCATGCGCCTTTTAAATCAATTATTGTTAAATATTTATTTCTTGAGAGTCCATTTTAGAGGGGTTCTTCCTCTGCAAGAGGGCATATTATCCTAACATAAATTACATGATTGATTTCATTCGAGCGCAACAATAAAAGAGCGAAAAAGATAGAGATAGAGATAGAGATAGAGACAGAAAGAGAGGGAAGAGTGCAGGACATTTAAGGAACAGAACACACAGAGCGCATAAGCACTAGAGAAAACAATGGGAAAATACGAGTAAGTAAACAAAATGCAAATACGATTCTTTCTTTGGCTTTGGCTTTGGGGCCTTGATTAAAAAGCTTCTGAATTAGCATATCATTTAGTGCAGCGAGTACGAGTACGAGTACGAGTACGAGTCGAAGTACGAGTATTCATATTCCTAACTGGGCCACTCACTATAAATAGCAGTAGGTAAACTCATATATTTACTCGTAACTTTAGGCCAGGATGTGCCACTCGTGGCAGAGGAACCGCTTCAATAGACACGAGCACTCGCAATGCAATTGATTTACTTCTGATACTCATTTGATTAAATTCCTTACCTTAATTTATATAAATAAACTTGTATACATATACTTAACTTAATTAACTCTATCTAAGACTCTATCTAAATACGCTGGAATATTCAAGCAAATTATACAGAAAGATCGCAGTTTGTGTTTGAAATAGACCTGCAAGTTTGGAACCTCTTTCGAAGTATGCACTCGATTTTATAAGTATGAAGACTTCCTTATCAAAGTATTCATTTATTTATTCATTAATTCATTTATGAATTTATTTAGTTACTCATTAATTGTTCGTTTGAATGGAAAGGAAAATTAACATTCGAAAAGTTTATTAAGTCTAGACTACAAAGGCCTTTAGCTAAGAGAATCACATCAACCGCTCCTTGACTGGGAGTCGAAATGAGAACTCCTAGAACCTGGAACAATGCCTAAGAAACTATACAGTTTGCCCCACCGAGAATCTAGTTGACTGAAAGGCTAAAGAGAGTAATGTAGGAAACTTATCAAAGAGTTCTAAGTAAGACTCCCAGCCAGGATGTGGATGTTGTGATTCTCTAAACATTTCCTATCCAAAGAACTTGGTAGGGAATCTGAAAGTAAATCCATTCAATATTTATCACAAGAATCAATTTTGCATACAAATAAATCTCTTTAATGAATAATCCAAATTCATTTTATAAGTTTTTAAGGTATTTATCCTTCATCCTTTAATATGCTGTAGTTTCCCATATCCCTTCATATTTGATATAAATGTATTCAATAAATCAACAAAATGTACCACAAATCATGTATTTTTATTTAAATGAGAAAATTTTGTACCTAACAATGCAAATAGATTTGGGAATTCTTCTCGATCATTGACTGAAATTTGACAAACATATCGCGCTTTTAGTCAATAAGGCGACTCAATCTCTTGGATTTATCAAACGATGGTCTAAGGAATTCGACGACTGAACTCTTCTCTTGTTCGGCCTATTCTGGAATACGGATCTTGTGTGTGGTCTCCGAATTGAGTCTGTTCAAAAGAAGTTTCTTCTTTTTGCTCTTCGCGGCTTTAACTGGGTTCCAGCTACTGATTTGCCTTCATACCACAGTAGATTGATTTTAACTAACCTCCCATCTCTTACTAACCGTCGCCTGATGCTGGGAGTTCTATTTTTACATAAATTAATAATTGCCAAAATTGACTCATCTCTGTTATTAAGCCAAATTAAGTTTCCTCTACCTTTGAGACGTACTCGTAACTTCACACCACTTTCTCTAAATACTCGTAATACTAGCTATTATTTTCATGAACCTTGTCAAGTTCTCTGTGCTGACTATAACAGACTTTGTCGAGTCCTCAATTCAGAGTCCTCTTTTGATACGATTGAAAACCATATCCTTAACTATTTAGCACGTAGTAACTTGCACTAATTGCTTTACTAATCATAGTGATCTGATTGGGTTTTTTTTTGGTTTTTCCCAATCCTCGCAACAAATGTTGGATCATTTAATATTCTCATTTTGAACACCCCAGATATTAACTTTAATTTTCTACTTAAATACTTTATTTTAAATTAAAATTATATTATTTCAGCTTTTATTTGTATTAAAAATTGTATTGTTACTTTCACATTTTGGTCGACTGTTAATAGTTGACATTAATTAAATAAATAAATAGATCTTTCTTTTCTAGGAGTAAACAATTTTTTAGTTAGATTGATAGATAAAATACTATCAAACAAGTTGAGTTTAGGACTCTAGTAAAATATATAAAACTTTAATTTCTTGAAATTTAAATGATTTCCTTGATCTTTTAAGATGATCTTCTTACCTCTACTTCAACTACTTTATATAGTAAGTAGCTAAGAAATTAGGTAAGAGTATTCAAAACATTGATATAATTTCTAGTTCTAATAAATATATAAATAATATATGATCTTTTTAATATTCAAAGTGCTTAGTAGGGCATCTACAAAGCTAACTTTGATCCAACTTTATGCCAAGAATCACAAAGATATTTTAATATGTGATAATATAGTAAAAGACACAAAAAGCTAAATCTACCTGAAATCTACTTAACTTTTTGGCCTTGACTTAAACCTAGTCAAATCTTTGATTTATCCCAACAGAGGATTTAATCTAGAGTAATCCTCTGTTACTTTCTTCTGATTGTATATATATTTTCTCTATATCATTTCGTTCTGCCCACATCAAACATATAAAGTCGTGCATGTATATACGTTTATATTTCGTATATTTCTTCTGTATTTATTTGTGTTTTTTTAAGGCATTTCATTTTTATATTTTTGTACACTCTCTGCCTCCGTCTCTCTCCCTCTCTGTGTCGCCGCTGCTCGCACAGCTCTGATCTCTGCGGAGCAATGTGCAGCGTCGTGTATTTTGCTCAGTGGCGCGTTGACATCGCCATCAAAATGCTTTGACGTGGTTTTTGATTGACAGGAAACTCATAAATAATTCATGTCATTAAATCATGTTACATTTTTTTTTTATCCAGCCTTCTGCTTCATCTTCTTCTGCAGCAGCAGCCGCAGCCGCATCTCCAGCGTCTTCAGCTCCCCACTGACTGGGGACTCGGTTGGGTCCGCTGTACGGTGTCCATTGTACGGCGTCCGCTCTACGGGCTGCGGGCTGCGGGCTGCGGGCTGCGGGGTCGGGGTCGGGACCGTGAAACGGGTTTCTTCGACAACTGGACCAACCGGACAGCAAGCACTGTGTGTGTATGTGTGTGCGTGTGTGTGTGTCCAATGGACATTTAGTCAGCTCCTGCAACTCTAGGCGAAAGATCTAGCAATTAAATGTCAAAAATGTTTCGTTTCATTGTCCACTTGCCCCTTCGATGCATGTAACTGTAACTCGATTCGCTCAGCGAGGCGGAGGCACTCGGCTGGATCTTTTAATATTTCTTGCTGAAAACTTGAGGAAAATAAGTTTTCAATGAATATAATTATGCAAAACAGCCGGGAAGGACGCGCACTGCCTGGACTCACAGTGGGTGGGCCTTGTCGGACCTTCTGGAGGCGCATGAAGTGAAAAAAAAAACGCATTAAAATTACCAGAAATGACGAAGATGACAAAAATAAAAGAGAAAATTATAAAAGGCAAAAAATAGAAAGAAAAAAACATAAAACGAAAAGAGAGAAATTGTGATATGAAAGCTGAAAGCTGAAAGCGGCTTGGGCATATTTAAATATCTCCTGCCCCGTTGTCATAATATTTTCATATTATTGCTTGTTTTAATTCCTTGTTTCGGGATTTTTGTTTCATTTCTTATTTGCTTCTATTTTTTTGAAACGTATTTCTCGGCTACCATTTTCTTAGCATTTGCTGTCAATTGTCCTTTGGCGCGTCTGACGAAAAGGAGGAAAAGTTTTTAATTTCTATCAAAGATTTTGGGCGCAGTTTTTAATGAAATTTCTGCCGCTGGTCTGCCGAAAAGGATTCTCCTGCTTGCTCTGCATAATTTGCATACATTTTTTTTTGTCTTTCCACCAGCTCCAGGAGGAGCCGCAGCCATTTTTAATTTGTGATTTTCTAGCGAGTGTCCTTAAGGAAGTTTCTCGTCGGCGGCTTTTCGCGTGCGGTTTTAATTAAAGTAATTTATGAGCTGCTGCTGCTGGTTACTCGCACTTTAAGCTGGCAAATCATTTTAATTGCTTTGCAATTTTTCGCAGCATCAGTGCCACGCCTCCCCCACCCACCCAACACACCCGTCCTGAAGAGCACCTTCAGCTACTGTTTGGTAAACGAGTATTGGCATTGGGCATTGGCATTGGGCTTTGTTGTTTTCGATGGTGTGCGGCGATAATAATTACACGTCACGCTGCCACGCAATCAAAACATTATTTGTGCAAAATCACGGAACTGAACTGAAGCGGAAGTGATGAAGGACTTCAGGACTTCAGGACTTATTGGCTGCACGCGTCCTCGTTGACGACGACGTCGCACCAAAAAGTTTAAACAATTTTTGTAGCATCGACCGCGCACCCCATTTGCATTGCACCGTTGGCCACACTTCAGAGTCAGCTCCAAAAAGCCGAAACCAAAAACACCAAAACCATTCCTGATCCCGATCCTGAGCCAGCAGCCAGCAGCCAGCAGCCCACCCAAGCGTCGCTCTTCTCCCTGGGGCCGCCACTTCGCGCGTGTAAAATTCAACGCAACGCGTGCGGTCACGTGGCCTCCAGACACGCCCACTTTCATGATAGTCGCAATCGCTTTTGCTGAGATTTTAACAAAACACTGACAATGGCATTGGGAACAGCAGCAGCAGCAACAGCCAACAGGCAACATCAACACATCGAACATCATTCAACGGCGGCCGACGATGATGATTTCTGGCCTGCGCCAATCAACAACGGGAAACGGAAGAGGAACGAGTAACAACGGAAAATCGTTGAAAATTATGTAAATTGTTTTCAATTCGAATGCTCCTTGTAAATGGGGTTTGGGCTCTCGGCTCTCGGTTTTCGGGTTTGAGTTTAGCCAGAAAAAGGAGTGCGAAAATTTGCCTAAATGCTTTATAGCCAACTGCGCGACATGCGAGCGATTCAGGCAGGAGTCAATCCTGCGGGGACAGCCACAAACTGTTGCATGCAAACAATGTGACAGCAACATATGTTGCCACAATCAACATCCCGTTCCCCATCTGTGTTCCTGTCAGAGCGTGCAACCCTTTGACGAACTGATAAACTGACAGAATGCAAAATACGACTAAATTCTCGATATCAGAGATTACACAGATATTTGGGAGTATTTTTAGGGCAGCCAAAGAAATCACCAAGGTAGCAGAGAACTTATTTTATTATTCGCTAGTCAATAAATAAAGTATTTAAATTTTTGATTAATTTTTATTTGAGTAATAATGTAAGATATTTTAAAAATTATTCAAGAGTTAAAAGACAAACTGCCTTCCATTTGCATAGGAACACGTTTTCTTTGCGCTTATTTTTACTCATTAGAAACGCAAATAAAACTAATGTAAATAAATTGTATATAGCATATTATTTAGCAAAGATTCCAGATCGTATTTAACAAAATTAATTTTTTTAAATAACGTTAGAGCATTTTTATATATGCTTCTGCTCAATAGAAGAATGAAAGGTTCGCACTGCATTTAAATAAGATTTAAATTGATTCCCTGTTAGAGTGTGGATAATCATTGGCTAATCAATTGTTATGAATTCGTTATGCTTAGACTCTGTAAAAAGTTGATTATACACAGTAACAGCATATCAGATTTATTTAATAAACAAACAGATACTTAATTGAAAAAAAATAATATATACAACATATTTGAGTTAAGAAAATAAATTAGAAATATGCATTAATTTATTTTGTTGCATTTCCAAATTATAAAAAAATACATGAGAGATTATTTATATCAATTCAACATTTATTCAAATATAAAATCATATTTCCATATGTGGTAACAATTCTGAGATTTTTGGTTTGTAATTTTTAGTATTAAAGAACAAGACTTAGCTCATATTTTTTTAAACACTTTGTTTCCAGTTCAAGTAATTTTAAAGATACATTTTTAAGATTTATTTATTGGGAAGATTTTTTTATTTATATTTATTATTTATTATACAAATTTAGAAATTAAATAATCTAAATTTATTTGAAGAAATCTTCTTAACGTTAATTATAATATTTGAATAATATTTAAATTATATTTACCTATTTGTATTTTATATTTATAAATATTCAATTTTCTATTTTTTTATGGCGCTAAATAATAAATAAATAAAACTGATTAGAATTGCAAAATTAAGTCGTCAATTAATGCAAATGAAGTATTTATTTGTGTTATAATTTAAATTTAAAAATATTCCTTTGTCGTTTCCGGTAGAATATGAAATTGGACACTATATGAAGGCTTGAATACCGTATTATTATTATTATATATGATCTTCTTCAGATACTTCGACCAATCTTACTATGTAAATGCTTGTTTAATTCAACTGAAGCGAGTGTCTTAAAAGTTGAAGAACTTTTATAGGAGTCAATTGATTGAGAACTGATTTAATACAGTAGAGGTCCGGTTTGACGAACTCAATAATAAATGGAAGGCCTTTATCGTGAAATCGTATAATTCGATTTTGAGGCATAAACTTCACAGCTAATCGTACAAGAAATTTACTCTTTAATTTTCCCTGTTACAATTTTAGGTTGCTTTTCTTTCTCCACTTCATTTTTCTAGTTTATCTCCTGTTTCTAATTGGTTCGTTATATTCAAAAAATGTTTTGATTCTTCTCTAGAAACAACAATACTTTCTACGCCAGTTAAAATGAAATATAAAGTTTTGTGTATTTAATTTGATATTTCTTATATTTGCATTAACATTTATTTCTGTTTATATTTATTAATATTCCATAAGGGATATTTTGAAAGACCTTCTCCTTGAGATACTTGTTTAACTTTGGATTTGCATTTGTTATGAACTAAACGAAGCTAGATTCAAGGAAAGATGTACATTTATATGGGAAAGATGTACATTTACTGTTTTTATTGTCCATCGATTGGATTAGATGGAAATACTTGCTTACCATTCGAATAGCAGTTTCAGATCGATGCGATGATATTATTGTATTTCGCATTTGTTGTATATTACTTCCTGGGCTGGCTCTATCAATTTCATATTTTTTCCCACCAGTGAGGACAGCTAGGACATTCAGTGGCAGCTGTCCACCCCCTGCCAGGATAACAGGCACACGTCCGTGGCAATAAAAGCGCAAACGTTTCAATTCCGTTGCGGCTGACAAATGCACAAGAATTGCGAACGTTTCTGCCCCAAAAATATTATAATGATAAAAAAAAGAAGGCAAGAGACAAAACCCCGAACATCCGAATTTCCAAACTTCCATATCTCGATGCCGTCGAGTGTTTTGATTTGTAACGTTTCTCACTTCATTATTATGCAATAAATTCACATAGCAAACTCACATAATAGCATCTACATGTCTCACACAAGCAGGGGCGACTTTTCCCTATACTCAGGGGGTTGTTGCTCTACTTACGCGCAGTCATAGTTGTTGTTGTTGTTGTTGTTGTTGGGATTACTGCGATTGCTGGCATTGGATGGCATCAAGAGCGGAAACAGACCGTCGCACTGGACTCTGTGAATCAGTGAAAAGTAATGAGGCTGAACATGACAAAGCGTACATTTTTATATCAAGCACACATTAAGACTGACTAAAATGCAATGATGTAATGAGAGCGCATACAGTATATGCCATATCCTTGATCAATCTGACAGAGATTACATAACTGGATAGCCTTTAACATTTGCAAATATTATTTATAATAAAGGGTGTTTTTTTTAGAGGTATAGAACTTTAAATTGCAATAGAACAATCGATTGTGGCACGAGCTGTGTGACATGTTGTGCCGTCTTGTTGGAACCACAGCTCGTGGACATTATGGTTGTTCAATTCAGGAATGAAAAAGTTGGTAATCATGGCTCTATACCGATCACCATTGACTGTAACGTTCTGGCCATCATCGTTTTTGAAGAAGTGCGGACCAAAGATTCCATCAGCCCATAAAGCGCACCAAACAGTCAGTTATTCTGGATATAACGGTGCTTCGACAAACACTTTAGGATTAGCTTCTCTCCAAATGCGGCAGTTTTGTTAGCCGTTCAACCAGAAGTGCGCTTTATCGCTAAATGGACGTAGTGCGCGATACGAATTCCGCACAGAATCATTATTTTCGAAATAAAATTGCACTATTTACAATCGTTGTTCAGGCGTGGGTGTATTGCCAAGCCAAACTGAGAATAAATCACTTGACAACTGTTAAATCGGTCGCCATTTGGAACAGTAATGCCAACTTAAAGTTCTATGCCTCGCCAGCAATCACCCGATACTATATATAGGGTGTCCCAAATCTACGCAAGTTTTGAATTAAATAGAAAACATAATTTTTGGTTTTTTTATTGTACGTTTTTTTTTAATTATGAAGTACATAGGATAAGGTTACGTATGGAATAACACTCTTTGCACTCTTTTGTCAAAATTTTCCATTAGCATTCTGCATAAATGTGGCTGAATTTCTGAATTCTGAATATCCTTTAAGGCAAGCGTGGTTTGGGCTTGTTAACATAGACCTGCGATTTCAAATAGCCCCATAAAAAGAGATCCAATGGTGTTAAATCACACGATCTAGGGGGCCAGTTTTGATCACCGAAACGAGAGAGTACTCGACCTGCAAATGTCTCATGCAATAATTGAAGCGTTTTGCGTTTTTTGAACACAGGCCGCCAAACATTCATTATTTTTTAAGTATTATTCAATAAGGAAGACACGTTATTTGCCTTAAACTGTCAGCTATCGATTAAATTAAATGGCGGCAAATTCAAGACTTGCGTACCTTTTGGGATACCCTTTATAATAGTGAAGGGAAAGCGAGCAAACTGATCTCCTTATCAGTGTTTATATTTTCGTGTATGCTAGTACGGATGTAAGGTAGGGTAGGATAGATCTTTTACAGGGTATCTCGTAGTCCACCACTCTTGAGCTACTCTGTACTTATTAAACACAGCGAAGAGTGTATCATAAACTTGTGCAAGTGTATGGAACAGCCAAAAGGAGGTGAATATATACTATTGATCAGCATTATACACTCAATCGATATAAATTCCTTTATAGCAGTTGAGCGAGAGCGATTATCTCTGGATCCAAACAGGGAGATGCAATTTCATTATGCCTCTGAATCTCTTTAAGAGTTAATATAATCTATGTCGATATGTATATACACACATACAGTAGAAGTCCGGTTGATGCAAGCCCCTGTACGTTGAGGAACTGAGGAATCCTTTTAACGGAGTGTACGTTAAACTTGACCTCTACCGTATTATAATTTGCTATAAATATCATTATTATAGACATATAATTATTAGTTATAAGTATATAGTATAATATATGGATCATATCTTGTTGTTCTCAAAATTATCTTTTACACAACAGAAGTGCGTTTTGTCTTCAAATTTATCTACTACTACTTTTTTTCGACATCACAAACCATCCTGAGAATTACCCGTTTTAGGTGGGTCAACCGCCCTTCTCCTCGATTCTCAAATGTAGTACTTAAGCTCATGTAAGGCCTGGTTTTTTTTGGTGTCTTCTAGTGTGAATGTGTATGTGTATATATAAGTGTGAGTATGTATGTTTGTATATATGTATATAAGTGTGGGTGAGTATGTATGTATGTTTTATGTTATGTTCACATACATTTCCCTCTTCGTTCGTTAAATTGAGTATAAGAGTTCATTATACGAGTATAAGATACTTAATGTAAACATTTGACAAGTACGTTAAATCGCGAATCCGTTAAACTGAAAGTACGTTAAACCGGACGTCTACTGTATGTTAATCTATGTGAATACAACTGAACCTAAGGGAACTTCAGATCTAGCTAACGACTACACCATTATCTAGCATTCTCCATAAGATTTTCTTGCATTTTCAATACCTCATTATCTCGTTCCTTTAAAAATTTGCTAATATAAAAAAAAGGTACGATCATAACGTTCCCAGAGTATCGCTAGGAGGGAAGCTATTAATCTATCTGTGTACAGAAGTACTTGTATATCTCTTCATAATATATATTTAATAATTTAATTTATTAGTTGAATCTTAGGTCTCCAAATATGCCATTTGTTGTGAAAATTATTTATATTTCTTTTATGAACAATAAGTGTTAAACTATAATTTAGCGGTTCGCTCATTATCTGCGTAACAAGCAAAAGATGCCAATCTTTTAAGGTTGAAATATTTTTGAACGCTTCCAACAACTCATTTGATCTGGCCTGGGAACCATCCCAATCCGCTTGTATAAACACGTAGATAACCGAGTCTATGCGAGCGGAATACCAAATCTTGTATATAGGTGGACATGTACCAGACGTGTAGGTAAATATATGAAACTTGATTCCTAATTTGGAATCCACTCGTTATAACTTAAGATGATCTCATGTAAATATACTTCAATATTAATGTGTTCAACTACAAAATTCCCTGGAATCAACTTGTAGGTACCCTAACACAGAGGTGTACTCAACTACACACACACACTGCTTAAAGGTAATACCATGCTTACCTTTAAAATCAGTAACTGTTCCTCTCCTGCGCTACACTGTGCTTAATTCTATTGCATGGATTAAGACCATAGTTGTTGAATGCCAAAAAAATCAGTACTAAACCTTTTAAAATGTTGGTTATCAATGTTAATAATAATGTTAATAATAATTATGGTAAATTGTTATTACTTCTGTTCTCATTGTTTGATATAAATGAAATATACCAATATTATGTTGCTAAAAACAAAAAGTATTCAAAAGGGATATGGATCGGTGCTTTTCGATGTTCACTCTGAAATCTATCCATATATAATATTTCCCTGAAGCATATAGTGTATACGGGTGCTAAGTCTCTAAGCCATTGATTGAAACTTGAAGTTCGGCTAAAATTCTTTTCTAGCTCTTATCGTCTCTGCTATCATCCGGACAAAAAGATAAAGAAGGCTATATGGACTCGTCTTTATGAAATCGGAGATGAATCCACATGCCTGTTACATACAATACTTGAAATCAGCAAGCAAAATCAGTTACTAAGACTAAAAATTGAATTAATTTCCATTTCATACTGTTTATTTATATTATGTTCCTTATTAATTTATTAGTTTATTCTTTATTACTTACTTTTCTATCTTTCATATCTTGCATTAGGCTCTAATAACGACACTGACAGCACTTTGATTTAAAAAGGGACAAATCGGGAAAAACTGGCATATTGGTTTTGGCTTTTTATGTTTTATTGTATTCCATATTTGTATAGTCTATTTTATATATTTTTTATTAAGTTATATATTAATATTAATATTATATTAAGTATATTATATAATATTTATATTAAGTTATTAATAAAAATACAATGAATTTGCACAATCTTTTAGGATATTTTTTAGCCACATTTATTTTATAATATTATCATAAGATAAGATAATTAAATGAGTAATTCAGATTAACATTCTTCAACACTTTGAGTTTATATTAACTATTCACAGCCATTAGGCGCACTTATTGGCGCAAGCTGTGTGCCACCAGATGGAAGTGAGGCAACATTCTGCTAAAAGAGTTAGTCTAGATCTCAATTGTAGATTCAGATTCAGGTGTATATAAAAAAGTTGTGTGGAGTTCCGTACGTACTATTCGTATTATTATAAAGTGGGTGGCTACATTATGTAAAACCCCAATCCTGGCATAAAACATTTTAGAAGTGTTATCGAATTTGATTGCCATACCCCAAATGAGTGCTATCATCTATTGGTATATAGTGTTCTCATGCAATCTTTCTTAGTTACATCCGAAGGTACCGCTCTGTCAGTAGCTGGTCTATGGTAAGCCCTAGGTTTTTCGCCTTCATGTCCTGAGCAATCAAAGAGTTACTTAGTAATACGACAGAGGCAATGTGTCTTTTTATGCTGTAGTATACATCGACGCTTTTGCTTTTGGGAAAAGCCAAATATTAGTTTTGGTCCAATTTTTTAATTTGTCGCAGACACACTTTGCTCGACAGAATATGCTGATATCATTGTCGTACAAGGCAAGTAGTCCATTTCTGTGCTCCCAAGTTAAAGCTGATCTACTTCATATTTACGTTATGGAGTCGGATTTGCATCCTATTGCCTGTTAAATACATTTCCACCAGCTTTATAGTGTCTTTTTTAATTGTCATTTTACTGATTTACTATGAGCTAAAAAACTGCAGCAGAAAAGGAAATACACTCGTACCATAACAAAATATGTTATGCACGACAAACAGGTAATAAAGACACAAGTAGTTTTAGCCTCTTTGCACTGTAAAATGCACAACAAAGCAGTCTTGATGATAGTAAACTGCTTGAAGTGCAAGCAGTGTACTGCTTGATACGCATTTTGGCACAGAAGTACATGTGCTTGTACGCAGACGAAGTGACCTTGTATAAAGGACGAAGCTGCTTTGTACCAATAACAAGCATACAACAGAAACTCAATTCAGTTTAAAGCTTATTTTCAAATCAGCATTGAATGTGTACCATTTTGAGCGAAAAAATGTTCCAGTTCTGCAACCCCTGTACCAAATCTAGCAGTCCTGATGTTGATATCCATTAAGCCTCCGTCTGTTATTCCCATATGTATAACCTAAATATATACTCGCTCCTTGTACGAAATGTTCCACTAATGATACTATGCATACCAGATAAGCAGCCTTGGTACAAGACTTACTTTAAATAGGTACCAAATGTATGTAAATTGCCAACACAAATAATGTACAACCTTTGGTGCCAAAATGTACCAAATATCAAATAGTCACGGACTTTCGAAAAGACTTTTATATACAACTTTCATTACAATTTCCTAGACTTTAATTGCAGCTTAGAGAAAACTTTTGGAAAAAATCTCCAAATAGATGGTTGTAATTATTGCTACAGAAACTTTTTACATACTCGTTGAGTTGTTCCACCCACTTCAGAAACTTTGAAAGCTAGAAAAAGCTTTCGTCAATTTTGGAATTTGTAAAGCTGTTGCACGTGGAAGGCTCACGGTGCACTAGCTTTAAGTTGCCACAAGCTTTTCAGCGAACTTTCATCCCAGCATGATTTTTTGAAGCTTTCAATCAAACAATTACTCGTGGTCGTTGTCGTTTTTATGCTCTTCCAACCCACAAGCATACCCAGCGGCGCTAAAAGCTTTTTTGAAAAACAAACCCCCACCCAAAAAGTTCATAGTTATACGCACTCCAAAAAAAAACAGTGGCCAAAAACCCACCCCTTTTTGACAAGAGAGAGCAAACGTGTTGAGTGTTGAGCAGAAAAGCTCTCGCGATGTGTTGGTATTTGCGAGTAAATCGCCGCTCCGCTCAGTTCTTAGTTGGTGTTGTCGGTGCTCTCTCGACGCGACGCGACGCGCCGAATGAGAAAAGCACAAAAGTGCTGTGTGACACAAAGAGGAGTGTCAGGAAGCATAAATTTCAGCATACAAAATTCCACACACAGGCGACGCGTCGCAGCCAAAACTTTTCGGCGAGTTTTCCGCAGAAAATCCATAAAAAATGAAAGAACCAAGTGTAAATATTAATTGAAAACTGATGCGCAAAAGTTCCTGTAGTCTTTAAACAAATGTGTAAATAAAAAAGAAGTAAGCGGTAAATGCTGCACGGTAAAATGTGTTTCTTCCAGTGCCGCACTGCAAATGTATATCAATCTGAATACGTTGTGGACGAGGCCAAGTGTGTGCCCAAGTGGCGCTGCGTATAAATCAAACAAGTTTCTATAAAAACGCGCACGGAGTGTACGTTGAAATAGCCAAAATAAAAGAAATGCCAATGGAAAATGAAAATCATAAATAAAACATAAATTATGTTTTTGGCAGCGGCAACAAAAATAATATTCGATAAAAAAAAACGCCGCGCAACAAACGAAAATACATATATATTTTGATTTTTTTTTTATAAATAGAAAAATCAATTTCGCACGCAGCGCGCACTCAAACGCACACACACACACACTCACACACACATACATAAACGCATACAGGAGCAAGCAGCAGAAGCACAAGCACAAGCAAAGAGAGAGGCGGCGCTGGAGCTTGCGCTCTCTCCATCTCTCTCGCTTTTTTTTTTTTGACAGACTGTTGGCTTCGGTTGTTTGGCGCCTCGCTGCCTGCTTCATTCGCCTTTCTATCTGTCAATGTATGCGTGTTTGTGTGCGGCGTGTTTGTGTCTATTATAAGCGAAAAAGAGGCTGATGCTCTGCGCTTTGGTCAGCGCTCTGCTCTGCTATGTGAGAATATAATTGAATAAAATTCAAGTGTTTTTGTTGCATTATTTGTTCTGCTTATTATTGTTATTTGTTTAAATAAGCAACAACTACGCACGCGAGTGTTGAAAGCTGTAAAACGCGCGCGTCAAAACAACAAAACAGCATCGACAGGACAGCTCAAGAACAACAACAACAACAACAACAGTTACAATAACAGCGCCAACACAGACAACAATAACAAGCATAAAGAGTAATTTTCTGTTGCAGCCCTGGCCAAACCCTTTTTATGGGTTCGCCACGTCCTGTACTGTCCTGTCGTGTCCTGCCCTGTAACATACAGTGCATGTTTACAAATTGACGCTGCAAATTGAATTTATAGTTCACAGAGCGAAACAAGTGGTTGGCCAGTGGGTTCCGACAGTGGGTGGCTCATTGTTGGTTGCCTGGTTGCTTGGTCGGCTGTGGCTCGTTGGCTCGCCAGTTCGCCAGTTCGGTAGTTCTGTGGCTCGGTCCAAGGCAAAAAGTTAATTTCCGCTACTTTTAAAAGTTTTGACGCTTATGTGTTTTCTCGTTTGAACTGGAAGTGGAAGTGGATATGTGGCTGTAGATATGAAATTCCTAGTGGGTGGGTGGGCGTTTTATACGCACAACGTCAACGTCAGCGACGCCGTCGTCGATGTTGATTTCGACAACTAAAATTCTTGGACAAGTGGCCACAACGGAATGTTCCATTCTTTCTAATGTTTATCCATTCCAAATGCTCATAAAGGGTATATCGAAGTTCGAAATTTGTATCCAAAGGGCAGCCAAACGCATCTCTGACCTTTAAAAGTTTCTATGTATATACATATTTATATACATATTTATGTGTATATGTGTATTTTGATTCGCATTGACAGCTGTGTTGTCGGTTCGACTGTACTGCTTGCAGTTGTACTGAGTGTCTGGACGCGTGTGTGTCGGCTAATTTACACCTGGAGACCGGGGTATCTTATAGTCGAGCTATTGTGACTTGAGAATTCTTAGTTATAGTTGTTGTTGCTGATGTTGTTGCTGTTGCTGTCGCATAAAAAACAATTTCGAAATGTTCACGGCGGCAACAACAACAAGAAATCAAATAAATTAAATTTACACACATAGTTAAATTAGTGAAAATTGAATAAAACAGAAGAAAGCAAATACAAAAACAGCCGAGGAGTGTGACAAAAAACGTAAATAAAAGAGAGATAGAGCGACAGTTAGAGAGACGGTTAAAAACAGAGCGAGAGAAAGGAAGACAGAGAGACCAGCAAGAGAAGGTGAGAGAGTGAGAGAGAAAGACAGAGAGAAAAGCCAGCTCGTCATCAGACTACGCAGAACGTGTCGAGCAACAAATTAATAAAAAATTGAAAACATACAACAACAGTAACAACTCAGAACGCCAACCTCACCGACTACATCCACAACTACATCTACGTCTACGTCAACGTCAACGTTAACGCTAGCGCCAAAGCCAACGCCAACGTAAGCGCCGCAGCAGCCGCAGCAGCACAGTCACAAAATGGGCTGCGGACAGAGCAAAATACATTTATATCCCAGGAAATCGAAGAGTAAAGCAAACGGCAAGAAAGGAGGACATGGTAAGCAGCATTACAAAAGGAGTCGCATTGGTGTGTAAGCCTCACTGAGCTCCTCGATCTGTGTGTGAGTGTGTGTGGTGTGTGTATGTGTCTGTTTTTGCTTTAGATACAAAACGCATACATAAATATTCGTGCATACACAAGCTATATAACAAAAGCTTACACGCATGACGACATCAATTTCCCTGCAGCTGTGGGCTTTTGTGTATGCCTGTCTGTGTGTGTATGTGTATGTGTGTGTCTTGTGGGTCTGTGTGTGTGAGTGTATAAGCCACCTGTTTTCACAATGAGGACATCATTGATTAATACGTCAACAGCAAAGCTTAGACCGTGCATTCACAAAGTACTAGGCTTATAACATGCACACATGCATGCGCTTTAATATGTACACACACCCCCACACACACACACAGAAACATGAAAATAAACGTTAAGTTAACAAAAAATTCAGCCCTAGTCTGCATTGAAAACTTTTAGCAGTCGCCGGAGAGCCTTCTACATTGTTCTAGCGCTGTCTTTTTCTCTCATTTTCAGCTTATTCGGTTGTACGTGTGGGTGAGTGGGTGTGTGTGTGTGTCTGTGTGTGTGTGTATGTCTGTGTGTGTTTGTAATTAACTGCTAAAAGGCAACTTGTTGTTGCAATGGGCGCACCAGTGGGCGTGCACCCTTTGGGGCACTTCGGTCTATTTATGTATTTGTAATAAATGTGAATGCGTATGTGTGTGTGTGAGTGTGAGTGTGTGTGCGTTTGTGCTTGGGCTACGCTCAAAACGGGTTAACAAAAGTGTAGCATACACAAAGGCGTCATTGTGCCATAAACGACCCAAATTCTTTTAGCCCTAGCATCGCCAGCCTCGTTCCCTTTGGCCTAGGTTAGATTAATTATACAGTTTCTCATTCATATTTTGTTGCGGATTTCGAATCTGCATTAAAATGCATAACGCGTTTTAATTAGATCTGTTTTACTTAAGGGAAAACAAACGAAAAGGATGAGCAATATGCCCTACCCTAGGAGTTAGGTCATTCAGGTTAAGCTATAGCTACAGCAGAGAGTACAGAGAGTTATGAAAGTTTAATCTTCCCCTAAAGAAAAAGAAAGTAAACTGTGCAGTTTATCTTAAAGGATATGGAAATGTTGGTAGCTTAAAGTAATCTTAAAGAAAAAGAAAGTAAACTCTGTTGTTTCTATAATTCAAATTAAATTTAAAGCAATCTTCGTAGGAGATAAAAATAGTTCCTCAAGATTTCATCATCTGGCACACATCTTATAAGATGTTGGCTGCCAGCTTTGGGCTTAACTGGCATCTTCTTCTATTTACTCGTAGATAAATACAAATCTCAATCTTTTAAGTAGCTGTCCTAGTTTTCTACGACATCTTAAAGTGGCCTTAAAGTACTCTCCATGGCATCTCTCATGACCTCAAGCACACACATCTCGCTGTCGTCCTTTGACAACACTTACAACATTTTATTACTTTAGTTTGCCACTTGCGTGCCAAAGTTGTTGCCTATTTGCTTACATATGTTGCATACTTTCTTTTTACTTATATATATATACACACATATTGCGCAGCTGATTCAGATGCCGAGACAGATGAGGATGAAGGCCAGATTGAGGATGCTGAGAAAGCGCAGCAGCGTGAGCGCGAGAAGCAAGAAGAGAGCGAGGAACAAAGCAATACGGACATACAGGAGACCGAGGAGGAAGTCGCCGTATCCCTTTTGCGTGCCAAGAATCTGTCGCTGTTGCAAAGCCAGTAAGTAGCCAATCATTGTGTCCGTGTGCTATTCAGCACACACACAACCCCCTAATGCCCTCCAACTAAAACTGCCTGCACCTTACAGAGAAATATCATCAAGCCAACAGAACTTCTTTCGCATGCTGGACAAGAAGATCGACGAGGTGAGTGCAGGAACGATTCCCATTTGAGTGACAATTATAAAACATGTTTTCTCCAGGGTCCTGACTATGATTCTGCCAGCGAAACGGAAATTGCCTTGGAGGAGGCACGACTGAATGCACTGGTGCAGCATTGGGAATCCGCCAGCCTGACTGCATCAATATGCTCCTCGGCCAGCCGTTCGCTTCAGACGACGCCAATACGCCAGGTGGTGCCGGTGCCGCTCAAGCCACGAGGCATAGCTAGCGGCGTTCCTGGCCATATGTTGCAGCCCTCCACAGCTTGCAGCACGTTGCCCACGACAGAGTATCTACCTCAGCACGTGATGGCGGGGCGACAGCAACAACAACAACAGCAGCAGCAACAGCAACATCAAGCAGCAAATCTCTATCAGCAGCAGCAACTGATCCTCACTCAGCAACTGCTGCCACAGCTCGATGCCAATCTTGTCAATACGTCCAATGCCAATGCAGCGGCCGCCGCGCAGCTCGTACAGCTGCAACAGCAGCAGCAACAGCAACTGGTGCTTTACCAGCAACAACAGCAGCAACAGCAACAACAACTTGCCGCCTATGGCAGCCACCTGCTGACGCTACCACCGGGTACAAAGCCGCAAAGCGTCAGTCCCAAGAGGTTAATGTATGGCGCTGCACCTCCACCACCAGTCAGCGCCGCTCCTGTTCAGTATATCGCCACCAACTCGCCTCTTATGCAGACGGGCATGACGGGCTTCCTAAATGGCGCAGGAGCGACGGCTGGACGCACACCCATGCAGTTGACCTACTACGGCGTACCGAGCGCTGCCCAAGTGGGTGCCCAGGCAGGGGCCCAAGTTCCCATCACCTCCGAATCTTACGAACAACAAACCGCTCCACACAGCCAAAGTCAGCCACAAACGTCGCAACAGCATCAGCCACCGCCCTCAGCGGCCGCCTACTACGGCGAGGTCATGCACAGTGTGCAGGTGAGACGAAGTGACCAAACCAGTGATCAAAGAGATGCGTCAAAGCTATCTTCGGAAGCCTTACCTTATATTAAACTCTACCAAATTTGAAAACTCACGTTTAACACATCCTCTACCGAGTCGTGTATAGACCTTGATTAAGATAAGATTGGTATTAAGTTTATTTTTAAGGGTATTCTATACCATATTTGTTGGGCCCCTAAGAAGATAAACGTTTTTCTCGATTTCACAATCTCGTAATCTCTGCATCTTGCAACTTGCAACTGTGATTTTAGTTTCGTAGCTCAATCCACTAATTAGTATTGTTTGTCTATATATTAACAGCCGGCGCCACCAACGGAATACAAGTTTCCGCCGGCCATCAGTGTCCAGAGATTGGCGCCACAAGTGCAGCGGCAGTTGCGCGAGACGCAGGAACTCATAAAAGACTCGTGCCCGCAGCTGTATGCGGCGGGCTATGGCAGCCCAGGACCACCGATACGCAATCCCAACAGAAATCCAACTAGAACTAGACCCACCCTGGAGACCCAGTTCTCACAGGAACTCTCGTGATATCTATATATGTAAAGAGCAAGCAAAACCCTAGCAAACCTACAAAAAAAAAAAAAGAATACCAACAACCAACAACACACACACACACAGAATTAGTCAACTGCGCCAAAGAAAAAAAAAACATTCATGAAAATTGAACAAAAAAAGTATATAAAATATAATAACAAATAAATTATAACAAAAAACTTAAAAAAAAAAACCCCTAAAAAACGAACAAAATCTATATAAAACATATAAAAAAAAATTGTAAAACTGCACTAAATGTTTCAAACCTCTCCCGGGTAGCTAAGCCCCTCCCTCCAACCCGTACGACAATTTACAACTAACGACTTACAAAGCAATAACAAGAACAAGAACAACAACAGCAATAGAAACGACAACAACAACAACAACAACAACAACAACAACTAACTAACAACTTATAGACGCTATGCGGAGCAACAATTAAAATGCATTATAACTAACTAAAAGAAATGAAAGTAATCAGCAGGCGACAGTTTCAGAGTTTAAAGAGCGAAAGATTGATTGAATAATTAGTAGGAGTAACACATATGCGCCAGACAACTAGTCTTAGGATTGAGTATAACCAAATGCAACATTATGTATCCGTATGTATTATGTATCCGTATACAAGTAAGTATGCAGCAACCACAAAAAAAGAAAAAACTAAAAAAAAAAACCAAAAGAAAAAGAAAAGAAAAGCAACAGAAACAAATTACAAAAACACAAATCAAATAAGCAAAACAAAAATGACTTCTACATTCTCACAATTTTGTTAGTCATAATCATAATCATTGTGTAATTTTTTTAAAAACAAAACAAAAAACAAAAAAACTATAATAATTTCTGTAAAATGTGAGCTAAGCCAAAAATTTTGAAAAAAAGAAAGGTAATACGAGTAAAGTTGAAGCTAGAGAGAGATTCTACTCAACTAAAAGTATCGATGGATAAATGGATGATAGTCACTGATGATGACGATGGTCATCTGGTCATAAATCATACATAATGATAATGATAATGATAATGATGATGATGATGATGATGATGGTGATGCTGTCTAGAAATATTTGTATACTTTAGTTCTATTTATTATTATTATTATGATAATTATTTTGGATGTATAATAGTCTTTTCTTATATAATATATATATACATATATATATATTTAAAAATGAAAATAAAAGCAAATCAATTAAGTTTACAAATGCGTTTATCTATATGTCTATATATATACTATATCCTGTAGCACATCCTGTTGTATTTCTTCGAGTGGAATTAGGTTTACAAATGCGTTTATAGTCTACTTATCCTATATCCTATATATATCCTGTAATACATCCTGTAGTATTTCGTCCAGTGGAATTAAGTTTACAAATGCTTTTATAGTCTATATATATACTATATCCTGTAGCACATCCTGTTGTATTTCTTCGAGTGGAATTAGGTTTACAAATGCGTTTATAGTCTACTTATCCTATATCCTATATATATCCTGTAATACATCCTGTAGTATTTCGTCCAGTGGAATTAAGTTTACAAATGCTTTTATAGTCTATATATATACTATGTCCTGTAGTACATCCTGTTCTATTTCTTCGCGTGGAATAAGGTTTACAAATTCGCTTATGGACTTTTTATCCTATATATTTTTTATATATCCTGTAGTACATCCTGTAGCGTTTCTTCCAGTGGAATTAAGTTTACAAATGCGCTTATATTCTATATATATACAATATCCTGTAGTATTTCCTCCAGTGGAATTAAGTTTACAAATGGTTTTATATTCTTTATATATATATATATATATATATATATAGTATATATCCTTGAGTACATCCTACAGTGGAATTTATATCCTATAGTACATCCTGTTTTACTTCTTCCAGTGGAACTTCTTGTATGGAGCATCTCAGCAATAAAGGAAAGAAGTAAACTCAACGTTTTCCATAAACCTAGAAACCCCGATATATAGAAAGATATGGTAATTGTATAGGATAGATCAATAAATCGAAAACAGCATACGTTAGCTGACGTCTAATTAATTCCTTTATTCATTTTTTTGTAAATCAATTCAAATGTTTACATTAAATGGAATTGTACATACATATTATTATATTAATATTCTTATTTAGATTCATTTTATATTGTTATTTTGAAAGAGAAGTTGTGTAAGTTCCAGCTAAGCAATTAATTAGACTAGTCATACAATATGGTTTAAGGTGTTAGATAATACGCATTTGATTCTAAGAAATTGACCGATTTCTTCATGTCTGTTTTAATTCATTGTTGTTTCAATTTGATTTTGGAGCATTGCAAATTACGAACATTGCATCAGTTAGAATAGAGGATAGAGTTAATTATTCGAGAATAATTACAGAAATCAAATACGCTTAGCCTTGAAAAGCTAAATGCTATCAGTGATTAGTGGTTCTGCACGTGAAATGTCCTTAAGGGTGATCAAACCAAATGCCTAAGAACTACATGTAGAAGGATATATATATAGATATATATATATAAAGATTTATATATATATATATATTTCGGAGAATATATATATATAATTATTTTTTTTGCATGGTAAACAACATGAATTTATCAAATAGCGAGAGCGTATTTGATTTCATATTAAACCATATTATATTGCTAAAATGTGGGCGGAGGAGATCTACACAAGTCTGGGACCTTTCAGTGTCTCTAAGGTGTTACTCAAGTTTCTTACGCTGATGTGTATCTTTGATTGTGTATGTTTTCTTGCTTCTGGGCGTGTGTGTCTGTGTGTCATATGTGTGAATGTATATTTTTGTGTGTGGGAGGGGGAAAGGAAATTACAATAGAGCGAAAACGTTGGGCCTACGAATACAGAGGACCTCCTATTTAAGCTCATACAATTTGGCGAAACTGTTCAGTTTTGTACGGGTAATGGGGGTGGCTGCATTACGTAGGGCATTGCGTAAGGTGCTCTATATGCGCTGGCCGCTATGCTGGGAGCGCCTCCGTTCATCGATACCGCCGCCATGCTACTCGACATGCTTGCATACTGCCCGTACGGCTGTGCGGGCAAGGCAGCTGAACCAGCAGCCGGCACCGCCTGCTGTTGCTGTGGTTGTTGATGTGGCTGATGTGGCTGATGTGGTTGATGTGGTTGATGTGATTGATGTGGTTGATGTGGTTGATGCGGCTGATGCTGTTGCTGCTGCTGCTGAGGAAGCGCTGGCGGCGGTAGACTGAAATTTAAGGCAAAGCGCGAGCGTTTCTGTTCGACTCCATAGCCATAGCCAGCGGCAGCCGCTGCTGCGGCATTGGCTGCTGCTGCCTGAGCGGCGACCAAATGCGGTGGCTGGTGTTGCTGTACAGCTGGGGACTGTGTTTTTGGCTCAAAGCAAGTTGCATTTGGATTAAAACGGGAGATCTGCATTCCATTAGGCTGTTGTGGTGGCATCTGTTGTTGTGGCTGATAGTTACCGCCAGGTGGCCGATAGGCAGCTCCCTGGGCTGGCGGCGAATTGCGCGGTGGCTTCTGGTCATAACGTGGCGGCCCGCCAGCATTGTAGCCGCCGTTATTAGTATTCCGATGCATATTATTGGTATTTTGATTATTGCGATAGGTGTTGTTACCAGTCATTTGTTGGTTGCGTCCCTGATAGCCACCGTTATTTCCACGATAACCCATGCCTCCACGCTTCTGATAGCCACCGCTCGCGGCCATGTTCATCAACTTAGGATTGATAATCTGAATGTGAAGGAAACAGAAAATGAGTTTGTGCATGGATAGAAAGAGAAGGACAATATGCTTACCTGATTTGCTTCGCGCAGCACCTGGATTAAGTCATTGGCCTTGTTGGCGTTGGAGTGCGTAAACAAGGTATACGCTGTGCCCGTATTATTGGAGCGTCCGGTACGTCCGATTCGGTGCACGTAATCCTCCGAGTTCGAAGGATAATCATAATTGATCACAAACTTGACATCGTCAACGTCTTTGTTTGTGCATTGAATGTTTTGATTTGAAAATTGAAGAAGTTATCAATATGTTAAATAGATTTTATGAAATTATAATGTTTCGGTACATACACAAGAACTATAAACAAAAACAGAAACTTATGTGTGTGTTTTGATTAAGAATTTGCTAAAAAACTTAAATATGCACTTGGATTGAGATATTTATTGCATTTTCTTTCTTTCTTTTACGTTTTTTTTTTAAATTACTTCTTTTTTTTTTTGTAAATTCTATGGTTTTTTTAGTTTTGGTTTTGGTTTTGTTTTGTTAACTTTTTCTTTTTCGTTTTCTTTTGGTTATATATTTTCGATTTTTGGTTTGTACTTTGAACAAAAATTTCGCCATCAATACTATTTAGCGTATATTAAGAACTATACATCTTTGGCAAATAGATATATGTTTTAACTATACTGCAAAGAAATGTGGACCTCGACCTTTGTGTTCTCATTCTTATATTATCGGTATGTTCTTTCTCTTTTAAGACACGAATACACAAATCTTTTATTTATATATATTGTTTTAAGCTTAATGCATACAAGAGACGGCTTGATTAAACTTAAGATGTAGGTTATATAATATAAATGTAATGAGTGGGTGCTAGGATTCAATTAGTTTTTTATGTGGGAATTATCTAGGATAAGCTAGGATTGGTTTTGCATTTTTGTTTGTTTGATTGTTGGGTGCGTTTGTAGTATAAAACTAGGTTGATAAGAAACAATCAAAAAAAAAAAAACAAGAGAGTGGTATATGAGAGTTGGTTCATATTTAGCCTAGTACTTACCCCGTGTGCGATCTATGATTATATTAGATAGGGCTTACGTAAAAAATGTTGTTACGGCTCTGTTGTTGTTGCGGTTGTTGTTTTTTGTTGTAGATGTAGCCTGGCCGCGGATCTTAAGTGATGAGAGTTCCGCGTTGCTAAAAACTTAAGAATTCAACCCTCAACTTGTATATAAAGCTTAACATTTTATCATTTTCTTTTTTTTTTATCTGCTTCGTGTATATATAACTTTTTAACATTAACTTTTGCTTTGTTTCATTATTTGAAACTTATTTTTTTGCTTTTGTTTACTTTTGCCATGTAAAAATCGAAGTCCATTTCAAAAAGTGCTGATGATATTTTTGTTCACACACAAATTTAGGTTTTATACATATAGGAGCGACGTAATATAAATACAGTATACATAAAACTTTTATGGTAAATACAAATAAGCTACGAAATAAGCATCAGTCAAAAATTTGTTGGCCGCAAAATTCATTATCCACTTAATTTTTTTTTTTTTTTTTTTTTAAAGCTATTATACCGAATATAGTTTAAACATAAAAAAAAAAAAATATTAAAAACATGTTAGATAAGGAAGGATATATTTATCTTTTGAGTCCTTAAGTTAGATCCTTTAAAGGCAAGCCTTAAAGAAAGTACCACCGCAGCTGGCACAGCCCTTTAAAGAGTGCTTTCAATACACAAATTTGAAAATAAAATCGGTTATTAATAATAAATAATGTACTCTATATTATGTACAATATAGTACTTGTTAGGAAGTACTCATAAGTCGTTTTTTGCTAGGCCATTGATTCCTTGACTGACAACAAATTGCATACGATACGATACGATAAGTTAGGTTACTCAAATGTGATTTGACGAGGCACAACTAAAAACTATATATATATATATACTCGTAATGAAAAAAGATACAACAGGGCAACAAACTAAAGATTCAACGAAAAAAGAAAAAACTTTTATATAACCAGCAAAATGCATGGAGAACACATTCCCCTCATTATTTCGACCACACCATTTCTTTTTTTTTTTTTTTTTCAAAAATATCTTTCATGTTTTTCACAAAAGGCAAAAAAGAAAACATAAATAAATATTATGAAATAAATAAAAAATAAATAAAAAATATAAGGTTTAAATGGAAAAAATTAAAATAGGGACAATAATAACTGCGGATTGCTTCACCGGTCCAAAGCTGGAGAAGCTAATTGGAGGAAATTGTTAGACATGCAACGGTCAAAATGTCTCTCACTCAAATGGTTCAGAGAGAGAGAGAGAGAGATATTCAGGTATAGTGAGACAAAGATAGTGTGTGTGAGAGCAAGAGTGAGAGAGATAGAGAAGCGCTCAAGTCAGAAGAGAAATTGTAAGATCAAGAGAAATAGAAATATAAATTGTAAGAGAATGTGGCTAGTCGGTGTTGGCCGATTCATCGCTGACGGTCGCTGCCAGACGACTACGACGACGACGACGACGAATCAAATAATGAAAGAAACCATTAGGCATTTGGGCATGTTGTTGATCCACAGCAAAACTTGCTTGGTTATTGGTTATGGAGCGCATCAAAAAAGACAACAGCGCAGCTGTTTGCCAATTGCAAACGCCTAAGCTACGAAACACTCACCCAATCCCCGGGCAGCCACATCGGTGGCTACCAGTATAGAGTGGTGTCCATTACGGAAGCTGGACAGCACAAAATCGCGTTCCTGCTGCGACTTATCACCGTGTATAGCGCATGCACGCCAACCCTGTCGCGATATATTTCGAGTTATCTCATCCACACGCTTCTTGGTCTCCACAAATATTATGGTTTTGGTCTCATTCTCGCCAGAGATTTGGGTAAGTAACTGTATTAGCTTGACAATTTTTTCTGACTCATCACATACATCGACAATCTGCAGAATATTGTGGTTGGCGCTCAGCGAGAGTGAACCAATATTGACCTGGATATAATTATTAAGAAACTCTTCAGCCAGCTGGCGCACCTCTTTGGGCCAAGTGGCGGACCACATAAGGACCTGACGATCAGGGCGAATCTGTTGCATAATTTTGCGTATCTGTGGCTCAAAACCCATGTCCAGCATGCGATCTGCTTCGTCCAATACCAGATAAGTGCAACGCTTCAACGAGGTAGTACCTCGCTCTAGAAAATCAATAAGGCGTCCTGGTGTCGCTATAACAATTTCCACACCACGCTCCAAATCTCGTGCCTGCTGCCCCTTAGGGGCACCACCAAATATGCATGTGTTACGCACCTGCGTATTTGAGCCGAACTCACTTGCTACTTGCTGAATCTGCTGGGCCAACTCACGTGTGGGAGCCAGCACCAATGCAATGGGTCCATCGCCGCGCTCCAAACGAGGCTGATTGTTAATGTGTACCACAGCAGGGAGGACATAAGCCAGTGTCTTTCCGGAGCCAGTTTGGGCCACTGCCACCAGATCGCGTCCACTTAACGCAATGGGCATACCTTGGGCCTGGATGGCCGTGGGCTTTGTGAATCCTTGCTTACGTATCTCGTTCATGACGTAGTCGGGGAAACCGCCCTCTTCAAATTCAATGCTGGGAGTGGGAACCTCGTTACCCTTGATCGTAATCTCATTGCTGCTTAAAAAGCTATCCGTTTCGCACTTGGTGCGGGCCAACACGGAATCGCACGGTTTATAAAAGTTTTTGCGGAACGGTGTGAGTGACACCTCTGACCATACGATCGTCGGCAAATGAGCACCATGAGTCGAGGTGCGATTGTTATTATGACCACCGAAGCCACCTCCATCGCGCTCATTGCGTACTCCTGGTCCGCCTCCATTTATTCGGCCGCCAACGGGTCCACCGGGACCACCACGTATATATGGTGCGGATCGATTACGTTGAAACATACCCCCGCCAGCGCCCATACGATTGTTGGGCATACCACCGGTTGGTGGTCCTCCCATATAACCATTTACCTGTCCGTTATACCTGGAACGAGCGTTATGTGCCATGAGTTACAATTTTGAGTATTAAAAGCAGTTCCAAACTATATTTTCTACTTTTGGATGTAGTTTTCACTTGCTACTCTGCCATTTTGAATTATCGATTTTTAGCCAGAGTTTGAAAAAAAAATTTGTAACCCATCTGCCCCTAACTCTTCGTCACATGTCGGTTAATTTCCTTCATTGAATGCTTTTTTACAACGACGTGCCCCACTGAAAACGATGACTACTTACATGTTCATTGTGTTAGCTCGTAAAATGCACAATTATTTGCCAAATATTCACTTATTTTTGCAATTTTCACTTCACCTAACAATTTTCCAGGTTTGCTCCTACGTCAGTTTACAGAGCAGTATCGAATCGTTCGGAATAAGTTCGAATGAACAATTCACTGAACCAAATAAACGAACTGACTCCCTTGTGTTCGTTCATCTCGTTCATTACAGAAACATTTCACACAGCTTGTCATGTTTTTAAGCATCATACAATTTAAAATTTTGGCTGGCACATATTAGAATTTGTAATAGAGCTAGAAACTATTACAGTTTCTTTTAAATAAATCTGGACAATGTATTAAAGTAGGAAGTAAAACGGGACTTAAACGGGCTGAAAATCGATACACAGTGTTATCGAACTATGTAACTGGACTTTGCTCAACATTTTATATGAAAAATTAAAAGAACCAGTTTATGTACTCAGCGAATTACCTACTAATCGAATATTGCTAATATATTTTATTTAAAAGCAACTCTGCTTATATCATACAGAATGGAATGACACTAATTTTGTGTTCCCAATGTATCAAAGGATCAATAGATCATTCAAACTTCGCCTAAGACGAAATTGCTCTGACAACAAAACAAGACAAAGGTATATAATGTAGTGACCCTTGTGTTGACCGAAAAGAAACCGGTGATTTTGCATTCAAACGGCGTTGACAAAATTTTTGACCGGCTTGTGACTGTAATTGCAGTCTTTCTTTTGTCAGTTAGTATCTGTCACTTTTAGCTCGCTTTAGAAAAAAAGTACGCCTAATTTTGTTTATATTTGTTTGTTTGGCGTCAATTTTAATATGAAGCCCATATTTTACTTTATTATTTTCGTGAAGGAAAAAATGCAGCTCAGGTTGCTAATAAGATGCGTGATGTGTATGGTGACAAAGCCTTAAATAACAACAGTGTCAAAGTTGGTTTGTCAAATTCCGTTCGGGAGATTTTTCACTCAAAGATAAGCCTGGTCGGCCAAATGAAGTTGATGATGACGATATCAAGGCTGTAATCGAATCGGATCGTCATGTAACTGAGCGTGAGATTGGAGAGAAGTTGAATATACCACAATAAACCATACTTGATCATCTATGACGTCTTGGACTTGTAAAAAGACTTGGTATTTGGGTACCACATGAATTGAAAGAAATTCATTTAACAAATCGCTTCGACGTTTGTGATATGCATCTTAAACGCAATGAATATAAACTGTTTTTGAAGCAAATCATAACTGAAGATGAAAAATGGATTGTTTACAACAAGGTCAATCGAAAACGATCAAGCATGATGAAGCGCCACAAACCACTTCAAAGGCTGATATTCACCAAAAGAAGATTATGCTATCAGTTTGGTGGGATTGGAGGGTGTGGTATATTTTAAGCTGCTTCCAAAGAACCGAACGTTTAATTCGGATGTCTACTGTCAACAACTGGACAAATTGAATACAGCCATCAAGGAGAAGCGACCAGAATTGGTCAATCGTAAAGGTGTCAAATTCCACCAGGACAACGCTAGACTAGACCACACACACATCTTGCTCACTCGCCAAAAACTGAGTGAGCTTGGCTGGGAACTTTTGATGCACCCACCATATAGTCCTGCACCCTCAGACTAGGATTTGTTTCGGTCTTTGCAAAACTCTTTAAATGGTAAAACTTTTGATAAAATCGCGGGAAAGATGGCGAAAGGTCGTCCAACAAAATAGAAAATATATAATTGATTAAAGTTCATTCTAAAATTCTTTTAAAAAAATCACCGGTTTCTTTTCGGTCAACTCAAAACACTTTTTTTTTTGGTAATATATATTTGTGCATTTAACAGTAGCCGAGGGGGTAATAGTGGTAGTAGTAGTCGTAAGAGTATTGTAACAGTGTCTCCTTATAGTTGTATCCACATTACAGGGTTTCGCGGTAACAATTGCATGTGTCATCCTAGCATAGCTGCGAGAACAGTTTCCGGCGAATTTTGTTACATTTAACAAGTATACAATCGTAAAAGCTATTTCTAGCTTATTAACCGGGCCCAGAAAACTTCTGTTATTGGCAGTGTCATACCACATGTACAGTATGTTTTTTTCCGACGAAGCGAGCGAAGCAGTGAAGATGCGCACTAGCTATAAGAAAAATCGTCCATTTGATTTTAAGCTCATTGACCATGTCCAACCAAATACTGTGCTGTATAAACGCCAGAGAGGCCTGTCCAACTATGATGTTATGAAAGCGAAAGTAGAAATCTGGGCCAAAATAGCAGGGATCATGAAATGTGATGGTAATTTGTTGTGGTTTCCCCTCTTATTAGTATTTACTAAAGATCTTATTATTTTCAGTGGACTTCTGCTTAATGCGTTGGAACAATCTGCACTATCGGTTTCGCAAGGAAGCCCGGCGAGCTGGGGGTTCAAATTGGCCGTATTTTGAGCGACTACGGTTTTTATTGGATATAAAGTGGCGATCTAAAGCCAAGTTACAGCAAAATCTGGAAGAAGAGACTATTGAGATACCGCCGGAATGTTTTGATGATCAGAATGAGTGGGAATCATATGAAGACTGCGTGGTTATGCATGTCAGCGAAATAGATCAGAATGGGGAGACTTTTATAATTGAAGAAATTATTGAGCCAGACGAGCATATGCTAGAAGAAGAAATCATCTACGTAGATGAAGATGATATATTTGAAGAGGATGGGTATGAATCATCGCGAGAAATACAAATTGAATGTACAATGGTAGGAAGTCCGATCTCCATAACAGAATCGGAAATGGCGGAAATGAATGCAACGCCTATGAGCGATTATTTAAAAATGTCCAGAATCCTAGAAGAGCTCACGGGTAGTCAAAAAGAACTAGCGGAGCGTCGCATTATGGCCTTTCTGCTTAAGTGCCAGTTAAGATCATTGGTGGACGAACCCATAGACGACCTGGAAATTTGATCCGTGCTAAGCATAAACTTTTACATAATTCGATATTTAATAAACAACACTATAAGAACATTTTCTATACACGGACTTTGCATTTGTCCAGATCGTGCCAAGCCACCTTTGGCTTCGTTATGAATTCTTCACGAGTTAAACTATCCAGCATAAGTGCTTGTAGACGCACATATTTGACTAGACGCTCGATCTTAGCATAATCATCGCATTCCATTTCAAAGAAACGACGCCACAGAGCACCTGCCAGTACCCGGTCATCGGACATAATACCCTCATCGTAAGCAATGAGCGCCGCTTGAAACTGTTCCGAAAGAGTCTCTATTTGCTGTCTCGTCCGTGATGGATTATTGGCCTACAAAGTGGTATGTAATGAGCAAGGAGACATCTCTTGAGATTTATCACTTACCCCCAACTTTTTAGCACGTGTATTCACATCTCCCCACATAGCCTCCACAATGCAGTTGCGCAGAAAACGCCCATCCTCGCCAGTTTCTGATCCTTCTGCCATGGATCGCATGAGCAGGAGCCAAACATGCAGCTCAGTCACAAGAAACCAGGAGTTGAAAGTATTGGGCAGACTAAAATCGCGAAAGAAGGCAACGTAGTTGATTTTGTCCGCTACACTTTCATACAGCAGATGACTTGTAACCTTGAGGCGCTGCAACAGGAATAAAGTGTTTATTTATAGCTCGACAAGTTTTGTGTTTATGTATTCCTCACGGCTTTTGTATTGGGCGCAAATCCAACTTTGGTCAAAACACGCTTTAATATGCCATCCTCTGGAGTTTGTTTGGCTGCCTTACTTGCAGCGTCCACCACATTGGTGGAACAGAGTCTGCACTGATCGGTTAATTTACATGCCACAGCCGCCACTACTTGTTGTTTATATGTGTGTTGTGCCAGCTGAGGGATAAAAACAACCGCCAGAGTGTGGTTTATATAAGAACGGCGAGTGCAGTTGCAACCGGCAAATTAGCCATTAACCATTGCCTGGCATTTATTTACATACCAATGAAGATGTGGTTAAGCTGCTTGCAAGCCTTGCTGCTGTGCGTGTACACAACATTCTAGGATTAAAGCTAGTTTAAATTGTTTAAAACAAAACGCAGAACACTCTTTGGTGGCCGCACTGAAACAAGTTTCGAACGAGTTGGCATCTCTGCTCGCTGTTACAATAAACTAAACAGCTGTTTTAAACTAACACCGACTGTTTTTTAAGGCTGGGATCGCTGTTAGATTTTGAATTCAAAATTTTAAGAACTAATTTCTATTGAAAATCAAGCTACGACAATTTTATACAACTTATCATAAAAAGTAAACTAATTTTTACAAATTCAAAATGTAATAAAACGAGACGGCTGTTTGTCAGAAAAGTAAAAGGACACGCTGTCAATAACATTTCAGTCGTATGTTAAGTTTTACTTGATGTGTATGTTAAAAACAGCTGAATAAACCGAAACCGCTACCGAAACCGCAACCGGCGAAGTGAATTTGGAAAAAGTAAATAAATAAAATAAATAATGTTGCGTTTAAGTGCCCAACTGTGCAAGCAAAGCAATGCACTGCAACGATTGACAGGCAGCGCTAATAGAAGCACTGGGATCAGACTGAACTTCGTCACAAGAAAGATGACACAACAACAGCAACCGAAAATTGAGTGGACAACCAGTATGAAGATTGATGCTAAAGACAAGGATAAGATCACAGCACTGGGTTGGTTCCTACTTGTGAGTTGCACTATATACACTCATGTCAATTTGCTGATGATTGCCTACTTGTAGCTCATTCCCGCTACTACATTTGGCCTGGGCTGTTGGCAAGTGAAGCGTAAAATTTGGAAGGAACAGCTTATTAAGGATTTGGATCAGCAGCTTCATATGGCGCCAGTGGATCTACCCGATGAGTATGCCAGACACTAACGATTTACAATTCTATTTTATTCATTGACGTTTTGCTGCTCCTTAGTCTGAGTCAGATCTCTAAAATGGAATACCGTTTGGTCAAGTTGCGTGGTACTTTCCTACATGACAAGGAAATGCGAATGGGTCCACGGTCCCTCATCCGACCAGATGGTGTAGAAACACAAGGTGGTCTCTTCTCACAGCGGGATTCTGGCAATGGCTACCTCATAGTCACTCCATTCAAATTGGCTGACAGAGAGTAAGTTACATGGAAATCTTTTAATTATGTAGCTTCTACCATAAATCTATCTTCCATTAGTGATATCGTACTGGTAAACCGCGGCTGGGTTTCACGAAAGCAAGTGGATCCCGAGACGCGTGCCTTGGGCCAGTATCAGGGTGAAGTGGAGCTCAAAGCCGTTGTGCGTCAGGGCGAGAACCGACCTCAGTTTACGCCAGATCACAAGGGTAACAGTATCTTCCTCTATCGTGATTTACCCAGGATGAGTGCAAGCAGTGGAGCAGCCGAAATCTTTCTCGATGCTGTTTACGATCAAAAAGTTGCCCAACATGGTCCGATAGGCGGACAAACGCGAGTTACCCTGCGCAACGATCATCTGTCATACCTCGTGACCTGGTTCAGTTTATCGGCGGCAACTTCGTTCCTGTGGTATCGCCAGATAGTAAGAAAAATACCGTTTTAATTGTTCAATTTATAAATTATTGTTGTTTATTATATAAAATTTACATGGTCGTGTAAATGCTTGTTTTATGACAATCAATCGTATAGAAATGAAAATGCTCTAAGTAGTCAACTAATTGGGTGTCCGTTTGCAACGGAAATGCTAGTATTTATATTGCAACTGGAACGACATTTGGTTGTATAGGAATAGAGATAGGAATACTTAGACGTATCTAGCGAAATACTTGAACTATTTATATAAAAAAAACATAAACGCATATTTACAATATTGTTTCGTAAATACTGGAAAATGTTGACAGCTATAAGTCATAGTGTCTATACTCAGACGATTACAGCTGCGGTACAATGCCCCAGGAGCGAAGTAGTCCTGCTCGCTGGTACTTTTTGCCAATGGTCTGGACATGGAAACCGATTTGCTGTAATCGCTCGTGGTCGAGAATTTTACGTCCATCGAATATGTACGCCGGCTTCATCATAGATTGATAGATGCGTTTGTAGTCTAGATCCACAAATTCATCCCATTCCGTGCACAACACCAGCGCATGTGTTGCACGCACAGCGCTGTATGGATCACTATGTATTTGGACCGCCTTCTTTACATTCTCTGGAGATTCCGTCACGCTGGGATGCGTCAAATCGTCAATTATTTGCTCCGGTTCTACTTTTGGATCATAAATGTCCAACTTAGCGCCTTCCTCCAGTAGTGTCTGGCACACGGTAATCGCCGCCGTTTCGCGTGTATCTCCAGTGTTCTTCTTAAAGGCAAATCCCAGTATGGCAATACGTTTGTCGGACACCGTGTTGAAGAGGCTCTCAATGATCTTTTGGGAAAACCTGCGCTTCTGGTAGTCATTCATATCGATCACCTGCTGCCAGTAGGCGGCTACTTCGGGCAGATTCAGGTTCTCGCAGATGTAGATTAGATTGAGTATATCCTTTTGGAAACAGCTTCCTCCGAAACCAACCGATGCCTGCAGAAACTTGGAGCCAATACGTGAGTCCAGACCCACGGCACGTGCTACCTCTGAAACATCTGCACCGGTGGCCTCGCATACCGCGGACAATGAGTTGATGCTGGAGATGCGCTGCGCTAGAAATGCGTTTGCCGCGAGTTTGGACAACTCACTGCTCCACGTGTTGGTGGTCAGTATGTTTTTCTTTGGTATCCAGTGCTCATAGATCCACGATAGTTTCTCTACAGCCTGATGGCCCTCAGGCGTCTCCTCGCCGCCAATCAAAACTCGATCGGCATTCAGCAAATCGTTTATTGCCGTGCCCTCAGCCAGAAACTCCGGATTAGACAGTATGTCATAGTGGATGCCGGGCTTCTGATTTGCTCTCAATATGTGCATAATACTCTCGGCGGCACGAACTGGCACCGTGCTCTTCTCCACAACAATTTTATTGGACTGTGCAATCTCTGCAATCATTCGCGCCGCACTCTCCACATACTTCAGATCCGCCGCACGACCTAAAATTAAAATGAAAAATTGAATAATAATAATAATCAATTGGTGGCAGCTTAAGGAGACTTACCCTTGCCACTTCCACACGTTTTTGTGGGCGTGTTGACGGATATGAAGATGAGGTCGGCATCTTTGATGGCAGTTGCTATGTCCGTGGAAAAGAAGAGGTTCACATTGCGGCACTTCTTGACTACCTCGTCCAGGCCGGGCTGCGGAACAGAAATATAAATAGAAGGTGTTTATATAAGCCTTTAGATGGTTCTATTCTCAGAGATTGATTATATATTTATATGAACAGCTGACTTATTGTAATACATTATGTATTATAATATTTATCAACCAGAGTAAGTTCCTAGAGAGCATGCTCCATGGTGGCCTTGTTAATTCGATAAGGTTTTCTCTGAATTAGCTTTGGTTTAAAGATAAGATAATTTTATTTGATTAGAGATAAAATTTGAAAGAAACTTTTTAATAATTCTTAAATGTGACTCTTCAGAATCCGTTATATATATTTGAATACGGATAACTGTACTACATTCTCTTCCAAAAATAACAAAATTAACATCTAATTCAATTTCAATTTGTGTTTCCTATTCTATATATTAACTTTCACTCAGACAACGAGCTTCATATAAAAGGCAACAATATTTGCATTTTAAACAGAATTTTCGGGTTTGTTGAACTTGTTTATATGAACATTTTCAAAATCAAGAAACAAGAAGCAGAAATAAACGGAAAAAAACAGAAATAACAGCAAAAATAAAAATAAAATCCGAATGGGAGCAGGAATAGGCTTATGGCAGTGTTTTTTTTTTTTTGTTTTAAACTAAATTATTGCTGACCTTGGGAAACAGTTTTTCCCGTAGAATACAAGAAATATCTGTACGCTGGCATTGAGATTGTTTGGAGCTAGAAGAGAGTGTGGAATTTCTAAAGTAACTAATTAAGGGGAAGTCACGTCTTAAAATGAAATTCTGTCTCTTCTGATAAAAAAAAAAGATGTAAGAAAAACAGAAAACAGAAACCGAAACAAAAAGTAATTACAGTATTTGCAACTTTCAACCAACTCGGGCACTTGGACAAACATGTAAGCGTGTACAGAAACTAGTGAGTCAATCAACAGACGATGTCAATGCCAGACAATGACCAGGCCGGCCCCAGTCCGTAGTCGGCTCTCCTATTCCTCCTCTTTGTTATTAAGTTTTAACAATATTGCATTGCCATGACGATACATTGAAAATGCGATACAAAATATGTTTAATTTAAATAAAATGTTGCTTTGGCCCGATCAGATAAGCATTTATTATTATTTATTTTTAAGATTTTTTCCTATTAAACATTAATCATTTATGTGATTATTTTTTATATATTTTTACAGTCGATAAGGTTAGATTGGGTCGCAATGCTTTCTGCAATCCAGCGTTGGCTGATAGAACCCTGGTAATGTGTTACTTTTCTTATCTGGCAGCCAGCCTAGGCCCGGCTAGTGATAAGGATTGGGTAGTTTAATGGGACGCGGACGGAAACGAGTGTAGAGAATAATATCATAAAAGACGGAAATGCGACAATAAAGACCAGCAGATTTAGAGGGGAAACAGAAATTTAAAAATCTTAGCAGTTTACATCGATTTTCCACTTGGTAGCCCCCAACTCATGTCGCAATCTTGTTACTTAGTGTAATTATTTGGCACTCAATAAACATGTATCTATGCCCCAGTATTGTACAAGTATGTGTTTTGCGTTAATGTTTATAAATGACTAATGGACGCTGCGTTTCTGTTGGGCAACAGTTTTTTGTATGAAACGAAGTGGACAGAGTGACCATTGACCTTGTTGTGGACTGGGCACCTGTGATTGTTGGCTGTGATTGTGATCGTACTTTTATTTGTAATTGTGATGGGCTCGATCATGTGCTTTACTGTTCCGATGTTGAAACATACGTAATCACGCACTGTCGCTTGCCTGGGGTAAGCCATAAGCCATAAGGCATAAGACATAGTATACAAATCAGTTTCAAAACAGTCAACGGATTGGGAACTGGTTTCAGTTTAAAGAGTTAGAGACTGAGTCGACGACTGGGGCTTGATACTTGAAACATGAGCATAAGCCTGAGAAGTTCATCGACGTTTCGGTATTGTCTGAGCGTTCGTATCTGCACCTCTGATTGATGTCTCTGTGTGTTTGTTTAGGATTTGTATTTGTACTGTTTTTTTTCTTTTCTTTTTTCAGCACGAGACGTGATAGAAATTTACTCACACACACACGCACGCACAAGAATTATTTACATGCATTATACACACAAATGTGCAAATGAATATGAATCAACGTATAGCGGTTTGTGCATATATTATTTTACACACGCTCGCGTTCTCAGTGTTATAAAAATATAAAAAACCAAAAAAAAAACAACAAAATAATAACTTAAACTAACCTCATAAATGGGCAATTTCTCCGAATTCCACTGTGCAATTCTTTCTGCACTTTTATCGACCAGCGTTATGGTAATATCTGGACACTTAAGCGCCATTACCGCACATGTTGGGCCGCCAACATAACCAGCGCCAATACAACAAACCTTCATTATTGTTTTAATCAATTTTCACACACAATTTATTTAAAATAACGCCTAGATACACACAATTACCGTCAAATTACGTTTAACAACTTTTCAAACAACAACACATATGCATATGAATGTTTAATGCTTCCTCCACGGCGTCTGACTAACATCTGTTAATAAAAAAGTCCAATCAGACTGTTAAAAACACCAGCGCAACATTCAGGCAGCCAACTACGAGATACCGCGTATCGCATTCTGTAAAGTTTTGTCAGATGTTCAAGCAAAATATATATAACAGCAAAATTCGTATCTCAGCTAAATCGTTTTGTTTTTTGCGTTGCTGGCTAAAATACATACCAAAATAGCTGTTTTTATTAATACTTTGAATTTTAAATTATTTATGGGTCATTATTTATGTGTTATATATAAGTATTTCTGTTCACCTAAAATTTTTTGAACATAATTTTAGATACATATACCTTCATATTTATGAATACAGGGTATATTAAATAAATCTCAATCTTTTGAATAACATTTACTGTTAATGTTAACGTTTTGTACTCTCAATAAAATTGTTAACATAGTATGTTAATAAACCGTTAACGAACAGCCGTTCAGATTTAACAGCCGATATCGATAGAATTTCTGCTTATGGTAATTGCGTAAATTTAAAAAAAATTGTCGTTGAAAGGTTGGTTCTTATTTCACGAAATGTGTAAAACACTCTTGATTCATCCAAAAATATTTACATAGTGTGCTATGAGTCTACTCTTAAAAGTTACCTAATAGAATGCTTTGTTTTAGCGCTCAGTATTGTACATCAGCTCTAGACACTAGCAGGTTGTAAAAATTTCGGCTACCAAAAAAATTCTAAATCTCCTGTTCTTGCAAAAAAACAATGCTGCAGTTACTAAGCTTCATAAAATGTGTTCGTCTACCTGCTTACCACATAATTCCAACAGTTACAAATGCACACTTTCGCTTTATGTCCGATAAATGCAAGAAGCCAGGTAAAACAGTCAAGTCGGATAAAAGAAAACATATTAATGATTTCCTATAGATGATGGAAAGGATAAAAAGGGCTGTGGAAACAAGAAGTCAAGTGATGACAAGCCTGTAGGCCAGTTTGATTGCAAGGCATTAACGGACGCTGAAAAGTCCAAACAGGAGGCTGAATGCAAAGCTAAAAAGGAGGCCGAAGAGAAAGCCAAACTGGAGGCTAAATGCAAAGCTCAAAAGGAGGCGGAAGAGAAAGCTAAAAAGGAGGCTGAATGCAAAGCAAAAAAAGAGGCGGAAGAGAAAGCTAAAAAGGAGGCAGAAGCCAAGGCCAAACAAGAGGCTGAATGCAAAGCTAAAAAGGAGGCAGAAGCCAAGGCCAAACAAGAGGCTGAATGTAAAGCTAAAAAGGAGGCTGAAGCCAAAGCTAAAAAGGAGGCTGAATGTAAACCCAAGAAGGATGAATGCAAAGAGAAACCGAAGGATAAATGCCAACCTAAGGAGGGTGCTAAAAAGGGCGAAACTGATATTGGAGGTGGCACAAAATGCAAAGGTAAGAAGGTGTGCCCATGTCCGCCCCCAGCTGAAGGAGAAAAGAAAAAGGAGAGACAGTTGAGCTGTGAAGAGTTGATTCTTAAGCGTGACGGTATGGACAAAAAGGATAAGGCCGCTGGCAGTCTTACAACCATATCCGGTGGCGGATCGCGGTGTCCATGCACGCCTGCGCCAAGACCACGTAAGGCAGTCTGATTTGAAATATAAATATAAATTTATGTGATGATTTATTTCTCTCACCAGCAACATCGAATAAGCACTCAAAACGTTGGGCCAGGATCTCATTAATGGGTGTACTACCGCTTGTGGCCATACTGACCATACTGGTGTTCAGCTCACACAAGGAGGGTGAACGCCCCGAGTTTAAGAACTGGGATCACTTGTACATGCGCACAAAGCCATTCTTCTGGGGTGGTGGCAACAACAATCGCTCGATATTTCACAACAGCCACTGGAACCCCTTGCCACCTGATGGCTATGAGGATGAGATTGACGTAGAAGCTGGTGGCAAGACTCCCGAAACGGACGCTGAAAGGGAACAGCGTTTGAAAGACTTTGGGGGTGTGGAAAAGGATTGGAAAAAGATGAATACGAAACGTGAAGCTGATGAAAAAAAGGCTAGGGCAGAGGCAGAGAAGCAAGCTAAAAAAGCTGAAGCGGACGCTGAAAAGGAGCGCAAAAAAGCTGAAGCGGACGCTGAAAAGGAGCGCAAAAAAGCTGATGCCGATGCAGCTAAAGAACGCAAACGACAGGAGGCAGAAGAACAAAAGAGGCTCAAAGAAGAAGCCAAGGCCCAAAAAGTTGATTATTCAATTTTTAGCACACACAAATCTAAGGATGATTAGTATTTCAGAATAGTTCAAAAATTTTCGTGTTTTAATTAAAGAGACCTCGTTTATAAATCCTGTTCTTTTTTTTAACTCTTTATTAATGCTTGGAACAGGTTAAGGAACTATTAATATAATTTAATTAATCTTGGAACTAGCACTTCTTAACATCCGGCACAATTTTGCACGCAGCAAACGGATCGCCCTTCACTTCCTTCTTGGCGCAAGGTGGACACTCAACGCAACAGATGTCATCTTTAGGAGTAGCATCGAGCAGCCCATTGACGTTCTCGCCCTGAGCCGGTTTCAAGCGTGTGCCGGAGTCAACGCGTGCTTGTACAGTCTTGCCCTTGGCTGCGGCTTTGGGCAGTGCATAGCTGGGGCCGTCTGGGGGATTAGGATTACCCCAGTAATCCGAAGGTACATCCCAAATGATCAATGAACCATCCGTGCTGCCTGTAACAAACATCGTGCCACAGGGACTGTACGCAGCGCTTATAACGGACGATGCATGCTCCGATCCAACAGCTACCACATCGCCACTGTTATAGTCCCATAGTTTCACCTGCAGATCGCTACCCACGCTGACAAAGAAGTCGCCTGTAGCATTCATGGACAAACAGTTGACCGATGACTTCTTGGAGGCGGTCAGCTCGCGTATCAGTGCGCCATTGTATACCATCCAGTAGATAATTCTGCCATCCGAGCCGCAGGTAAGCACCTGGACTCCTGTCGGGAAATAGAGCACAGACATGAACTGCGTATTGGCAGTGACCACCTGCTTGCGGGTCATGCGACTGCAGATCATTGACATGTGTTAGTAACGGGAAGAGGGGAAGGGGAAGAACGCTACCCAACTCACTTTATATCCCAAATGACGCAAGAGCCATCTGTGCACGCAGAGATTACTTCAGTGTCCAAATAATTGATGTCTAGTGATGTAATGGGACCCGAATGGTCCTTGAGCACGCCCACTAAATCCTGACGGAACGGTTCAATCTTCCACACACGCACCTGACCCTCAATGCCACCTGTTACAATGAAACGTCCACTGGAAGACACGGCCAATGCGCTGCAGCCTAAACAGAGTACAGATTTGGATAACAATAACAAAAGGGTAGTCTAAGATTTGGATGTTACCCTTGTTATGAGCATTAGGTATGGCGTAGATGAGGCGCCCAGTGATGGGAGTAAATGCGCGTATGATGCCATCGTTCCAGACGGATACAATGCTGTTTCCATCGTGGGAGAAGCGTACAGCAGCACAGTTGAAATTGTAGACCATGATGCGAAGCAGCTCCTGCTTGCGTGATGAGGACCAGATGCGAATGCTCTCATGTCCCGCAGTGGCGAAGACAGCTGCGTAATTTCTGAAACAGTCAAGAGTACTTGAGAGGATGAACGAGATTGGCGTTGGGGTTTAACCTACTTAGGAAAAGTGATAAAGTAAACTGCTTTGGCGTGGCATGTGCGGAGCAGCTTTAGGACCCAGGACTTAATGTTAAGCATATAGATCTCGTTTGTGTCTGTGCAAATGAAGAACTTTTCTGGTGTGGAACGTACAAAGGATGAGATGCGTCCAGAAACGCGTGTTTTCTTCAACTACAAATGAACAATGAATGAAATGACAGTATAATAGTGGATAAGCTCAATGGATTACCGTGCGCAAATAGGGCCAAGTGGGTCCGGGATATTCTCGAAATTTGATTAGTGGCACATCAGTCCGCTCCTCAACCAATTCCACCTCACCACTTCCAGCACCAATCAACAGACGACCTTCCTCCAGAACATATAAAGCCCGCACACCATTCACATACCGATCGCAGTCTCGTCCTGTTGGCTTGCGTGGATTATGTGTGCCGAAAGCACCCAGAATACCACTGGTTGATCCCTCTCGAGTCACATTCATCCTATCGCAGCAGTTGAGCACGATTTTTACAATATCACCAGTGCCGGTCCCAAGGTAGGCGAACTCATCCTTTTTGTCAATAC